>QHHH01000140.1:0-201860 GCA_004367485.1 Fusarium citri
CAAGGTCAAGTTCCTGGTTACTGGAACGCTTCTTTCAACCCTCAAGTTTGTCGCTGGGTACATACCTGGCAGCCACTTTACTGAACCCACTTCCTAACGTCCCCCCTTTCCTTCGAACATTCATCATGTCTGGTGGATGGAACCCCGTTAGTGGCCGTGATTCCAGAGGAACTCGGCCAAATGGTGCTCCTACAGGTGTACCTGTTCCCACACAAGGTCAACCCTATATCCCCTATGTCGGCGGGCCCGGCTATAACTTTGGTCTAGTCTCTACTCCTTACGGTATGATGTATCCTGGCGGTGCCACATATGGCCAGCCTGCATACGTCGTTCCCCAGGGACCTGTCGCAGGGTTCCAAAGTCCAATGACCTACGCAAACCAACCCAACGGTACTGGGAACATCCTGCCTCGGCAAGCCCAGCCTCATCCGCAAATCGACACCCAAATGCCTGCCGCCCAGATGACCAATTCTACTGGCGGCGTGGGTTGCGAACCAGGCTACAACTACTTCTTCCCAGCCGAGCACACCAAAGTTCATGTGTTCAAGAGTGAAACCCCTCCCTGGCAGCTTGATGCTAATGCGCAAATTCCCTTCATTGCCTCACACGTCCCTACCAGCACCAAGTTGGGTGATTTGCTCAAAGGCTTCGGCTGTACTAATCCCAATCCCAAGAAGAACAAGTGCTTCGAGCTATACAGTGGGGGTAATGGAAAGTGGTACAAGGGATATTCGTTCAACGGAGACGAGGAGAAGGAAATCGAGAAGAGCTTGAACGAGGTTGGATGGACCTCTGACCGTACAGGCAGCGAAGATGGCAAGCCCGTCGTTTGTCTCTGGTTCTGCAAGAGCTGAACCTGATGGATAGGATTAAAATCGACGCTGAGGTTGGACTTGGTGAACATGGCTCTGGTTCTTATCTTGCTATTCTGACTACGATGGAAAGGAATGCTGAGGTATTTGACCTTCTTATGGCACAGTATCAGAGGGGTATTGGTGGTGCTTGGGACACAATTGCTTAATTCATAGCTACTAGATGGAGTTACTGGGGTTAATGTAATAGATTGTCGAATTGGTAATCCTGATTATCTTTGGTGTATCGCTTCTCCATTGCGAAAGATGTATGTTCCAGCCATAATGAGCAGATAAACAAGCCATTGCATGGTATCTAATCGAGAGCTCCATATGGAAGCCTTTTGTACCACAGACTGGCACAGAAACACATCTTACTTAGACCGTGTTTCTACAGTTATACGGATCCCGTTCGAGAGCTGGGTAGGATTTGTGAAAGCTCGAGGTAGTACGACGCCACTATAACGTTTGGATAGGCCATATACCATGCACTATGATGTATCACATGTTATCTGGATATATCTACAGTATAAGAAGCACATAAGTTCCAGTGGCTTTGTTTGTTAAGATGCTCAATCAGGATTGATGTGCCATTAAGGCATGCCGTTGCTTTAGAGACAAGTACGTGGGATCTATCGGGCCGGAGAACATTGCACTCAGCCACCTACAACTCAATTGGAAAAGAAACCCATGGTAGCCAGTGATAATGGTAGTAAATAGGGCGGAAAGGGTGCACTGCTCATAGAATGATGAACATTATCTCTCAGGGCTGTGTCTGATGGCTGTTTGTGAGTGGGCTACGAAGAGCCAGCCAGTGTCAACTCCCTGGTAGACTATGGCGCGACAGTTGATGTCAGCGTAGAGTATAAAGACGTAATTAGACGGGCAAGAACTGAGGGGGTGATATATAGCATATTCCTTGGTGACTTGTTTGTGTGCTGTTCCTGATGAGTGACTTCTCCCTGATCATTTTCGTTTTTGTCTTTGCTAACAAATATTCGAGAAGACTACGATGGCCGAAGAAATCGAACACGCAGACCTGGCTCATGTAACGTCCACGAAGAAGGACCCGAGAAAAGAAGACGACAATGATATCGCGCCAAAAGTGTCAGATTTTGATGATGTGAGAGTCAACACCAAGACTGATACCAAAGCCGACCTCGAAGCCAAGTATATCCATCCACTCCTTTCTATGAACGCCATATCTAACAATGTCAGGATAAAGAACCCCCTCCATGGCATTCCAAGAGAACAACTCCTCGCCGACGTTGTCGAATGGGCCCATAGGAAGGATCTCACAGAGCACATGATTATCCTCCAGAAAGGCGCCCTAGTAGCCCAAAACCCCAACGACGCAGCTCACCTCACAGGCGATTACGCGCTCACAGCAGCAGAGCTATACCATCTCAAGCGTGAAACCACACATCGCTGGGCCCTACCTCATCGTCTTATCCTCACCATCGCAGTATGTTCCATCGGCGCTGCGGTGCAAGGATGGGATCAGACCGGTTCCAATGGTGCGAACATCTTCTTCACCAAGGTCTTTGGGATAGACAGTGACAGTACGAGGGATAAACTACTTGTTGGTCTTGTGAATGCAGGACCGTATCTTGGGTCTGCATTTATAGGATGCTGGTTGTCAGATCCCATCAACAACCTCTTGGGTCGCCGAGGAGTCATCTTCCTTGCTGCGCATCTCTGTATATGGCCCACTATAGGCTCTACTTTCTGTCAGAAGTGGCAGCATTTCCTCGCCTGTCGAATCCTAATGGGCATTGGAATGGGCGTCAAAGGCTCTACGGTTCCTATCTACGCTGCTGAGAATGCCCCGGCTGCTGTCCGTGGGGCACTCGTTATGTCGTGGCAGATGTGGACAGCCTTTGGCATCTTCCTCGGAACAGCTTTTAACCTGGGCATTTTCCATCTTAAGGGCGATATGAACTGGCGTCTCATGCTTGGCGCTCCTTGTATCCCTGCCATTCCCCTTATGCTTCTCATCTACTTCTGTCCTGAGTCGCCGCGCTGGTACATGAAGAAGAACCGATATCCCGAAGCATGGAAAGCTACGCTAAAGCTCCGTCATGATCCCATCCAAGTTGCAAGGGACATGTACTACATCAGTTGCCAGCTTGAGATTGAGGAGCATCTGACAGGAAAGACAACCTATGCCACACGATTTACGCAGCTATTTACTGCCCCCCGAGTTCGAAGAGCGACACTTGCTGCATTCACAGTTATGATCGCTCAGCAGATGTGCGGTATCAATATTATCGCGTTCTACTCTACTACCGTGTTCAAAGAGGCCGGTATGTCTGACTTCAAAGCCATGATAGGCTCTTTTGGCTTCGGCCTGGTGAATTGGCTATTCTCTTTCCCTGCGTTCTGGACTATCGACACTGTAAGTCTGTCTCCATCAAGGCCTTGCAATATGCTGACCCTTTATAGTTCGGCCGCCGAAGTCTACTGCTTTTCACGTTTCCCCAAATGACTTGGACACTCCTTGCTGCTGGCCTCTGTACTCTTATTTCCAAAGATACAGGAGATCTTCGTACTGCTCTCATATGTCTTTTCGTATTCCTCTTTGGCGCCTTCTACTCTCCCGGTGCAGGTCCCGTTCCATTCACATACGCCGCCGAAGTCTTCCCCCTTTCCCACCGAGAGACAGGTATGGGCTTTGCCGTGGCCACTTGTTTCTTATGGGCCACTGTCCTCGGCATATCATTCCCATTTGTCCTTGAACAACTTCACACCGTTGGTGCCTTTGGTCTGTATGCAGTGTTCAATCTGATCGCTTTCGTCATGATATTCTTCTGGGTTCCTGAGACGAAACAGCGGACTCTCGAAGAGCTTGATTGGGTATTTGCTGTGACTACAGGGAAGTTTGCTTCGTATCAGCTTCGTGTTGCGCTTCCGTATTGGTTCAAGCGGTGGGTGCTTTTGAGGAAGGATACTACTAAGAAGCCTCTGTATGAGTTTGAGATTGTTGATGGCACTGGTATCTCCGAAGCTAAGGGTTCGATTGAAAGAGCGTAGGATTTGTAACGGCATTGACAAAGAACCAGAAGGAGTAATTCCAGTTTGAGGGTCGGAGTATATTAAAAATTGAATTCAAAAGAACTGAATGTTACTGTGCTAGTCATGGGCGAAGCTTCCATCTCGACTATCGTGATGCCTCAAAACTGGTGCTCGTTTTCACATGTTAGCTCCCCACAACGCATGACCACCACAATGGACTCCCATGATAGGTTCGAAATACATTGTAGAATTAAGATAAGAAGGCAAAAAGAAACAAAAGAAACATACAACACCGGGGATTCNNGATCCCGTATTTTCTACGAGCTGTGGTCGTATGTGACAGTTTCTTGAGCATTGGAGGATATAAAGACATTGGAGTGGAAGTATAGCAGTGCTGCTGAAGATGAGCGAACGATCTGAGATTCAAGTACGAACTATTGCTGAATCACAGATACACCACGATGTTCCTTGGTCAACTCGTAAATAGCTAGAAGCCATTTAAATAGAAATAACTGTTAGATAATGAATGCCCAGACGAAAAACCTCGGTGAGTGGCGTGTCTGCGAAGTCTCGTCTACCTGGCTATGAGACGGATGTTTCCCAAACGAAGCATCAAAAGGGCCAATACGGGACGATCTTGACGCAATATGGAGTATTCGCATTGAGCACCTTCAAAACAGAACCTCTATTAACAAGATTTAAGAACTTTTATCGCTAACAATCAGTTACCGAGACGATGATCTATCGCTGAGCAGCGCAACCACCAGCCCCCCTGTCCGTCCCAATGAGTCCATATCATGGTTATCTTCCCGCTCACAAAGCCTTCTTGTTCATCTCAGCAGCTTGGACCTTCGCAAAAGCTCTCTTGGTAACCACAATGCTCTGTACCACCAATGCCGCCGGAATAACAATCCAGATAGCATTGCAAAACACGTAGTACATGTAAAAGTAGAACTGCTCAGGACGGCAGTACACAATGTTATGAACAATCTCGTTGAAATAGCAGGTCCCAAAGTAAAGAACATCTCCGTACAGTTGACCAACGCTGATAATAAGCTGGATGGGGTGTCGCAGAGGGTGTTGCTTGACAATGCTCCATGCGCAGAAGAAGGACATGGGACCCCAGAGGATAGCGGTAATGGCTTCCATAGGAACCAAGAATGAATCTTGGGTTAGGTAGCGGGAGTCTGAGAGAGAGTATTCTTTCCAGAGTTGGGCGAAGAGGCTGAGTTTGCTGGAGAGATCGGTGAAGTTGGCGACATAGTAACCTGATTATTATTAGTATTGCACCCTTACAGCCAATAGTTCGTATGGAACTTACCTTCAAAGAAGAAGTGAATGCATCCACAGAGAGCAAACCACATCGTCACAAAGATCTCGCCTTTAGACAACTTTCGTGGCGCCGAGTTGATGAACATCAGCGTTACTGCAAAGATGGCAATTGACATAACGACAAAGCTACCAACGAGCAAGCGAGAGGGTATTGTGTTGGCCACATATTCGGGAAGAAGCGCATTTAATGGGGAGTATGGATGAAGGGGAATTCTTCCCGTTGCGTTGACAGCTTCTACAATAGTGTCCATCTTGTCGATTATATGAGAAGTGAGTGTTGTGAAGTTGAAGTAAAGAGGCTGCCGTATTGTTGTAAGACAAAAGCTGAGAGTTGAGTACCTTTTTAAACAACGACTGGAAAGCCACAACGGGGCTGTTAAACAATTTGTGTCACATAGCCAACCAGTTGTTCCTTCCCTGAAAATCACAATTACCACGAATCTTACGTAGATCTAAGCATCGTCAATGCACGGATCATGGCACAGTCACGGAAACTTGAGATCCGGGATCGAACCATTCTACTTTGTCAGTGGAAATAATTAAGAGACAAGCAATCCCATTGGTCGCCTAGGAGTCAGCTCAGGAACGAAGGAACGAGTATATAAAGCGGTGGACCTTCTGCAGCTGTAAAGCTGGAAACTCGGGCATTCCGGGGCCCGTTGGCGATGTTTTGGTTGGTGTTTGCGAATACGAACGCGAAGATGACTTAGACCACCACCGAATACGCCAAACATGGGATTACATATATTACTCGACTTCTAATATGTTATCGATTCAGTCCTCACTTTACCATAAGACTTATAATCATCTCCCGAACTCATTATAAGCGACAATTCAATCCTCCTCTCCTCTGTACAAACCATCACCATTGTCTCTCGCATCCTCATTTCTTCAGGGACTTTCTTGATACCCGCCCAGCTTGTCCTGGCAGGTAAACTCTCAATATTAACACTTGCCCAAGCTTCCCATGGAATATCTCCCGAAGCAAGAGATGATGCATTCTCGTCAGAATTTGCAAGATCGCTTTCGAAATATGTCTGCCCTTCGATTTCCATGATTTTCTTACTTACGGCTGCCGCGCCGTCGCTGAACCACATTCCCTCTTGTCGTTTAAGCTTATACAGGAATGCAATTGCACGACGACGAAGCCATGGATGACGACAGCGTTGGGCGACCATGAAAACCGGGACTATAACGCCAGGTTCGAGAGAAAGAGGTGACTTGACGTGGAAGTTCTGTGTGCTGACGCATAGTGTCTCTGCGAGCGTGAGGATTCTTTCGTAAAGACCGAGAAAATTGTCCCATCGCAACTCTGAGCCAAATGCTCCTCCTGCCAGGAACGTACGCATAAGAGTATGATAAAGCCTGATAGATATTGCGCCTCTTTGATCGTGTGGATTTGCGTGGTTCTTCTCAAACTGTCCCATCTTATACTCCCATGATGCAAGATCCCTTTTTGTCACTTCCATTAGATCTGCCTCTTCCGCCAAGCTCCCATCAAATTCGTTTGCTGTTTTCTGGGCCATCATCATGAGTCTCCTCATGACCCCAAACAATGCCGTTCCTGCTTGTGCATAGCTTTGAAGACCGGCGATGCGCTGCATGTGTTCATCGATCCACACCCTGCTAGGGGCATTCTGATAAGGATATGGAGCACTCGAGTCAGAGAATGTCATGGCGTGTAAATCCAAACGCGTTAACATCTCAGCTGCGCTCGAAGTCTCCATGCTATATCCTGCCTGGTTCAATAGCCTGTGAGCAGCCATAATGTGAACTTGGCTATCAGACCAACGCCCTATCAGGTGCGTAATAGACACAAGCGCAAGACTCAGTGAGAGAAGTTTCGTTGGATCTTTCACTTCCCGAGCACATGATATCGCACGTCCATAGCTTTCATTCGCATCATTCCACATCTTCTCACTCTCATCTCCATAGCCCTGAAAATACAACTCATGCCTCTGGTGAATGGCTCCCAGCGCAAGCGTAGCATGCCACACTGCCGGCTCACTATGCGCCAACTGCAAAATCTCCCTCGTCCAAAACTGTGACGGGATGAATGAAGCCGTTGATGGCGCCGTAAGCGTACGAAACACGTCAAAGAGCGTCAAGTTCGCTGGTCTGCCCGCTGCACTTCCAGGATACTGGGATAGAGCTTGTGAGATGGGCCCCACGGCTGAGATTTGACGAGCTGCTTCTGCAAGCTGCCGGCGTGTCATGGTCGAGTTCTCCGGTAAGTAACCATCGCATTTGCGTCTAGAGTACAAGCAGCGCTGGCAGGAAGGTTTGTTCATGTCACATTTGACGCGGCGAATGCTGATCAGATTGGTTAGACAACTGAACTGAACTCATAAGAGCTGTGACTTGCCGACATGTAATACACCCATTACCAGGTTTTCGTGCCATTATATCGTTCCCTGTCAGAGAGTACAAGTATTCTTTTGTGGAATAAATTGATTGGAATAATTCTTTTTGAGTATTGGCGCCCTTCGCTTGAACTTATCACCATAAGCACAGCCACCTTAAAGGCATGGATAAATGTACAGGATGACCCGATACTACCTTCGTTTCAACTTTGAGTCATGCCAATGAGCATTCCAGCTGGACACTTCACTTTATCAATAGGGAGAAGAAAATATAACCTGAGGAGAGAACTTGCGACGAATGCTCTCGTGTCCTGTTGATCCTCCCATGAGGAAGACAGCGGTGATCGGCGTTAGCACTTCTGGCTCAGCCCTATTACAAGGATGTTATTTACAAGAGCACCAATCCTCTTCCACCAATGACGGTAAAGCTATCCATTCAATTGAGCGCCAGGAACATATAGAGCCAATGGAAATGCGTAGCTCTGTAGGATTTAGTGAACATCACAGCACCCAATACTCCTGCACCATGTTACACAACGCCGGAAGTATGCAGTATGTATATTTATTTCATTATTCATAAGTTGGGTATCAAAATCCTATAATTCATTCTCCTTCTCTTTTCTCCTCGCCCGTAGAACCGCCGCATGCTGCTTCGCGTGGTATTTGACGTCGTCGGGATATAGGGGATTCCATACTGTATTGCAGACCTTGCACTCAGAAAACGCTGCTTGAGATGAAAGATTCAGTGTGGTTTGCACTGTGGGTTTCCCCTTCGTTTTCTTCCCTGCTTTTGCATCGCTATTGCTGCTCGATTCTCGATTCAACGAACTCTCCCTAAGAGCTGACCTCGTAAGTTTCGCGCCGCTCTCTTCTTCATCCTTTACACCTTCCGCGGATTGAGTATCGTCCTCGCTGTTCTCTCCGTCCAATGCAGGAAGTGAAGTGGCGCGAAAGCGCAACAGTCGTGGTTTCTTCCGTGCTTCTGTCCTCGGTGCTGGTGGTGAAGATGGCGGTGTCGACCCAGGTCGTGGTTCGTCACTCTTTGGACTTGAAGCCACTGTGGACGACGGGGGTATAGGTTTGAAGAAGCTTAGGATCGACCCCTTTGTAAGTTTGTTTGGCGCGGTGGCTTCGGTAGTATTCTGAGTGTTTTCTGCGACTATATTCGGCAGCGAAGGTAACTCTTCATCCGCATCTTTGGGTGCTGATGTTTCCGTAGGAGTTGTCTCTGATGAAACACGCCGCTTCTTTAGACTCTGTTGTCGCGGAGAGTTGTCCCTTATGCTTCGTTTGCCGTATGTTCGTAGTGGTTTGGCGCGTGGTCGCGATGTAGATGGGGCTGAGCTTTCGGACCTGCTCGAGTTAGTTCTATCAATCTTGTAGATCTAACGTTTTGGCGTACATTTTCAGTTGTTTGCGCTTCAGAAAGATCTCATGCCTGACTTAAAAGATGGACGATATCGATCTTGTCATGGAACTCAGAAGTAAGTAAACAAATCGCACTAGCTGGACAATTGGTGTATGCAAGGGCGGAAACAATTATAACGAAGCAGAGAATTAATTATAATAATATGTGAAAGAAGAAACGAACATGAATGAACAGGCTCGACCCAATTTGCCGTCTTGCTGGAGAAAGAAAGCCATTAAATGTGACAAGGATCCCCACCAGGATGTCGCGTCGAGACGCGTCTGGCGCGCAGTCACATGCGACCACTGTACTCTAGAAAAAGCCATGATATCACCATGAATGGGGGTAGGTATCAAGATGAACATATGTCATTTTCACAATCTACGCTTGAAGAAAATGCCAACTAAACTGCTTTTTATCCCCATCAATTCGCAATGCGCTGGTATTATTCGGATTTGAGCTCAGAAGGGAAGTTGACGATCTGGCCAACAGTATTAATTAGTATCCTGGTCATGTCTTGACGTATGTTCAGTCTTTCGCTTCCGGACTCCATCATTCATTGCATCATCCTTTTCGCTGAGCAGTACCGTCTTCTCATCTTGATCATCGTCCTCGCCCAAAACCCAGCTCTCAACGACCTGCTTCACCTCCTTCACCTTGCCATGTTTCTTCCTCCCCTCATCCATCTTCCACATATATGCGTTATAGACCACCACTTCTGCGATACCAACGAGAATACTCCCTCCCATAGTTAGGAATAACCTCGATGGCAAACTCCACCATCGCGCTGTGACCCATAATGTGCCAGCAACGCCAGCTATACTGACCAAGAAATTGATGATGAGGGTAACCTGCTTGTGCACTTCCTCCATCGCAATATCATCGTCACCAAGATCCGCAGCTGTTGTAGGGCGATTAACTTCCGCAAATGCAGCTGCGCTGGAAGGAAAACGATCTTTGAATGTTTCTTGTTGGGGTATAGGGTTCATCATTCGTTCGTAGGAGCGAGCTTCTTCGTCGCGGCGGAGACGGGCCATAAGGGCTTTGTATTCGGGAGACTGACAACTGGTTAGTTCTTGTATATTCGAGAGTCGCTAGCGGACGTACAGGCTCGGGTTTCGGAGGCGGTGGAGGGATGTAGACGGATGCGCCGCGTAGGAGTTGTTCCAGTGTGTAGTTTGTGTTGTCTTGTGCTTTCGAGCGTTTCCACAAGTCCAGGATTTGGCCATGAGATATAGGCTTTCCGACTTTGGGATCGTCTAGCGAAGGGTCGTTTGTAGGTTGTGATGATTCTTGGGTCTCGTTTTCGTTATCATGATCTTCGTTTTCTGGTGTTTCTGTTGGTTCGACAGTCACTAATGCCTCCACGATGGAGGATGTCATTGTAAGGAGAACCATTTCGTTGTATGAGAGCAAACTGAATGAATATTGGGCAATAAAGACCGCGCGATAAATGCGCTGCTAGAGTCGTTGAATTGTAGTTGATCCTTGTCTAATTAACATTGAAAGTCAAAGTTAACGAATTCCATCGCAGGCATCAATTACAGGCCAGTTCCTCAGAATCGGTAGCGATTCATCCGCTGACGCTGTAGCTTAACGGCCCCATAGCAATTCTGTCCAATCAAAGCCTCTCAATCGACGGCCTGCCACGGGCTCTGGTCGGACGGACCCGCTAACCCCCCCGGCTTAGCAGAACACAGCTAGAGCTGGAAAAGTTTAGAGGTCCATCCATCGGATCAAATCGATAACTAGAGGCGAGGTTCAAAAATCCAAAAATCCATTTTCGACAAATTTCCCTCGGATCCCGATATCGACTGATCCTTCCAATTGACGACCAGACACTTTACGACGACTATTATCGATATAACTGGGCGAATGTGGACATAACCCTCGACTTTTTACCGACCGAATTTCCCTCTCGATCCATATAAATCGCCTCAGTGTGTGAAGGCGATGATGCTCCGTCCGGGAGCCTCGGTGGTGCGCGGCACCATGGCTAGACAGGCGATGTGGACGAGGACAAATTTGGCAGCGGCACCCGCGTGCGCTCTGTGCAGACAATTGACCGTCAGTCGGGGTCCTACGAGGATACACAGCGCCTCGTTGCACACCAGCCCACGAAGAGATTCAGCGTGGGGCGCTGCTGTGCAGGTCGCTTCCAATGTCGTGAGCAACGTCGTCAAGAAGGCTTCCAAGGATGCGATGCATGTCGATCCTCTGCGGACCGTTGCCAAGGAAATGAAATTCCTCACAGGCAACATTCGAAAACTTCTTGGCTCCGGACATCCGTCGCTCGACCGTGCTGCCAAATATTATACCCAGGCTGAGGGCAAGCATGTTAGGCCCTTGATCGTTCTACTCATGAGTAGAGCAACCTACCTCTGCCCCAAGACATCTCCTACGGCTCCTACAGTTACATCTCGTGGCGTCGACACTTCGTTATCACCAGCTCAGATCCTCGCCGACGTAAACCCTTCAACTCATCCTCTCTCATCCCTCGAACAAGAGGTTCCCGACGCCAACTCAGACATTCTTCCCAGCCAGCGACGACTCGCCGAAATTACGGAACTGATTCATACGGCTTCGCTTCTTCACGATGATGTTATCGACCACTCTGTGTCTCGACGAGGCTCACCTTCAGCGAACTTGGAATTCGGCAACAAGATGGCCGTTCTAGCCGGCGACTTCTTGCTCGGCAGGGCATCTGTTGCGCTGGCTCGTCTTCGCAACCCTGAGGTTGTTGAGCTGCTAGCTACCGTTATCGCCAACTTGGTGGAAGGCGAGTTCATGCAGCTTAAGAACACAGAACGTGATGAGCGGAATCCCAAGTGGTCCGAGGAGACGGTCACATATTACCTCCAAAAGACCTACCTCAAGACCGCCTCTCTTATCTCCAAATCGTGCCGAGCTGCCGC
The DNA here is from genome assembly GCA_004367485.1 of Fusarium citri. Lineage (NCBI taxonomy): Eukaryota > Fungi > Ascomycota > Sordariomycetes > Hypocreales > Nectriaceae > Fusarium > Fusarium citri. The sequence goes on from QHHH01000140.1 coordinate 11,885, forward strand.
TTTGCTGGGTAACACCGATCCTGTGACAGTCGACGCAGCATACTCGTACGGACGAAACCTGGGATTGGCCTTCCAGCTGGTGGATGACCTTTTGGATTATACGCAGAGTGGATCAGATCTAGGAAAGCCTGCAGGGGCAGATCTGGAGTTGGGTCTTGCGACAGCACCACTGCTATTTGCCTGGAAGCAGATGCCGGAGCTCGGAGCGCTCGTGGGCCGCAAGTTCGCCCAGGAGGGTGACGTACAAAGGGTAAGTTGGTTGCATTATTTTGGCGAATCACATTGGTTGGAGACTATCCATGCTAATAATACATCAGGCACGTGAATTGGTTCTCCAAAGCGACGGTATCGAGCAGACACGAGCTCTCGCGCAAGAATACGTGGATAAAGCCATTGCCTCGATTGCGGACTTTCCCGACAGCGAGGCCAAGGATGGATTGATCGAGATGGCACACAAGTCACTCAAGCGACAGAAGTAAAAGTGCCGAGTACCATGGAGGGGAAAAGGCGTGATGATCTGGATGATGGTGGTCCAGTTTCGTCTGCCGTGTACAAATACAACATCACATCATATCACTTATTTTTTAACGATGGAAAAGAAAAGAAATACATGGAGAAAAGTCAGGAATATCTCGAGATGACGGGATGGGCAAGACAAGGTCAGCTGGGACGGGAGTTGGTAGCATTGGCCTAGCATGGCGGTGTATGATTGTGCTTTTAGGCTTGCTTTGTCTTGTCTTTTGAACAAACTAAAACCGAGGGATCTAGACGGCTGGGAGGGAAAGTGATGCATGTATGATTATACTATACCTGTACTACTTATTTCTACTTTTCTAACATACTGGACATGATGATGATAAGATTACTGGACGCCGCTTATAACCGCCTATTTGGGAGAATTGTACTGTACAGAGTGCTTTTTTTTCAGCTGCTTTACAGCTTTTGAGAATCAGAGGGTGTGATGACGACAGCTAGATATTGGATATCGGCATGGCTTGGCAAGTGAAGCGAATGACGCTCAAGACTTTTTGCATTGCAACCTCGGGGATGCATAGAAAGGCTCAACTTCGTGTTTTGATCGAGTAATACCAAATCTATTGATCGAGTAAGCCTCAGAAAAGAGAGGAAGCTAGGTCAGAAAAGGCCCAGCCACCAGCCTACGGGGTGGATTGGTTCCAGCTCCTCCGCGGGGGGGTCAGATTCGAACTAGAGCCAAAACACCACGACGATCCGATTGCATTACTCGATAGAAACGTGTCCAAGGTAGGGGCAAGTCATCCGCCAAAGGCACGAGAACCACGATTTTGAGAAATTGCTAGAATGAAATATCATCGGCTGACGGATTGAAGAGCGAATGGCCTCGCGAGGACATTCCTCTCACAAGGCCTCGAATGGCTGTTGGTAGCGGTATCGTCGACCCCGAATAGCCTCAGACTCTTGCCATTCTTAGTAAGGAAAAAGGTCAAAAGTAACGAAAATATCCGACACACTTCTTGAATGCAACGGCGTTACACGCGCTAGTAATTGCTCTCTTTTGACTTCCATTCGCATCGTATTACTCGATATTTACTCGATTCAATCACCCACTACCGCCTTCGGCTTAGAGATTCGAGTCTCTGATTGGTCGCGACTCATGAGAAACCGGCGTCCGGCTGTGTCCGATGGACCCTGAATTCCAGATTTTTTTCTCTCTCTGTTGCAGTGATAAGCTAGTCTAAGCTTTCGAGCTGCAAGTGGGACTGGACTGGGCCGTCTAGAAAGGACTGGCACTGGCAAACTGGGACCGGATATGCACAAGTGGGAAGTGGAAGGGGGAACAACACATACACATCGGACTTGTGCGAGGGTTATAAGTGGAATAGTAGAGCTGACTAGAAAGAAAAGAGAGGAACAGGGGGAGCGGGAGGCAAATTATTGATTGGAAGAATGGTGTTTTGATCGAATAATGAATAAAACTGTCCGTGAAAATACCGAGCCGAAGACTCACGATAAGAAGAAGGCTATAGCCGAAGTCTGGGGGTGGCTTTTTCTCCCTCTTCTTCTCCTTCTTCATTATACCAACACTCGTTGAAATAAACAAACCAATTATCTTTCATCCTTTTTGTTGATCGATAGAATAGATCCTTATCAGACGCATCATACCACTTGGCTCCGTCTGACTCTCTTATCTTTGAGTCGCAACCCCACCAATTGGCGAATCTCAAAGCCACCCCTCCAACAAGAGCCAGAGAGATAAGGATAAGACCAGTATCTCAAGAAGATCCGAATTGGGAAAAGAGAGTGAACCAGCTTTCCCCAGATTTTGGATCCAAGCTTGTAGTAGCTTTGTTTGACATCTTTTGTCTTTTTCCCTTTTCATCTTTTCCTTCTCTTTATTCCTCTCCTTATTCCTTATCCCTTATCCTCCTTATCCTTATCACTCATATCATCCATCATGACTTCTCCCAGCGCTGAGCAATACCCCGAGGGTCCTCTCTCAGTCCTTGTATCAACCAGAGTCGTCGTTACTCTTCCTGATGAGTCTCTTGTTGTTACTCCCGCTTCAGTCGTTGTTAGCCCCATCACTGGAAAGATTGTCTCCATCATCCCCGAAGTCCTTCCCTCATCCAGTTTCCCTACTGGCACAACATATGTCGACCATGGCTCCAAGGTTATCATGCCCGGTCTCGTCGATGCTCATGTTCACTTGAACGAGCCTGGTCGAACCGAGTGGGAGGGCTTCTGGACTGGTACCCGTGCTGCTGCCAGTGGTGGTGTTACCACCGTAGTTGACATGCCTCTTAACGCCATTCCTCCTACCACTACCCTTCATGGCTTTGAGGAGAAGCTTCGCGCCAGTCAAGGCCAATGCTGGGTAGATGTTGGTTTCTACGGTGGTGTCATCCCTGGTAATGCCGATGAGCTGCTTCCTCTCATCGAGGCTGGCGTTCGAGGTTTCAAGGGTTTCTTGATCGAGTCTGGTGTAAGTTGAATCTGTATCATATAAGCCAAATCGCGAACTGACAATCATTAGGTTGACGAGTTCCCCGCCGTATCTTCCAAGGATATTGCCCTCGCCATGGAGACCCTCAAGGACAGCAAGACCACCCTTATGTTCCACGCCGAGATGATCCCTCCCATTACCCAGTCCGTCGGCGACACAGTCCAGGCCTCAGAAGCACCCCTTGCCCCTGCTGGTGAGCTCAACGCCTACAAGACCTTCCTCGAGTCCCGACCTCCTGCTTTCGAAACATACGCCGTCGAGGAGATTCTCAGCCAAGCGCACATTGCTCCTCACCTTCACCTCCACATCGTCCACCTTTCCGCTACCCAGTGCATTCCCCTTCTCAAGGCCGCTCGCCAGTCCGGTATCAACATCACAGCCGAGACTTGCTTCCACTACCTCGGCCTGACCGCTGAGGAGATCGAGAAGGGTGACACTCGACATAAGTGCTGCCCACCTATCCGAGAGGGCAAGAACCGCGATGGCCTCTGGGAAGAACTCGTCGCCGATGACTCGTGTATCAAGACTGTCGTGTCTGATCACTCGCCTTGCACACCTCAGCTCAAGCTCCTCCCTCAGCACCTCGACACAGCCCGACCCGAAATTCCCCACAACGACTCCGGTATCGTCATGACAGTTCCCGAGATTCAGAACCCTGCCGAGGAGAAGGCCCGTGGTGACTTCTTCGCCGCCTGGGGTGGTATTTCTTCTGTCGGTCTCGGTCTCCCTATCCTCTATTCTGCAGCCAAGAAGCGCGCCGACTTCTCCAAGACACCCAGCATCACCGATATCGTCCGTCTCTGCTCTCAAGCTACTGCTGTGCAAGTCGGTCTCTCCCACCGCAAGGGTGCTATCCGAGTCGGTATGGATGCTGATATCTGCGTGTTCGATGATACCGAGGAGTGGACATTCACTCAAGGCGACATGCGATGGAAGAACCGATGCTCACCATGGGAGGGCCACGAGTTTACTGGTCGCGTAAAGGAGACATGGCTGCGTGGTAACAAGGTGTTTGAGCTTGGTGCCCCCAACTCTGGCTTCGTTGTCAGCAAGCCTCTTGGAGAGTCCATCACCGAGAAGCGAACAGTCTAAAGCGGCAACGATGATGCAAAACGAAAATGATTGATGATATTTAGACAACATGTGCAAAGAAAGGCGTTATCGGATGAAATGGGTTGGTAGAAATATGTTTTGTTTTAACTCTTGTGTTATTGTACGATCTATTATTTCTATACAGTATTTCTATAGCTATAGCACGAGTAATGTAAAGAGATTAATGAGAAAGTGGCGTCATTGGATGTCTCTCATGTGCATGTGAGTAGGTAGTAGGTAGTCTACTGTATGTGTGTCACCTCTTGTCCCGTCTTGGTCTCTGGTGGGAGAAGAAAAGTGTAGGCTTTCTTGAAAGATGATTTGGAGAAATTGTGGGGGTTGATGATAATCTCATCGCCATTGAGAATTGGTGTGAGGCATTTGGGAGGATCTTCTCCGCTGAAGAGTCTTGGAGAACAAGTGAGTTGGTCTCAATATGATGATGCTCCATTGTTCTGAAGATATCACCAACTGAAATGGATCACGAATTGATCACGAATATTTACATTTTATCCTCATCGGCTAACATTTCCCGAGTCATGGGTCAATACGAAATAACCCCATTGTCTGGCGAAAAAAAGAAAAAAAAAAAGGGTTTTATACATAGACCTCGCTTATACAAAAACGGCTGTCAAAGCGAATGAACCTAGGAACCGTTGCATCGTTTCGCAAGCGACCCGTAAATGCAAGCAAAGCCGTCTCGGTCGGGCAAGGATCGATAAGCGAGGTTTAGGTTGAACATAAGTCTGTATCTGTAAGTGGTGGGATTAATATTAATGGTTATAGTCCCCAGACATGATGGAGTTTAATTAGAACAAGAACAAGTTTATTTCACAGAGGAACGTTAGATTGATAAGAAAGGGACTTTGGATGGGCAATTGACTTTTGAATGCAACCTTTTCTCTGAAAACAATCCATGCCTCGGGATTGCACCGTTCCGAAAGCGAATTTCTACCACTACCACGTCAGCATGGGCCGCCTACTTGGATGTTCAACCCACTAATCATGGACATGTTGTTGCTTCTGGATCAATTCTTTGCCCAGTCTTGACCAGTCTAGACCCAGAACAAGTCAACTCCCCCACTGTTGGTTGGTCTTGTCTCCCCGCAAACCTCGAAGCGAGGCGTTACATCTCCACTAATACTAATAACCAACGACGAGGAGACGAGACCTTTTCATGCTTGCTTTCACCTCTACTGCACATTAATGTACTTTTCGGCCGCCGAATTGGCATCCACTTCGGGTAATAAGCATGATCTCGTTTATATTATCTCGGCCTGCGCTGCGCCGCTTACCAGTTAAGAGATGAATTTGCCTCTTTTTTTCCCTTTCTTGCATGGCATGGGGGGTGATCTGATTGCCTTTAATAAGATCCTCGTATATCCTTGGAATTCTCGAGTCTCCTTGTCAAATTTCGGATCGTGACTTTACTCGCTACTTATTATACCTCGGCGTCATAGACCACACCCTTTCGCAAAACAGACTACAATCTCACTCTCACCACAGCTGAAGATTCTAGATAATAGCCTGTTCGCAAATCCTTCAGACCATAATGTCCCGGGCCTGGACCAACAGATAACGTCGCCTGCTTAAGTCAGTTCCTCACTTACATACGAACAAAAGAATCGAAGCCGCAGCGATGTCGCAACATAACATCGACATTGAAAAGATGGACAGACCCAGCTCGTTGGATATCTCGATAGATCCTCAGGCGCAGCAGAGTGATATTTCACGGCTGTCTGTATCTGGAGGCGGAAACTTGTCTCTCGCTGATGTACAGGCTGTTCATGTTCGACTTCATGACTTGGCAGTTTCAGTTGATACAGCACCATCGTGGCTCGCCCCTTCGACATACGGCGACTTGGTCTCGTCAAAATTCAACACTGCGCCAAAGATGAAACCGCTCCTCCATTCTGTGAGCGCTGATCTTCAACCCGGAACGTTAACGGCCATCATTGGAGGTAGTGGATCTGGCAAGACGACGCTACTCAACACTGTTGCCGAAAGAGTGTTGAGTTCGAGATTAAGCCAACAGGGTGTCGCTACTTTCAATGGCAGAGTTGGAGTACATAGTGTCCGCCATGCCTATGTTATGCAGCAGGATATTCTGCTCCCTACCCTGACCGTTAGAGAAACCCTGCGATACTCAGCCGACTTGCGATTACCCCCGTCAACCACTTCTGAAGAACGACATAGGGTTGTTGAAGAGGTTATTCTCGAACTTGGTCTCAAGGAATGCGCCGATACGAGGATCGGAAACTCTCAACATCATGGATGTTCAGGTGGCGAGAAGCGACGAACAAGTATTGGCGTTCAACTTCTAGCTAATCCTTCTGTCCTCTTCCTCGACGAACCGACCACCGGTCTTGACGCTACGAGCGCGTACCAGCTTGTCCGAACACTAAAGACACTCACGCAAAAGGGGCGGACGATTATTACGACTATTCACCAACCTCGATCTGAGATTTGGGATCTCTTCGACAACTTGATCGTTCTAACAAAAGGAAGTCCTGTCTACTCAGGTGCGATCAAGGATTCAGTTCCGTGGTTTGGAGATTTGGGATTTCAACTACCACCTTTTGTCAATCCTGCCGAGTTTATCATCGACATAGCAGCTGTGGATAACAGAACGCCTGAGTTGGAACAGGAAACAATGGCCAAGGTGGATCGCTTGAAGAATGCTTGGAACCAGGAGACTTTAAAGCGATATCCTCCGCCTGAGAAGACGGTTGATGTTGGCGACAGTAAGAAAAAGAGGGATAAGAGGACAGAAGAGCATGCGGGTTTCCTACGACAGGTTACAGTTCTCACTGATCGTACACTCAAGGTGACATATCGTGACCCTCTCGGTATGGCAGCGTCCATTTCAGAAGCTGTATTCATGGGTCTCGTGACCGGCTACATGTTCTACCAGCTCGGCCGCGACCAAGCTGGAATCCGATCTCGCCAAGGTGGTCTCTATACAGCAGCCGGTCTTCAAGGCTATCTCATCCTTGTTTTCGAAGTCTACCGTATGACATTCGACATTCCAACCTTCGATCGTGAAAACTCGGAAGGATGTGTTGATGCCCTCCCCTTCGTTCTCTCGCGCCGAATAGCCCGCATGATCACAGAAGATGTGGCCGCGCCATTTCTGTTTTCTGTCATCTTCTACTTCATGGCTGGTTTTGAGCGTGACGTGGAACGGTTCTTTATCTTCTTTGCTATTACGCTGCTGAACCAGTATATTGCCGTCACCTGTGCCATGGTTTGTGTGGCAACAGTTAGGCACTTTGCTGGGGCGAGTGTTATTGCCAATCTGATCTTCACACTGCAGAGTATGGCTTGTGGCATGTTTATTAATGTTAACAGTCTTCCGGTCTACGTTCGCTGGTTAAAGTGGCTCACTTACACGGTATGCATTTCGGCCTTACTGTGCGTCTTTGATACTAACGTCTACAGTTCTACGTCTTCAGCGCATATTGCGGAAACGAGTTCGAAGGAAGCTTCTACGACTGTCCCGTTTCGAATGACCCATCTGATCCAAGATGTAAGCAATACACGGGATCATACGTCATGGCATCTCTCGGTTTCCCCAAGGATTGGGTGGCCAAGCCGATTCTCGTGTGCCTAGCCTTTCTTGTGTTCTTTTTCGTGCTAGCAGTTGTCGGATTACACATTATCAAGGTCGAGATGACGATTGCTCGAGCTCGCGTTTCGGACACTGATCTGTCGGCTGGTAAGGAGAAGATGAATGCGAGGTCCGTTGCAGATGTGCGCACTATCGACTTGGAGCTGAACGAGTTCTCGTTGGCTTTGGACAAGAGGACGCAGCTGGGAAAGAAGTTGCCTACAAAAACGATTTTGAACCCTGTCAATGCGACATTTAGTGCTGGAGTGTTGAACGTTATCATGGGTCCCTCAGGCAGTGGCAAGACATCACTGCTCAACGCTATGGCCCTCCGACTGCGTGATTCTGTTGGAACGAAATACCGGCCAGCTGGAAAACTGACTTTCAATGGAGCTCTTCCTTCAGATTCAGTCATTAGATCAGTGTGTTCTTATGTCTGTCAGGACGATGATGCGCTGCTGCCATCTCTTACTGTCCGCGAGACACTTCGCTTTGCAGCTGGGCTTCGTCTTCCATCATTCATGAGCAAAGATGAAAAGAACCGTCGGGCAGAGGAAGTCCTCCTCAAGATGGGTCTGAAAGACTGTGCCGATAATCTCGTGGGCGGCGAACTCGTCAAGGGTATCTCTGGAGGAGAAAAGCGCCGTGTATCAATCGCTGTTCAGGTTCTGACCGACCCTCATATTCTTCTCCTCGACGAACCGACCTCAGGACTCGACGCCTTCACCGCGAACTCAATCATGGAAGTGCTCCAAGGTCTCGCTAACGAAGGCCGAACCCTCATCCTTACAATTCATCAAGCCCGATCGGACCTATTTAGGGAATTTGGAAATGTCCTGCTTCTGGCACGTGGTGGCTCGCAGGTTTACTCTGGTCCTGGAAGGGATATGCTTGGATATCTGGCGCGTCACGGGTATGAGTGCCCACAGCATACTAACCCTGCGGACTTTGCCTTGGATATGATTACAATTGATCTGCAACATGAAGGGAAGGAGTTGGAGTCTCGAAAGAGGGTTCAGAGTATGATTGACAATTGGAAAGAGGAGAACTCGTCGACGAAGAATGAGAAGCTTTCTGATATCCAGGAGACGGATGAGGTTAGGAATACGGAAACAGACACCACCCAAGAGGGCACAACTCTTCCGCCTTCACCACCACAAAAGCGTCAATCGTTCAACAAAGCCAACCTTTCAACCCCCGCTGAACTAGGAGCCCTCATCCGCAAACGAGCCCCCATCACAACAGCTCTCCCTCTCCTTCTCCACCGCGCCGTCATCAATACCTACCGTCAACCAGAGCTCATCGTCGCTCGCCTCATGCAAGTCATCGGACTCGCCATCATTCTAGCTCTCTTCTTCGCCCCGTTCGACAACGACTACTACTCTGTCCAGAGCCGTATGGGTTTCGTCCAGGAGATCGGCGCATTCTACTTTGTCGGCATGTTACAAAACACCGCCATTTATCCTACCGAGCGCGATGTGTTTTATAGAGAGGACGATGATGGCGTCTATAGCGTTGACGCATTCCTTGCTTCCTACACGATTCTTGAGGTCCCTTTTGAGGTTATAAGCTGCATGATCTTTGGTGTCCTGGGCGTCATCGCAGTTGATCTCCCTCGCACAGCGACACTATACTTCGTTTCCGTCTTTGCTTGCTTCGGCATCGTATCCTGCGGTGAGAGTCTTGGTATCATGTTCAACACACTCTTTGGGCACACCGGTTTTGCCGTTAACATCATGGGTGTCTTCCTTGCACTCGCCAACACCATGGCCGGCGTCCTCTCCATCGACATGCCCGATTTGTTCAAGGCGTTCAACTACCTCTCGCCCATCCGATACGGTACGCGCGCCGTGGCACCATACTCACTACGCGGTATTGAGTTCACGTGCAATAATGATCAAAGACTTGAGAACGGGCAGTGTCCGGTCCAGACGGGCCAGGATGTGTTGGAGTTGTATAACTTTGATGTCGATCCTGTTGTGAACGTTGCATGCTTGGCGGCTTGTGTGGTGGTCTACAGGTCTTTGGCATGGGGTTTGTTGAGGATTGCCAGGACGCATTGGAAAGGGAAGAAGAAGGATAAGAGGGATAGGACCACAACATCTGCATAAGTAGTGAGCAACTAAAAGAATTCACATTATTAAAAAGACATTTCTTTCCAATCATTAACTCGAGAATCATGTTCTTTTGTCTGGCTCGTTCCTCACTTATACCCTGATTCACCTCAGACAGGTTGACTAGACAAGGGCGGTCAACTTTAGCCCTACGGTAGACCATTCGTAACGCATGAAGATACCCTCTGGTTTCAAGTAGCCAGGCCATTATCAGTATATTACTTTTGATAAGGGATAGATGAGGATCAGGGTCTCCCTCAAAACTTTGGCTTCTGGAATGCAAGACGACATGTCAGATAAGTAACAGAATAATTGTTCTCCAAGGCTTAGGCCGCCAAAATAAAGTAGTCTAAGAAACATTCTAAACAAGCATAAAGTGATCAAATTATTTCGTCTCTTATGCTCTCAGTAGCCAATTCTTCTGACACCCTGATAACTGCACCTTTATTATGGAGTATCCCTTCTCTCCTCTCCCTGAGACATTTCAGTGTTTTAAGCTTTACAGATACATGGCTTCTTTTTTGGATCTGAATTGATGATTTCTTGGCCATTGAATTCCACGCGCTGGCGCCCTTGCTCTTTGTTAGACCGTTGGCCTGCTGTGAGACAATGTGTCACTTCAACCATGGAAAGGGAAGATGCTGTGCTAAACTCATCAATCCAATCCCTGAATCATCCTTCTCTTGCCGCTCTCCCTTGCCTTGCCTGTGTTCAATAATAATTGCACAATGCTCTCACCTTTACTTTCTTCTCTTGCTTCCCCGCTACTTTTCTTTCCAGCTTCAAAGTTGGCCACAGGTAAATCTTCGAAATGGGTGAGGCATCTTCTTTTGTTGCGGTGCGTCTGATGCGGATTATTCCCATTGCCGCCATCATCCTAGCTTCTTTCTATATCTTCAATACCTTCTTTTCCGCTTTCCAGGCCACAGACGTCCCTGTCCCCGAAGAATGGAAGAAACACGATGTAGTCATGGAAGAAGAGGAGGCACCAGAAACCATGACTGTCACTCTTACAGGCTACCCCGATTCTACACCTACTCCTCATGTCCTCACCATCGCAGAGATCGAAGAGCTCGAGAACAAGGGAGATATCTCGGGCTTTTCGGATGAAGACGAAGACGAAGAGGGTATATATGTTAATCTTGACGATGAGGATGATTGGACTGAGGAGGGTCTTCGGAAAGAAATGGCTGTTGGAGAAGGTGAGGGATTTCCTAGTGAGAATGACGAGGGCGATGAAGGGGTAGAGAAGGACGACGATGACGATGATGTTGACTGGTCGCGCTTTGCCTACATTCAATATGTCACCGACGAGGATTATCTTTGCAACTCGGTTATGATCTTTGAGGCGTTGCATCGTCTGGGTAGCAAGGCTGATCGTCTACTGATGTACCCCAAAGAGATGCTCGCACCGGATGCCCTCTACTCAAAAACACACGGTGGTCAACTCTTGATCAGATCTCGCGATGAGTATAACGTTACTCTCCAGCCAATTGAGATTCAACATCGTGACGGACAAGACGGTAAACTTATCCATATCACAACTTTTACTACAATGACTGATTCTTCTTAGAAACATGGGCCGATTCATTCACCAAGCTCCTCGCCTTTAACCAAACCCAGTATGATAGAGTTCTCTCTCTCGACTCAGACAGCACAGTCCTTCAACATATGGACGAACTCTTCCAACTACCTCCTTGTCCTGTCGCCATGCCCCGCGCCTACTGGCTCTACAACGAGAACCCTCCCAAGAAGATCCTTTCCTCGCAGCTCATGCTCATCCAGCCCGACGACATCGAATTCGAGCGCATCGTGCAAAAGATGAACAGCATCGGCCCCAACGACTACGACATGGAGATCGTGAACAGCCTATACCTTGACAGCGCTCTCGTCCTGCCCCATCGCAAGTATGACATGCTCACGGCGGAATTTAGAAACAAGGATCATACTGCGTACTTGGGTAGTGAGCGCGAGGAGTGGAACTCTACTGCTGTGCTTGAAGAGGCTAAGTTTGTGCACTTTTCGGATTGGCCTGTTCCGAAGCCATGGATTCATGATCCTGAGGTTAGGATACACAACCAGCCTGATTGTCCCGATGGAGAGATAAGTTGTCCAGATAGAGATATCTGGAACGGTTTCTACACTGACTTTGCGGATAGTAAAGAGGTAGGTGCTGCCTATAGCGAAGACGTTGTGTTCGATTTACTAACTACGCTTTGCAGAGAGTTTGTGAATCTGTGGGCAAATCTGGAAAATGGATCAACTGGAAAAGAAGGTAGAAGACGTATTTGAAAGGGCGTCTGGTTATAGGATTTGCTGCGATTCTTTGATAGTTACACACATAAGTTTATGTTTGAGGAGAATAGGCTTCAAAGACAAAGGCTGTTATATACTTGAGGGTTTTGTATATGGAAGTTTGCAATTAATAACATTATTCCCAATAGTAGCAATTAATACTGTATGCCATTATGCTACAGACTTTTCATCTAATTAATATGCTACCATCTCGTGACCTCGTACTGGTAGTCTCAACCACAACCGCCTTATTTCGTTGAACATAAGCCTCGTTATCAGCCCTCATACTCTCATACTTGACAGTAGGCGAAATTTCTCCATCTACTGCAAGCGCGAAACTCCCAGTCTCCGCCTCACTTACCCTCACCTTAATTTTTCCTAGCTTATCCTTGTTAGAGAATCCCACTTTTGCCAGATCTGTACCGCCCTCAGACGCAGCTATCATGACATGTCGAATATCCGAAGGGTCGAACTCAGTTGTATCCCTCCAGCCTCTTGTTCGAATAGCTTCCAGAATGAAAAGCGCGACGACAACCATGTTGAGCGCAAAAGCCGCGATTGCGAATTTCTTTTCGCCGATGGCGATGGCTGTGACGCGGATAGTGCCACCGACATCCTTCTTGAAATTTCCGACCATGAATTGCGCTGAGGCATATGCTACTAGCATATCATCTACCATAGCAGTGATGGAATTTTCGATACCTTCGAGGGTGACGTTTGTGGATGTTCTTGAGGTGAGAGTGTTGTTCATCTCAAGACCAAGACGATGATCTGTAATGGAGGCATTGAAGGCGGTGCCAACAGTCGATACATATAGATTCGTCTCATCATTGGCGATGAGCTCAAATTGTCGGAGGATAGTACCCTTCAGCCAACGAGTTGTATCAATATTGGGAACCTCAGTGTCGTTGGTCGGCACAACAGTAATGTTCTTACCCCGACTGCTGACAGTGACATTGAACCTCGTAGGCTCAAAGTCGACTTCACATTGGGTCGCGTTCAAGAATGTGTAGAATCCTCCCGCAGCGAAGCCGATGTACCTCCTCTTAGGAGCAATTTCTACATCGTGGTCCTTAAAGTGTGCGACTCCTATCGCAACAATAGCATTTCCATCACCATGTCCAATGTAAGTGGAATGCTCGTATCCATCGTCACTGTCAGGAAGTTCTCCATGTGCAGCCCAGCCCATCGAACCGCCCTCAGGAAAGAGAGTGAAGTTGGTAGATGTGTTGTATGTGCAGCTGACTGTGGACCGGTATCCTACTTCTTGGTATTGCCATCCGAGTATGTCGCGACCAGCTTCAAAGTGGACTTCGCCTAGACCTGGGGATGAGCCGACGCCGTACGATCGACCGACGTAGTTGTAGCCTGTTCGGTCTAGCTTCTCATGGTTGCGTGTTGAGTTGTGGATGGGCGATGCTGAGGCTGCCGAGGCGAGGAGACTGCCCAGCATTTGAATGCCCACAGAGTATGTGAACTTCCCAAGGGCAGTGTGCTTGGTAGGTCCAGTCGATCCCACTTCAGAAGGATATTCTCTGATATGGGTGATGTTGTCCCAGGTTGGAATCTGGACAGTACCTTCGATGTACTCAAAGGTCTCAACAGGTGTCATGGCAGCAGCCCAAATAGCACTCATAACCATGGAAACCGAGACCAAAAGACCCAGCAGGACGATATATGCAAAGGGCAGATCCCAGTTGATACGGGGTACCATGGCATCCATCCACGCTCGCATCTGATCAAGACTCATACTCTTAGTCTTGAGCCGTCTTCGAACACTGAGGTTGATGACTCTGCAGATAGTGATTACTTGCAGAGCAGACATGAAGTTGGCAATAATCTGAACAGCGAATTGGACCGAAGGACGGTTGTCATTGACAAACTTGAGGAACGCGCCCGAGAAGAGCGTCTCATTGATGGAGAGACATAGTAACGCTGTAGCGAGAGGAGTGGTAAAAGCGAGAGAAATAAAAGTATTATAATCAGAAGAGAAGAAACCGATAAAACCATTGCCTTTAGCCATGATGGTAGTAAAAGAGAGAGTGGCCAATCTATGCCCAGCACAGATGGTCGGATACGCATAGACTGTAGGATGAGATATCACGAAACATAGCCAAAGTCAATTCATGGAGGAAGCGAAAGATCACCGTTAAGAAGGATTCCTACCCATCTCATCTGTGGAGCTGTTGGTTCCTGAACAAGACAGTGAAACCCGTGCCTTGATTCAACATGTACGAGGGTGGATTCATGGCCAAGGTGTAGCCGCCCAAGTGTGGTGATCTGTCGAATCATGGTTGGATAACAAGTTCAGAAGCGCGTGGGATCCTGGGATGCAACTTCTTCAGCTGTCGGGGGACGTTCCCCGGCGCTTAATCTGCGACGAACAGACGTGATACAGGGATGAAGTCCCGCTAAGGCAGATTCTTACCGTTGGAAGCCTACTAATTGATGATGTTGGTTCTAGCAAAGCAAGATATTAATAAATATAGAATAAGTTTTCGATGTGGACATAACATAACATGGATCGGGTTGTAGAAGACTGTACGTAATAAAGACATTAGATGCGGCAATTCTCTGGGCATCAGGCGTGGGAACACCAACGGGCTTGATGCTTTACATAAATCCTGATTTTCCATCGTTTATTGAGCAAAACTTTTGTCTCTCGAGCAGAATTCATTGTCTTGTCTTGGTAGAGTCTTGAAGTCTTCACCATCGCTGTTTCGGTTAGGGTCATCGGTCCGGGAGTGGGTGGTCTGATTCAAGTGCCGAACAGAAACAGCCAGACAATCCACTTGGCGCTCCAACCACTTGATTTCAGCCCACGAGACTAAAGAATAAAAGCAGGTGGTCTAGACTTTGAAATTTAGGCCCTGATCGGTGAGAATTGAGAATTGGATTAGGGTCTAAAAACGGTACTTATAGCTGTGTGTAGTGTAGTAGAAGTATCGCACAAGCTTGCATAGCTAACATAAGCAGTTATCCCCTATAATTATAGAAGGTTACCCTCTATAGCTACAGGGGAAGGCCACTATAGCTACAGGGGCTTATAGTAGAGAGCCTACTGTAACTACAGAAGGCTAGGTCCTTGATACCCCGATTTTAGGGTCTTAAGGAAGTAATTGAATTTTTATTAAAATTCACCCTAAAAAGGCAAGGTTACCAAGAGGCTACAATAGAAGAGGAAAAGGGTAAAAAGGTACATCTAGATGCTTGCATAACTAACGTTCTTTTTGTAAAACTGGATTAAGCGCCAAATGTAGCCTAAATTTGTTCTAGCAGCAGGGTGTTAATCCATTTCTGTCTCCACCCTTGATACTTTTCCTCAAAATAACGACTCGCCGATCAGGGCCTTAGATCTGAGACTTTTTACTCATAACTCAAGATTATCAAGAATTCGTATCTGTAGATTGCTTGCTGATATGAGTGGCTTTGCTTGTGTTAGGGTATTATCTTGGAACAAGTTTTGGTGGAACCTCAGACGGTGGAACAGCGCTCCAAGGCCGTTCCAAACCAAAGGAGTTCATCTTTACTCTATCTACAAATCCTTAATATGAGGGTCCTTCTGTTAATGTAAATATTTAGCCCATCAGCTGGACGTTTGATGTTGATGACTTCCCATGTCCCAAGATTGGTTACAATAATCCCCACGTGCGCCGTGCACCCGGCCATCCATATCGGAATTACAGTACCATAAACCCCCAACTTCCAGGGTCTTCAGCACATGTCTCTCGCTAATAAAAGTGTCTGGTTCGCTGAAGCCAGGTGTGCCAACCGACGTCATTTCTCAGCCAGGCCGAGCAACGCAATTGGATCTCGAGTTTCACCAACACCTCACCAAAGGATCTCGGCTTACAAGCAAACAAAGTTTTCATATAAAACATAAAGAAAGCCTCTTTTTATCGGGCTTGGGTCCTTTGGGACGACAACCGGTAAATCATGTTTCGAAGACTTTCTGTCCGCTCTTCCAGTGCTGCGCGCGGAGAGTACCACCCTCTTCCGCAAAATGATGCCGGAAATGAGACACAAAACAGCATGGAGGATGCTGAGAGAAGTCAAGATGCGAGGACTGAGAATTATCGCGATGCCGCGGCGATGCTTCTCATCAAGATGGGTCGTTCTCCCGACGAGCAGATCGCTATTACACCAGCCGACGACGCCCGGATACTTCGTCGCATCGATCTCGCCCTCCTTCCTTTGATGCTATCGGTGTACTTCCTCCAAGCTCTCGATAAAGCGACACTTTCGTACGCTTCGATATTCGGTCTTATTGAAGACACCAAACTCGAAGGCGACCAGTACTCATGGCTTGGAAGTATTGTTTTCCTGGCGCAGCTGATTATGCAGCCTCCGCTTGCCCTTGCGCTGGTTAAGCTACCCATCGGAAAATTGACGAGCGCCATGGTGTTAGCATGGGGAACAACGCTGATACTCATGACATGGGCGAAAGAGTTCAAAACCTTGATGGTTGCGCGGTTCTTTCTGGGTGCTTTTGAAGCCAGTATAGGGCCGAGTTTTATCGCTATTACACAGATGTGGTGGAGGAGAAGGTATAGTCGATACCTAATCAATAGAATTATGTCTAACATTTCCAAGAGAGCAGACGCTAAGAATCGGATCTTGGTACTGTATGAACGGGTTGACATGGGTGGTGAGTATACATACCTTGTGTTTGTTGTGAACCAAGCTAATATGATTTATAGCTTGGTAGTCTTATTACATATGGACTTGCCAGTATCGAATCCAAGATGAAGCCCTATCAGGTATGTGAGAAGCGTCTGTCTGTGTTGGATCTGGCTAATATCAACAGATTATCTTCCTCTTCTTTGGTGCCATCACTGTCGGAGTGGCCTTTGTAATGTTCTTCTGGATGCCAGATTCGCCCACGGAAGCCAAGTTTCTTAGCGATGAGGACAAGATCATCGCAATCGAACGCCTGCGCAACAACCAGATGGGCGTCATGTCTCGTGAGTGGCGGGCTCCTCATGTCATTGAGACATTGAAGGACCTCAAAACTTGGTTCTGGGTCGCTATGATCTTTTGCATATCAGTCCCTTCCAACGGCATTTCGACATTTGGACCTCTGATCATCAAGTCCTTTGTGTCGGATCCCTTTGAAACCATGTTATTTAATGTGCCCGTTGGCATCTCGCACATCATTGCTGTCTCTGCGAGTGCTTATGTATCGATGAAGTGGAAGTTGAAGGGTCCAGTTATTGCCATGCTGTGTGTACCTCCCATCGCTGGGTGTGCTATCCTCTTGCATTTTGCGCATAGCCTCGACAACAAGGGCGCTTGTCTGGCCGGATACTTTTGCCTGTGTACCTTTACCGGCATCAGTAAGTATTAGGTTATCCTGTTCATGATATTGGTCTAACATGTTTCAGCACCGTTGATCTATTCGTGGTCAGCACAAAATACTGCCGGCGACACAAAACGCAAAACCACGTCAGCGCTCATTTTCATCAGTGCATCCGCCGGCAACATCGTCGGTCCCCTTCTGTACTCGCCCGAAGAAGCACCAGCGTACACTCGCGGGCTGCGCGCCAACCTCGCGCTCTACGTTCTCGTTATCGCCCTCGTCATGGGCACATCTCTCCATCTCGCTCGATTGAATCGACTTCACAGTCAGCTCAGAGTCGCGCTTGGAAAGAGCGCCGTGCTAGTTGACAGGAGTCTTGAGACGGCGGAAGAGGTGGAAAGGATAGAACATATGGAGAGAACGCTGCGAGGAGGTGCGACACTTCGTGAATCAACGGGCGACGATGAGGATAATAGAATATCACAAGCCCATGATATGGAAGGCAATAGGACAGACCTAAAAGAAGGTGATAAAGGGTTTGGGGATACCACTGACTTGGAGAATGAAGATTTCCTTTTTGTGTTCTGAAGGGTTTTATGCCTGGAGCCAATGAGACGACTTTACGATGATTCATAGAGATACCTTACAGCTTACATAGAATGAGTTCACTAGTATTAAGGGCTTTTCCTCATCCGAAAATGTCATATCTTACCATATTTCGCTTTGCGTTGATAGCCTGCCTCACTAAACTATCTCAACAAGAGAAAATCCAGAATAATTGACGATATATGCTATTCTTGGACTTCAAGCCCTGCCAAGATGCCAATGCCGTAGTAAGCTGTGTTGTCATGCAACTACCCCAAGTTAAGAAGCAGGTTGCATTGCCACGTTTGAGCACCGCCACGCTTGGGACCGCTCAGACCCAAAATCAACGCCGCAGATGACGACGCAAACACATGGATCACAGAGTTGGTTGAACCTGAACCATTGGAGCTGAAAGCTGGCGGCTGAGTAAGAAGCCTGGATACCTCCGTGTTTCTTATATCTTACTTTTTGTTTGTTTGTCAAGTTAGTCTACACCCTCCTTTGATACATTTATTTGTTTCCTCATTCACACTTTTGATTCCCATAAAGCTGAAGTGATTCCCCACCTCAAATCCCTCTAAGTGCCCCTCCTTCCAACATCACGGATCCTACGCAGATACAGCCAAGACTCCGGCTTGGACGGTGTACCTGGTCGAATCTTCTACTTATAAGCGCCGTTTTCGCTGCATTAGCCGCAGTACTTTTACCAAACATCTTCATACGTGATACCTCTACTTCAGCCAAAATGGGTGGTGGACCTGAAGGTTTCCGCACCGTTGCGTATTTCGTCAACTGGTAGGAATCTACCCTGTACCATCTCATCGAAATCTCATGACTGACGCAAAACAGGGCTATCTATGGCCGAAAGCATCGTCCTCAAGACCTCCCTGTAGAGAACCTCACACATATCCTTTACTCATTTGCCAACGTTCGTAGCGACTCTGGCGAAGTGTAAGTCTTTCTTCTTCAATCTCATAGTGGAACTACTTAACTCACACAACTCAGCCATCTCACTGATGCATGGGCTGATACCGACATTCATTGGGAGGGCGACTCCTGGAACGATGTCGGCACCAACTTGTACGGCTGCATGAAGCAGCTCAACCTTCTCAAGAGACGTAACCGAAACCTCAAAGTTCTTCTCAGTGTAGGAGGATGGACCTACAGCAGCAACTTCAAGGGCCCTGCCAGCACACCCCAAGGACGTGACACATTCGCCAAGAGTTGCGTTGAACTGATCAAGAACCTCGGCTTTGATGGTATCGACATCGATTGGGAGTATCCTCAGAACCCCAACGAGGCCAGAGACTACGTTGAGCTTCTGGGTGCTGTGCGTCGCGAGATGGACGCATATGCACAGACTCTTAGCCATCCTTATCACTTTGAATTGACTGTGGCCTGTCCAGCTGGCGCGACCAACTTCCAAAAGCTCGATATTCGTGGAATGGATCAATATCTTGATTTCTGGAACCTCATGGCCTACGATTATGCTGGTTCTTGGGACCAGAACGCAGGTCACCAGGCTAACTTGTACCCATCCCGCGACAACCCGGCCTCGACCCCATTCTCTACATCCGCTGCCATCGACTTCTACGTCCGTAGCGGTGTGGCTCCCTCCAAACTTGTTCTCGGCATGCCGCTCTACGGCCGAGCCTTTGAGAACACCGACGGTCCCGGCCGTCCCTACCAGGGCGTCGGACAAGGTACCTGGGAGCAAGGAGTCTATGACTACAAGCAACTTCCTCTAGAAGGCGCGCAAGAGTACGGCGATAGGGGATGCTGTGCCAGCTACTGCTATAACCCTCAGACGCGTACCATGGTAACCTACGACACGCCGCGGGTCGCCTGGGATAAGGCTGAGTACGTGAGGAAATGGAAACTAGGAGGTGCTATGTGGTGGGAGAGTAGCGCGGATAAGGAGGGTGAAAAGAGTCTGATCACAACTGTTGTAAATGGATTTGGAGGACAGGGAGCGCTCATGAGGCACGACAACTGCATTGAGTATCCCGCGACTAAGTACGATAACTTGCGAGATGGGTTCCCGAACAATTGAGGCGTCAAAGTGGGCTCTGTGGGTCAGGAGAAAGAATGAACATTGTTGATAGTCTGCAACGATTCTGCTTTCCAGAAGGGCGGCATAAGTAAATGAATAAGATAAAATTCGTCGCGGCCTTCATATGATGACTTTGTTTAATTGTATTGAAATTCAAGGGCTTGAGGCATGATCAACTTTCACCTGAAGAACCAGACTTATTGGTTAAGATGATCACCGAAAGGTCACGTGTGCATTCTCCAGCCACGATAGCCACACTGGCCCGTGCGCAAGCTGCCAAAAAATTTCCACCTGGAAAAAAAGTGTGAAAATCTTAAGTCTCGAGCCATCACCAAACTCATCCGACGCGGAACATTCCCAATTGCGGCACCGGCAGGGAACGAAACAATGTCGCACATCGACTACGCTCTATACGAAAGCCCTGTGGGCTATGCCCTCTTCAAGGTGGTGCATCAGCAGGAGGCTGTCGGTCTCAAGTTGAAAGAAGTAACCGCATCCTGATTCTGGTGGTTCTTGCGCCGTTTGCTAACATTTGTATTAGACTCAGGCCGCTGTCAATGATCTCGCCAAGTTCGGCAAGATGGTCCAGCTGACCAACTTCAGCCCTTTCAGGTATTTTAGACTCGGATGCGTAACGACAGTGAATGCGCGATCGCTGACATTGTACAAGGGGTCATGTCGAGGCGCTCGAGAACATTAACCTCGTCACCGAGGGTATCGTCTCCGACTACCTCAAGTCCGTCCTCGAACTCAACCTTCCCCAGACGAGCGGCAAGAAGAGCAAGATTGTCCTTGGTGTTTCCGAGAAGAACCTTGCTGGTGCGATCAAGAGTCACTTCCCCGGCCTCGAGTGCGAGACCGCCGATACTTCTGACATCGTCGGCGACGTGATTCGCGGTATCCGACTCCACGCCGACAAGCTTCTCGGTGGTCTCAAGTACGGTGATGTTGAGAAGGCCGGTCTGGGTATGGGTCACGCCTACTCCCGTGCCAAGGTCAAGTTCAGCGTCACCCGCAACGACAACCACATCATCCAGGCTAGCGCGACCATCGACTTCCAGGATAAGGGCGTCAACCAGTTCTACATGCGCGTTCGCGAATGGTACGGCTGGCACTTCCCTGAGCTCGTCAAGATTGTCTCCGACAACTACACCTACTGCAAGCTTGTTCTGGCCATTGGCGACAAAAAGAGCTTGAACGATGACAAGCTTCACGACATCGCTGCCCTCGTCGAGGAGGACGGTGAGAAGGCCCAGGCCATTATTGACGCCGCCAAGGTCTCCATGGGTCTCGACATCTCCGAGGCTGATCTTGAGATCGTCAACGGATTCGCCCAGGCCGTCGTCAAGCAGGCCGACAACCGCAAGTCCACCAACCTCTACCTTGAGAAGAAGATGTCCGACATCGCCCCCAACCTGCAGACCCTTATCGGCACTCCTGTCGCCGCCCGTCTCATCTCTCACGCTGGTTCTCTGACCAACCTCTCCAAGTACCCTGCCTCTACTCTCCAGATTCTCGGTGCTGAGAAGGCTCTGTTCCGCGCTCTCAAGACCAAGAGCAACACTCCCAAGTACGGTCTCATCTACCACAGCAGCTTCATCGGCAAGGCCGGTGTCCGCAACAAGGGTCGCATCTCTCGATACCTCGCCAACAAGTGCAGTATGGCCAGTCGTATCGACAACTTCTCTGAGGAGCCCTCCACCCGATTCGGTGAGGCTCTTAAGCAGCAGGTTGAGGACCGACTAGAGTTCTACGCCACTGGCAAGAAGCCCGCCAAGAACGCTGAGGTCATGGTACGTCGATTCGATTTTCCATCACTGATTGTATGCTAACAATTGTTATAGAAGGGAGTTATGGATATCCTCGACGACGGTGAGGGTGCTGGCTCTGATGAGGAGATGGCCGACGCTCCCGTCCCCGAGAAGAAGTCCAAGAAGGAGAAGAAGGAAAAGAAGGAGAAGAAAGAGAAGAAGGAAAAGAAGCGCAAGCTAGATGAGGAGGACGCCCCCGCCGAGAAGGAGGCTGATGGCGAGAAGAAAAAGAAGAAGAAGAGAAAGTCCAAGGCTGCGGATGACGAGTAGAGCTCTTCACATCGTTTGCCAGTGTTTGGACGTGCCTCCGTGTCTACTCGGCACTAATTTGCTCCAGCACTGAACGTTTTCGGAACGAGGATAACGGGAGATGCATCTTCAGTCATGATAGACGTTGCGCAAGGGTAGTCGGACTTGGGATAATGGCCAGGATCTCCCGTCAAGTACGCAGCGATGTTGATTCTTCGAAACAGGCCATTGGGCTTCTCAGTCCTTCGGGTCGCTTCTTCAGAGTCGTACATCGCAATAGCCTCGTGGCGGGAGAAGCGACTTATGACGCGTGGGGAACTGGCATCTCAGGGGCCCATGCGCAATTGTTTGCGGAGTTTTTGTAGGATCTGATCTGGCTTCTGGCTTTGGGCGTTTGAGGGCATTTGGCTTGATGTAAAATTGTTTTTCACTACGAGGGAAAACACATACCCTTTGTTTACAAAAACACAATTCACTGAAAACTGCACCGACTGACTGTGATTGTATAACGAGTGAGTAATAGTAGGCCTGTATGTCGACGACGAAACGGCGTCGAGAACATGAGGGGACATTAACAAACAAACATGGAGACATAGACGCATATGCCCGCCTTTCTGTACGCTACGGCCCCTCGCGAACGCTCCCCACTCCCCGGCCGGGCCCATGTTGGTGTTGAGGCAAGCCTCCATAAGGGCAAACAAGGCTCAGGCGAGACGAAAATTTCACCAACGAACACCAGTAAATTCATGCGAGGCTACGGAAATTCAATCGATTGGAACAGTGCAGAATAAACAGGCAGATGAGTCGGCAACTATGGGAAAATTGTTGAGTCTTGTAAGGCCAACGGCCATCGAGTATCACGACATGTTAGATTTTGGGGTTTGTGGAGTGGCGATTAGATAATTCATGGCGCACAACCCCACGAGTACAACGAAGCAGTCACATTTCAAGAATTAATGTTGGTATCAAGTTTTTTGTCTTCTTAAGCGTGAATGCATTATTTCAGAAACCGGATGTGCTTTATGCTACAGCCTTTCAACGCCCCATTTTGGCACCCTATCCGTTCCGTCATCAATCCCAATCCCGTGTTGAATGCATTTATTGCTTGTCGAAGACGTAGGTCAGGTGGCAGCGACCGCAGTACTGGCGGTCCTGCATGGCAGCCATGAAGACACCAGCGCCGCACTAGGAGAGGGGTTAGCAATTGCAAAATGTGCTGAACACAAGTGGTGATGCTTACAGTGTCGCTGGGGCACTCGCGTCGAAGTCGCTCGATCTTGCCATCAGAGTCGACCTTGTAGTACTTGAGGACAGCCAGCTTGGTCTTCTTGCGCTTGTGCTTGATCTTCTTGGGGGTGGTGTAGACCTTCTTCTTGCGCTTCTTGGCCATACCACCACGGAGGCGGAGGACCAGGTGGAGAGTAGACTCCTTCTGGATGTTGTAGTCGCTCAGGGTGCGGCCATCCTCGAGCTGCTTACCAGCAAAGATAAGTCGCTGCTGGTCCGGGGGAATGCCCTCCTTGTCCTGGATCTTGGACTTGACGTTGTCAATGGTGTCGGAAGACTCCACCTCAAGGGTGATCGTCTTCCCCGTGAGGGTCTTGACGAAAATCTGCATCTTGCCTAACTGAGACGATTAGAATCCATGTCCAAAAGTGTATGTTCGAAGCAATGTGCCGTCTCGTCTCGTCTCCGCCCGTATGCGGTTACCCTCGAGGCTCAGAATTCGAAGCATCGAGATGCGCGCGCAGAGCGGGAAGAAATGCGATCGTTGGATATCAAACAAAAGAAAAAAAGGCAATTCTCAAGCGAAAAGCAATGAAGCCCTCGCTACAGAGACAGAGACGGAGACAGGCATTTGCAGCATCTTTCAGACGTACCTCGACAATAGTATTATTGCCTTCCTAAGCAATCCTCAGATGGTGCGAATGGGTTGAAGAAGATCGACTTTTGGTGGAGGTGGCGCCGGCTCAGAAATTCAGAAAGCCCAGCCCGTGAAAGCGGAGTCACATGATCTAGGGTTCTCGCCGTTGCGGCCCTGCCCCTCGCTGCCCTGGCTTTCCGGCGGTTTTATGGTGATAGTGGGGCCACAGAACATTAGCGCTTCTGCACGCGATTCCACTCATCTTTTGGCCTTTGCCCTACCTCCAACCCACCAACTTTACTTTCGAAAAGTGGACTACTGATCGCCAACGCCTTTTTGACAAACGCACATTCTAGTGAGTCTCTTCTCTTCTTCTTCCTTTCTTTCTTCACTTGCGTGGACCTGAATTAACCCCAGCAGCAACCGTCAAAATGGTCAAGAAGAGAAAGAATAAGTACGACTCCCTATGCCCACCAGCCAACCGACCACGATCGCATTGCAATACCGCTGCCGACGATGCTTCACGCCTGCATCGCGATGATGCTTGAGATCGATTGGACGGCTGTGACACTCTTGCACTTTGAACTCGAGTGCTAACAAGCTTCCAGCGGCCGAAACAAGAAGGGCCGCGGCCACGTCAAGCCCATCCGATGCAGCAACTGCTCGCGATGCACTCCCAAGGATAAGGCGATCAAGAGATTCACCATCCGCAACATGGTTGAGTCCGCTGCTATTCGTACGTCCCCATATTCGACCTCAACTCGCTTCGAATGATCGCTTACAATCTCCTAGGTGACATCTCGGATGCCTCCGTCTTCGCGGAGTACACCGTCCCCAAGATGTACCTGAAGCTGCAGTACTGTGTGTCTTGTGCTATCCACGGCAAGATCGTTCGGTATGTTGTCCTCCTTTACAGGAGTTTGACGACTGCGCCATGGTTGCGTATGTGCTTTTAGATGAACCTTGGTGGTACCATATGAAACATATTCCAGCCTGCCCCAGCGCAGTTGCTCACTCCTGGTACGTTAATGATTTATGAAAACTAATGTTTAATAATAGTGTCCGATCCGTCGTGGGCCGCCGCAACCGCGCTCCCCCTCCTCGCGTCCGCTACAACAAGGACGGCAAGAAGATTGTCCCCACTGCCCCCAAGGCTTAGATGGGTTGATACCTGGGATGGAGTCCGGTTATGATAGCAGCATTCAAAAAATGGATGGGATGAATACCTTTGGGATCATGAGACTAAGAAATTCCAAAAATCAACTGGACGACGTTTGATGTCGACGCGTCTTTGACAAAATTATTGTGCATTTACCCCTGTGAATTGATGTGTTCAACCTTGCTGTGTGATGACCAAGAGGTATCCTATGTCCAACGTCTGTAATAGAATAATGTCAACGGAAGTGCTTGGAGAGGTAGTATGAGATACGCCGCATTCAATTGGGCATGATTTGATGACGAGTAAATCAGTCCCATATCAGAAGCTGATGCAGATAGGTTTTGTTGTATGAAGTCCATACAAGGAGATGTATGTAGACAAAACAGGCCAGCGGAATTATGACAACAATAGAAACATGGTAAAAGAAATTAATTATTTTTCCTAGGTCAATGCCAGAGTTCAATCCTTAATCCTTTCATCGCTTTTTGCCCGTCGTGTTTGATGATGTTATTTACAGTCCATCTACCCTAAAACCCACTATCAGACTGAATCAACGCAGTCCCATTCTCCGAGCAAGCATATGCATCAACGCAAACTCCTCCACCACAGCAACTTCCTGTCAAACACAAACATCCATCACCGCAGTCCGCATCAGCCTCACAGCTACCTGCGAAATTCCCACACTCGGTCCATTCAAATGCGATACCTATGCCTTCAGCGCTTGTGCCACAGACACAACCCGTTCCTGGGATGATGGCTTCTCGAGGATACGCGCATGTATCACCTTCGCCTTCTGCAACTTGAGCGTCAGGACAGCATGCGATCCGCGTGGAGTCTTGGACGGTGATGTTGTAGGGCCTCGTTGATTCAGGCGCCCAGTTGAGGGTGGTGATGGCGGGTATTTGGGCCGCACCAGCGATGAGGGTCAGATTGAGGGGAATATCACCTTCATGAAGAGCTTGACAGATATCGTTTTCGAAACTACGGTGCGAATTGTACATGTCAATGTACTTTTCCAAAGAGCCCTTGGATGACTCAGCGTCTTTGGTGAAGAATGCCCCGAGAGCTTGCCAGAGGCGGGTGTACGCAGCGACAGCTTCGTCGGCCTCTTGCCTCGCTCTGTCAGTCCGTAGACCACGATTGGTGAGATCATTTCGAAGCTCTGATGGATCTACAATGTCTTGTCCCGACTCCTCCAACGTGGTTACCACTGTAGACAAGTCTGGACATGAACCTCCAAACGGATCTGTGGCGATGAAGTCGATGATTTTGTTCTTGACAGCTACCTGGCATCTCATAGATCCAGATTGAGAACCAGGAAATGTGCAGTCAAAATCCCAGCGCCCGGTATCTTCATCAACAGTGGCTTCTGCACAGACTGTGTCACCTACCAAAAGCCGAGGGTACTGTCTCAATGATTTGTCGACGACATTGCCGCATTGGTCATGCAGGTACAAAGTCTGGCTGAAATCCAGATCGTCGGCGCGCTTCTGCCGTTTGAGGGCAGCGCACTGTACTCCAGCGAGCTCGGTTATCTGCTCGTACATGTCATCGATCGTGATGGATATGTCGTACGTACAATTACTTCCCGAGAAGTGAATACCCTTGGCGTCAAGTGTCACCAGAAACCCAGCAGGATCCGCGACAGAGAGCCGCCCACGATGGGAGATGTCGACAAAGTATGTCCCGCCCTCTTCATCGCGGACCGTGAGACACAGTGGATTGACCCCGCCGCTTTCGAACTCAACAGACTCTATATATGGTATGGGAATCGAGACATTGTCTTCCCGAAGTCTAGAGTTAAATAACAACGCCCGACGGGTTGCATCGCCCTCCGGATCATTGGGAAGAGTATAGCACGTTTCTTCTGAGAGAGCAGCGGTGCGTGTAACATGTGTGAAGTTGGCTGCAGGGAATTCGGGAGCTCCAGTCGTTGTCGCGTTACCAGCAGACGCGGAACCGTTGGAGTCACCAGTGGGTGTCGAAGTTGTGGACACAAGACTCGAGAAGGATGTAACGGCTTCGGTACTTCCTGTCACAGAGGCTGTGCTATTACCACCAGAGACGACACTGCTGCTATCGGTACTGGTGGGGGATTCGAAAGAGTCTGTCGGCAAAGGCAGACTTGGGATCTCCGAGGTTGGCACACTGATGGTCGGTAGAGAGACGACGCCTGAAACAGATGATGTAAAGTTCCACCCAATACCGCGGCTTTGGGTCGTGCTGGGAGACAACTCGGAGTCTGTGGGAAGAGATACAGATGATCCTGGCCTAAATGAACCAGGTGCTGTGCCTGTACCAATACTCTCAGATACTCGAGATGTGGTATTCCAGCCCGACACCGTACTTCCGTTTCGAGTTGACGTGGAAGTGTTCCCAGAAAGGGTCGGAACAGATGTGACGGGCGCTGGAGTCGTCGGGAAAGGCAATGAACTCTCCGTTTGGGTCAGACTGATTGTCGGCACAGAAGCATTGCCCGGCGGCGGAGGGATGGTACCATTCCGGCTAGGAGCTACAGAGTTACTTGAGGTCGAGCTCGTCACCTCTTCAGAAGTGGGAATTGTGTCGCTGGGAAGTGATATAGTTGAAAATGGTACGGGAGTCCCAGTCCGAGAGATACTAATCGTCGGTATTGTGGCATTCCCACCTGTTGGAGAAGCAGTGCTGTTCCAGCCAGGTATGGAACTACCACTGCGAGGAGTGCTTGCTATAGACGATTGACTTGTGAAAGGCAAAGTTGGAGTCGGAGTTGAGACGAAAGTTCCAGATTGGGATGTGCTGATGGTCGGCGCAGATACATTGCCACTAGAAAGCAACGAAGTGCTGTTCCAGCTAGGCGCAGAGCTTGTACCTGGGGTTACTTCTGCCGAGGATGACCGATTCGTCAATGATAATGTTGGAAACGACATGAAAGTGCCGCTCGACAGACTGATAGTCGGCACAGAGCCATTGCCTCTTGAAGCTGACGTTGTGCTATTCCACCCCGGAAGTATCCTGCTACTGGTCGAGGATCCAGGCTCAGTAGTGAGCGGCGTGGTTGGAAGCGTGATACTTGGAACAGACACAAACGTCTCAGTGGGTGTACTGGCCGTCGGAACCGAGCCATTACCCCGTGAAGTAGTGCCATTCCAGCCTGAAGCCGTACTGCCGCTCGAAGGAACTTCGGAATTCGTGAGTGCCGAGGTTGTTGGAAGTGACAGGGTTGGAAAAGGAGTAAGCGTCCCACTTGTTATACTAACAGTCGGCACGGAAACATTACTCGATGATGGGGGCGCTGTTGTATTCCATCCTGGGCCAGCACCTGGGCTTGACGATATTGTCGAGTTAGTAGTCATTGGAGTTGTTGACAATGGTGCACTTGGAAACGGTAGTCCCGTCCCAGTGATACTGATACTCTGAGTAGTCAAGCTCGAATTCCACCTTGTGGAGATTGATTCGGTTGGACGTGCGCCACTTCCAGAAGGACTAGACGTCGTGTTTCGAGGAATAGACCATGGCAGCGAACCGCTTGTGGTCCTGGATCGCGTCATCTCGGGTTCAGGAGTCCTCGTGCTTGAAGGTTGAGGCGTTACATCCGTGCTGGATTGTCGAGATTGTGTCTGGTTGCCAGATTGGACAAAAGAAGACGTAGGCCGTGTACCAGAAGTCCGGTTTTGGAACAGAGAGGACGATTCTGAGATAGGACCACGAGTATTTGACGGAGATCCAGCAGTAGTGAGATTCCTCAAATCGGCAGGCTTCGAAGAGGTCTCGTCGAGAGTCTCTGTGGCAGGACTGCTTGAGTTCGTGAATGGATCTGTCCTCGAAGCCTCTTTCGTAGTCTCTACGGAAGATGAAAAAGCCGTCCGAGTCTGGTTCCGTGATCCAGATGTAGTCTTCGCCTCAGTCGTTGTCATTTCAGGATAGGTCCCTGAAGCAGGCTGTCCCACAGAGGCTGATGTCTCCCCATCAGTAGTCCAAGTGTCCGAATATTCAACTGTGAACGAATCCTCTCGTGTCGTCGCCCTGGATGAACCGCTTGATGTACCTATGGCCTGCGAACTCGTAACAATACATGCACACTACATTGCATGAGCATCTTTCCAAACTTGACTGAGAGGCTCACTCACGTAAGAAGCTATCCGTGTCTGGTTGTGCCGCACATACTCGGTAGGAGTACTGTAACCTGCACCGCAATGGATTCCTTCCAAAACACTCGAGCAGAACTTGCCGTCATCTTTAATGAGCGAAGAGTAAAGTGCATCGTGAGGACAAGAGGCCGTCTCGTTCCAGTTGGCAGGAAAAGCAGTGGCTAAGTGAGCGACGAAGAAAAGTAGAATCCACATGATGCTGATCAAAGGAGTGTATTGAGAATGATGGTAGGTGGAAGTGGTGCTTGTCTGATAGTTCCGACGTTACTTATAGGACGTACAGGACAGAACACTTTCTTCTAGAATATCATCTTCTTGCATCGTGGGCTTCAAGAAAACAGCTTTACAAGGCACCCGATTTTCCGAGCCCTGCCCCTGAACATCATCATGTTGCTGGAAGTTGGGCCTGAGACAAGAACAGCTGTCCAAATCATGCAGAATCTGCCGAGCCACGACAGTGACAGTCAAGACATACATATGGAGCCGAGAAGGAAGAGAAACAAGAACCACTCGGCACTTCTGCCCCCTGATGAGTACCACGGCGTGTGCGTCTGCCAAATCGAGCGGGTATCTGCATGGTGTCAAAGAAGCACCAGGATTCGCGAGTCTGGTCGAAGGCGAGTGGCTTGAAGGGCTCCTCAATGTCCCAGATCCTGGTCAGAACGCGCTTGGTGAGGTGACACATAGGAGCTGAGTTCCTGGATCGTGGGACGCGAGTGTGATACGAGTGGCGGTATGGGGAGGACAACTTCAGGTTGAGTCTGTGATGAGTTGTTATCACGGCTTGTTGACAAGAAAAGAATGACCGAAGTGATCAGCCTGTTGACAAATACCAGCAACCAACTGAGGTCTTGTTGAAGTTGTGATCTAGCCAGGTCTATCTCGTCAGAACGGCTGCAAATGGGACTCTATACAAGAAACATCAAACATTTGGATATAATCATAAATCTAACCTCCGTCCATATCATTAAAGGTATCCGCAACCATGCCCAAACCCATATTCATCATCATCGTGAAATACAAGAACAAGGAACCTTTTTATTTACCATCCTCCCGTTTACCGAAAGGGCAATATCGTGGTATTGTTGCCTCCCTGGGTTCGTTGCGATGCCTGTTGTTGCCCTTGCGGTCTCACGATAAAGTCCTTGTTCTCAATCGTAACACTCTTGGTCATATGATTGACCTTGTACACTCCCACCAGCCGCGCCGCGAGCTCAAACATGTTGTTGCGCAGTGAGATGACAATGAACTGGGCGTTTTTGGTACGCTCCTTGATGTAGTTTGCGACGATCGAGACCTAAGTGATGTGTTAGTAAGACTCATAATACGAAAGACAAAGACTTCGATGTGGAATGCCCACGCGAGTGCGCACACTGGTTGTCGATTCGCAGCCGAGTGTCTCAGGGTTAGGGTGGTACTTACGTTTCTGAAATCCAGCGCGGCATCGATCTCGTCCATGACATACAGAGGAGTCGGCTTGTAGTGGTGCAGGGCGAAAACAAGAGCCAAACTACTGAGTGTCTTCTCACCACCTGAAAGGTTGCTAATGTTCTTCCAACTCTTCTTGGGTGGCATGACACTGAACAAGATACCTTCGCTGAAAGGATCCAGACTGTCGACAAGTTCTAGCTCCGCGTTTCCTCCCATAGTGATCATCTGATACATTTCCTTGAGTCGAAGGGAAATAGCGCTGAAGCCTTCCATGAAACCTTCCAAACGCAGGCGACGCAGGTCATCGCATCGCTTCTTGGCAAAATCTCGCTGTTCAACAGCAGATTGAAGATCGGAGGCTCGGGCCGCATGCTCTTCCACTCTCCTTCGGTATTCCGCAAGGACGCCAAGATCAACGTTGACGTTTTGCGTCTTTTCTTCTAGAGCCGCAATTTCACCCTTCAGTGTCCTCTCATTCATATCGGCAAGCTCATCAGGTGTGTATCTTGGAAGCTCGTTAGGCTGTCCATTGGCATGCCCCCCTTCTTCATCCTCTCCTTCGTCCTCCTCTTCCTCCTCTTCCTCCTCTTCACCCTCTTCCTCTTCCGCGGGAGCGTCTGTCATGTCAACATCATCTTGAGGAGCATCGTCCATTTCGACATCGTCATCGTCACTCTGCTCAGGCTTTGGCTGCGATCGACGCTTAGGCTGGCTGTTGGCTGAACCACCAACAAGATCGTCAATATTTTGCAGAACGATCTTGGAAAGCTTATCATTCCAGTGTCGGAGTCGTGCTTGGTTTTCGGTGAGAGCTTTCTGGTTCTCCTCAAGCTTGTTGCGCATCTCGATCTCAACTGCTCTGGTCTCGTTGAGTTCGTCTGTCTTCTCATCGAGTTCACTCTTGAGTGCCTTGAGTTCCTTCTTCTTGGCAGCCAACCCTTCCTCAGCCGCGGCGACTTGTGCTTGAAGCTCTTCAGCTCTCTCGCCTTGGTTGTTGATGTCGTCTTCAAGCTTCTCAAGGTCACGAGAAGCAGCTGCAAGTTCCTTGGAGGACTTGGCATGGTCCTTCTCGAGCTTGATCTTCTGCTTCTCAGCCTTGACCTTGCGGACCTCAGCGTTGGAAATCTCCTCATTGTTTGAAGAGATTTCCTCTTTGATGGAATCGACCTTGGCCCTCTGTGCACGAAGCTTCTCACCACCAACTTCCATGATCTTGTCTTGCAGAGCCTTGATCTCTTCTTCCACACTGGAAGTCTCGCCATGGAGTCTCTCGATGTCTCTATTGAGCTTGGCGATATCCCTTTGTAGAGCAGCGATACGACTGTTATCAGTAGCAGAGGGTTGATGCTCCTTGCTAACTTCCTTGATGCGTCGCTGCATATCAGCGATGTTCTTCTCAGCACTCTCAATCTCAAGACCAATCTTCTGCATCCTGGTATCGAGCTGGGGAATTTTCTCGTTCAGCTCCTTCAATCGAGTCTCACATTCTCGTTGGTATTCCTGGAACTCTTGGAACTTGGTCTCCCAGCCATCCCGGTCGCTCTCGTACTTGGCAACCTGTTCCCTGCTGACGTCCGAGACGAGCTTGGAAGACATGAGACCTCGTTTGACGGTTGAACCACCACCAGACATGGTACCGGACTTGTCAATGAGTTCACCATCGAGAGTAACAACTCGCCAGCGCTTGGCGCCGTACGCGATCCTGTTTGCTTGAGCAAGGTCTGCAGCGACAAGGGTATCTTGCATAGCGTGGTAGAATGCAGGCCGGAACTTGTCCTCCTTGGCAGTAACGAGATCGAACAGTCGAGGAGCATTCTCAGGAGTTTGGATTGGCGACAAATCTCGTCTTCTCAGCTTGTCCAAACAGATGAAGTTACCTCGTCCGACGTTGTTCTTTCGAAGGTACTCGATACACTGCTGACCGGCCTCAACAGTCTCAGTGACAAAGTTATCCAGGGCACCACATGCTGTTGAGATGGCCACATCGTACTTTGGATCAATCGCACCAAGATTACCAAGTCGGCCATGGAAGCCATCAATTCGACCTGATTCCTTCATGCGCATCAACGCAGAAAGCACGTTGCCTCTGGCCTGTGTATTAGACAAGCTCGAGCGTGCCTCATCGGCCTTTTGGCGGGCATTGGAGATCTTTGAACGAATCTTGGGCTCCTGCTCGGCAAGGACCGACAGTTCGGATTTCATATTGTCAGCCTCCTTAAGAAGTTCGGCCTTCTCAGCCTGGCAAGACTTGAGCTCGGCCCGTTTAGCAGACTTGTTCTCCTCAATGGATGCAATCTTTGACTGAAGGTCCTCTAGGGCCACGGCGCCAGCATTGGCTTTCTCTTGAAGAATGTTGAGTTCACTCTCAGCGACTGCAACAGCCGATTGCTTTTGGTTGATCTTCTCATTCCAAGGCTCGAGAGACTTTTGCTTGGCGGCGATTTGGTCGGAGAAGGCCTGTGTCTTGCCTTTAAGGCTGTCTCTGATCTCGGCCAACTCGGCTTCAGCAGTTTGAACTTGTTCCTCAAGCTCGGCAATTTCCTGAGTTCGGGTATCGATCTCCAGACCACATTGCTCGATAGTCTCATCGGCTTCGACGGATGTCGCTTCGGCGTTGGCGATCGTCTTCTCGAGCTTCTTGCGCTTGTCGTCCAGGAACTTTCGTTTTTCATCGAACTTTACACGCTCCTGCTCGAACTTGGCCATCTCCTTGACTAAAACCTGCGTCGACTTTGATTGGATCTCAAATTCCTTGGAACCCACATCGTAATCCTCCTTGAGACTCTTGATAATTTGCTCGCTGCCGTGGTGCTTTTCAAGCTCAGCATCCAGTTGCGCTTGCATCTGAGTGATTGCCTCTTCAGTAACAGTAAGATTCTCGTTGCACTTGTGGATGAAGAGCTGGTACAGAGCCGACTGCTTCATCGCCAACTCATTTTCATCCCGAATGTAGGCGATGGCCTTGTCTTTCTTATCCTCGAGGCTGTTTTTCTCTTTCTCAACGTGCTGAACACGGCCGCTCTTTTCCATACAGACATCGTTAAGAGCCTCGACCTCGGCGGCAGACTCTTCGATGGGGGTCTTGTACTTAGAGGTTCCGATGATGTCCTCAAGATACTCGAGCAGACCATCTTCGTGTTCGTTGCCGGCCTTGGCCTTCATTTGAGCAATGGATTCGACCTCGCCCTGGAGAATCAAGAAACGCTTGTGATCAAGGTCGACGCCCCGATCGCGGAGGAGTGTCGTGACTGTTGTGAAGTTGGATTCTTTCCCATTGATGTAGTATTTGCTCGAGTTATTCTTGAAAGCCTTTCGTGAAATAATGAGTTCGGAGTTAGGGATAACCTCGTGACCGCCACCAGGCTGAACAAATTAGCTTGTAATCGTACTTGGAGATTGGTGTTCTCACCTGGTCCATGACCTCCTGAAAATACACAGCGACCTCACAGTGGTCCAAGTTTGGATATTGAGCCGAGTTGTGAATCAGAGCAGAGATCTTGCCCTGTCGCATTTTGCTAGCTCGGAAACCGAAGACAAAAAGTAGGGAGTCAATAACATTGGACTTTCCGGAACCGTTGGGTCCCACAACAGACGAGAAAGACGCATGAAAAGGACCAACTTCTTGTCTGCCAGCATAACTCTTGAAGTTGTTAAGAATAAGATGTGTCAAGACAATTCGGGACTTTGGTGTAGTGTCTTCAACAGCTGGGATGGCCATTGTCCGTGACTTTAAGACAATATCCATAGGCTTTTCCATGATGGTACCCATGGGCTTGATCGGCTTAATAGTAGCCTGAGTATCGTCGGCATTTGAAGCGTTCATACTGGCATCGGTAATGTCGGCTAAAGAAGCCATTGGCTTTTGGGAAGACTCTGGAGATTTCGGGGGTTTCGCTTGCGGCGTAGGAGGCAGCTCAGGGACTGATGAAATGGAGCTTCTAGCCGTGCTCTTGCGATTTCGAGGCGAAGGCCTGGCTGGCGAAGATGACATGGGCTCCGTCTTGATTGTTGTGTCGGCATCGAAGACCGCGCTGGACTCTGTCGCAGGGGCAGGAGTGGGAGCCTTTTTGGGACGACCTCGAGGTTTAGGGGCAGCAGCGGGAGTAGGCGCTGGCGTTGTTGACTTGCGACCACTCCTGGTTGTTCTTCTGGCTGGTTGAGGCTCTGGTTCAAAATCCTCTTCTTCATCTTGGACTCTGGAGCGGTTGGAAACATCCTCTTCGTCGTCAGATTCAACAATGGCGGTGCGCCTTGTTGCGCGCCGGGGTCTAACAGGGGATGACATTCTGAAGGACTATTCTTGTCACAGACAAGAGAAAAATATGAAGGATTGTTGTAAAGAAATGTTAGTATAAACGCAGAAGCAGCCTGACCGTTGTAATTCCAGGTCGACCGGTTTGTTGTGTGAAAGGAAGCTGTACAATTTCAACGGTTGCGCCCCGCGTTTGTTTAGAATTGTCCCAACCGGGAATCGGCCATGTAAACAACAAGTACGTACCACATAGGCCACCCCGCCGAGGTGACATCACGTGATCTCGCGATGAAGCCTCACTTTTTGGCTTGGCCGGTTTCGCGATAGCTTTTTGAAGCTGTTTAGGTAGCTATCAAAACATTGCTTGAGTCGCAAACATTGGCCCAATCTTTCGACACCGCAAATCGCCCACAATGTTCGACTACACCAATCTTCACCACGTTTTTACTGAGGGGGTAGCCAACCCCTACGATCGCGAGACCCAGCGAGAAATCGAGACGTCTCGCAAGACTTTCGATGGCGCTTTGTTTATTGATCGCGTTCTGAGAGCTGTCGGGATCACAAAGGGTAGGTGTCGCGCAAAATGATGACGGATCGCCTTTTGCTAACATTATTCTTGCAGCAAAGATTTACCCACCCAAGACCGATAATGCCTTGAAGCAGCTGCACCAGCAGGTTTGCGAAGCCAACATGTCTACCCACCACAAGTTCTCCATTTTCTACTACATTCTTCTCGATTTCGATCGAACATCGGGTCGCGACAACGTTTCCGACGCTTTTGTGGATGCATCTGGCATGCCTAAGAAGTACCAGATCTTCATGAAAGGTCTGTGGTATCTCGATCATCGAGACTTTTCGGTAAGCTTTGCGACTGCGCTGGCCGGTACAACGACTGACAAGTTTTTGCAGAGAGCGCTGGAGTACATCTCGCACCCTTCTCTTATACCCGATTTTGCAGATGATATCATCACCGTCCTCGTTCGCTCCGCCGAGGACCACGATTATAGTATTGCCCTATCGTACTTTTATGCCGTGCAGCCTATACTCAAGACGTCTGCTGCTCTCGAGCTCCTCTTCAATGCAATGGCGCACACAAATATCTCTGAGGCTTTGTTTTACTCCCGAACATACCCTCCCCACACCAGGGAGATGCTCTTCAGTCAGTTGATTGCTGCCGTCTTGGACGGTTCAAGTGAAAACTTTTCGGATCGAGCCACTGAGCTCGCTTTCTTACCCTTCGACAAATCCGAGGAAGCATGGTTCGAAGAGTACCTACTCCATGGCAACGGAAAGAACCACAAGAAGGCCAAGGACACACTTGTTATCCGTAAGATCGCTTGCGATCAGTTTGCTGAGGTGTCAAAGATCCGAAATGGCGGCCAATGGTCTGGAATCCTAGAAGGTATCAAGGGTGGAATCAGTGGCCATGCGGAGTAGGGGCCATGGATCTGGAACCAGATGCTAGTTGATGGTTGTGCATAGCGTAGGCGTTAAATTGGTCTTCCGTTACCCTTTAGACTGGATGACAAGTGTTGATACTTTAAAGTCTAATTGGAATTTGTTTTCTTGGCCCCATCTCATGAATTCAATTTAGTGTATGTGTTTGTTTTAGGACCCAGAAGACTTAAGCACATCGCGAAATGCGTATCCCACCGGAGCGCCTCCACCACCACCACAATTACCATGATTTGCAATCGGTAATCTGCTTCTGTACTGTGCCTCGGTAAAGATGGGCCTTTGTGAGTAAGGCAAAGTCTGAAGATGCAGATTTCTGAGTCAATGGTTTGCCGAGCCGAAGCATCCAATGAAATAGTACCGGAAACTAAACGGGTATGCCAGGATGACCATGTATATCCAGCGAGAGGGATATGTAGATCCTCCGCAAGGACGTGATTGTGGGACTCGAGATAAGCTCAGTGGAACTCGCTGATATCAAGCTGATATCAGGAGGGACTTGACCGGGATAAGACTCAGTTCTGAATTGGAAGTTTGACAATCCTTGGGGCTCTACCGAAGAAGGTCGAGAACGGGCAGAGCTTGCGATGTCACCGTCCGTGTCGCGTGTCAGCCACTCCTTATGTCCGTTCTCCCGAAAGTTTATGAGACACTACGAATAGAATTCGACGGCTTCATAACGGCTCCTCAGTCTCTAATTGTAGTGGCGTCTTAGGCTTAAATCCGTGAGAACTTTTCTCGCCATCCATTGATTACAAACTCGGGATTGTCGGGATTCGAACTCGACATTGATAACACCCCAGTCCAAGTGATGGATCCATAATATCTAAAGGTCCGAATACTCCTCTTGGCTTTGGTTCCAAGCTGATAGGTACAGGTCCGTAATTTGAGATAAGCAATAATGACCCCTAATTACCCGCGACATGCAAGCAAAGAACAGATGCACGATGACCCAGTGTTGAAAATGCAGGCACCGTCAGCTTCTGGTGCAATTTAGCTCACACCATCTTCTCAGCAGTTCAGCATATCATTGGGTTGATTTGGGTTGAGCGCTGGCTACGCCTAAATAGGTAGGTTGTTTGATGTTCTTCGAATCCCCTGGAAGTTGCAGCTGAAGACAAGGCGCAGGGCGATCAATGCGGGACATACATTAGGTGCAGCATCACCAGAATTGGCAGCTCAATGTCAGACGAGACGCCGTTGGCAACAAGGGCATGTTATAGCTTTGACTTTGACAAGCAACAATTGCCGCAGGAGACTCGCTCACGGACGAAGCTTTCAACAGCTTTGCCACCATGATCACCATTTAATCCTCCCAAACAAGAAGTCTGAGGATGATCGCCTAATTCAGCCCGTGACCGAGGCTTGCGAGGCAAATCAAGAGCCCGGCTTTCTGTATAGGTGGGCCTTAAAGAAATGGGCCTCAAGGGTTCTGATCCGCTACCACATCATCCATCACAAGGCGCCGGCATCGTCTCTCCCCATGGGGGGCGCCAGGGTGTTGATAGCGCGGTTTTTTTCTCCCCTCTACTGTACAGTACACCAACCATTTCTAAGGCCAACCGTTGGCTCTAGTTTGACGATGGCCCGTTTTTTCTACAAGTTTTCCGGGTCTGGGGAAGAGGGAAAAATGGTAACGGGTCCCCCCCCCCAAAAGCTGAGGTCGAGTCATCACTCTTCCTCCAGTTTTGCCCCATCTTCTTTTAATACTGACCCATTTCTCTTCTGTTTTTGGATCTTTGCTTTTGCTTGTTTACTTGCTTGCTCTGGTTTCCGCATCCCATCGATCGTGGAGACCCAGAAATTCTGTGTTTCAACCATTCCTCTTGACAATGAATCATGAGGAATGATACCCCCAATATCATCGCTTCGGCCGCCATAACACTTCCTCTCGCGACCTTGGCCCTTATTGCTCGACTCATTGCGCGACGGATTACAAAGGCTGGATATGGTATCGACGATGTATTTTCCGTTGTTGGATGGGTATGTTGTTCTTCAATACCGCTGGTGAATGATGTGTTCTAACATCGTTTCAAGTTGGGCTCGGTAGCCTTGATGACGAATGGAATGATATGGATTACGGATGGATTGGGAAAACCCATGGAGAATGGCCTCACAGACGACTTTACCTTTTACGATAAGAACCGACTAGCATGGATCCATATGTGGACGACCAGCTTTACTTACACCTTCGCCATCGCCTTCTCGAAATTCGCTGTACTCGCCTTCTACTGGCGCCTCTTCCAATTCTCCGACATCAGAATACCCATTCAAGTCCTCTCGTGCATCACTGTCGCATGGTTCCTATTACGCTTATTCATGGTGTGCTTGCAATGCCTGCCTCTAACAGCATTGTGGGATGGAACGCAGGAAGAAAGAGCAGCAAAATGCCACATCAAAGAGTCGACGTTTTTCTTCTCAACAGTATTGACGCATGTTTTGATCGACTGCGCTATTCTCATCCTGCCTGCCATTGAGGTTGGAAAACTTCACCTGCCGAAAGGCCAGAAGTTTGCCGTCATCGCCTTGTTTGCATTTGGTGCTATGACGTGCCTTGCCTCTATTTTCGTCCTCATCGAGTCGTTCAAGTTTGAGTCGGACTCCAAGGAGATGACGTTACAAATGGGACTCCACTACGCTTGGTCTATCGCCGAGTGCAACTTTGCTGTAATTGCTGGTATGTTTTGATCGTGTCTGTCAATGTTGTCACCTACTCACTGTTGAATAGCATGTCTTCCAATGCTTCGACCCGTGGCTCGTCGAGTCTTGCCAGGATCTTTCCTTACTTCCAACAGTGGCGGCCAATCGACCCAATTCAGCGCTCCCTTCAGCGCCCCATTCAGCAATGGCATACGCCTGACAGGCGTGTCCAAGACGCGGTCTCGTGAAAATGACGGAGGAAGTTCAACGCATGAATTGGCGTCAAATAGTGGTGGACCGCCAGATATATACGACATGGCAGAATGGCCACATGGAACCCAAACAACGATATCAAGCCCTTTCAGAAAGTATACGTCTGCGAAAGACTATGAAAGTGGCGAGGCGGGAATTCGTGTCAATGAAGAAACCGATATTTCTGTCCAACGGCGTGACGACCAGGTATGAATAGGGCGGCGACCCTAGGCGTTTTGGAATACCATATTGGCGATGCTGGATACTTAACTTTAGATACCATTGGATAATGTCAAATCCATATTAATTCTGTTAAACAAGCTGTCGATTGTGCCGTATGATGTGATGTGATGTACTTGAATAGCAGCCCCCTTAGGAGAAGAGACACGGTGGTCGAAATTGGGTTCTGTACCAACACGACGGCATCGGCCCGTCAGCCTTGAATGCTGTTACATTCCAGCCTGCATCAAGGTTTCCACGGAAATATCCAGAACCAATCCGTTGGGAACGGATCAGGTGTTGCAGGAGTTATATAACATCACCCAAACGTGCATGCCTGAGGCGTGAAACCGCAAGTGAAGTGTCACAGTTCTCTATGCCGAACATTGCCGCTGGTTAAAGCTCACCTTGATCAAGCTAACTTCATCTTGCTCCGCAATGTACGGAGCCTGGTATCCAAAACGAGAAATCGTATGAATCGCGAATCTATTTTGGTCTTGGCTTGTCGGCTCGTCATTCTTAAGCCGATGAATTGTTTGGGAAATATGGATTGAAGTTATATCGACTTGGTCAGTGTTCGTTGGGTATGGGTTAATGTGGTACAGTTCAGTGGCTGTCCCGCGGGAAGACGGGTTGTCATCTCCAACTTCATCACCGGTCTTTAATATCCGGCGTTTGAGCCCCTGTACAGTAGTTTGGCTCGATGGGAAAAAGGACATTTATGTGCACTTTATGTAGTGAGAACTTTTAAGGTAACGCTACGTAGGTAACATGTGTCGAATAGAGATCACGCAGTTGAATTGGCTCGAGTGACGTACCATATCTCCAGCTGAAGGCACCGCTAGCTTCAATGAAGCGCCGAGCATCATCATGCAATTGATAGCTGATCGTAAAGCTTAAGACATTTGAAGACTTTATCTCTTACTTTGCGACGTTAGTATTGTACCCTTGTAGACGTTAAATGGTATTCGTTCGTATAATATAGCTCCCAAGGTATTGCAAGTCCGTGCGATGCCCTCAGAAACTCGGCCCGCTTAATTCAGAACTTGTTTTCGTTCCCCACGATCTTTCCCGTCTCCATTTCTTCAACCTCCAATCACCATTCCCTCAATTCGTCCACGACAAACTCCCACAATGGCTTCATTACTACGCATGAAGGCCGCTACAGGCCTCTCCGGCCTATCAAGGGCTGCCGTCTCGCGAGTCCAGATCGGCGCTCTCTCCCACAGCGCAACCCTCTGCCAGCGCGGCGCCATCGACCCTCAACGACGTCTCTTCAGCAACTCTGGCTTCCTCAATGGCTCATATATCGTCTCTGTGCCTCCCATGGCCGAGTCTATCACCGAAGGTACACTGTCTAGCTTGGCCAAGAAGGTTGGCGAGCAGGTTGAGCAGGACGAGGAGATCGCCAGCATCGAGACTGACAAGATCGACGTTCTTGTCAACGCGAACGAACCCGGATCCATTGCCGAATACTTTGCCGAGGAGGGCGATACCGTTGTCGTTGGACAGGACCTTGCGCGCATCGTGACTGGAGAGGATGCTGCTTCCGTTAAGAAGCCAGAGGGCGAGGAGCCAAAACCTGCCAAGGAGGAGCCTAAGAAGGAGGAATCCAAGCCTTCCGAGGAGCCCGCCAAGCCTGAGGAGAAGAAGTCTTCTCCTGCTGAGGAACCTCCCAAGCCCTCAAAGCCTGCCGAGTCAAAGCCTGCGCCCAAGGAGACCAAGGCCGCTGCTCCTGCCCAGACCTCAGGTGCCCCCAACCGAGGCGAGCGAGTTGTAGGTATACCGGACATACGATCGTAATGCATGACTGACCGAGTGTCGCAGGAGAAAATGTCTCGTATGCGACGAACCATTGCCGGCCGTCTCAAGCAATCCCAGAACACTACCGCTTCCCTCACCACCATCCAAGAAGTTGACATGTCCAACCTGATCGCTTGGCGAGCCAAGTACAAGGAGGAGGTCGCCGAGGAGCACGGCGTGCGCCTGGGATACATGGGCGCTTTCACAAAGGCTACCACCATGGCTGCACAGAAGGTCCCTCAGATCAACGCCCAGATCGACACTGAGAAGGAGATCATCACATACCACGATTACGTCGATGTCAGCATTGCCGTCTCAGCACCCAAGGGTCTTGTCACCCCCGTTTTGAGGAACACCGAGTCCATGAGCATTGTCGAGCTAGAGCGCGCGGTTGCTGCTGCTGCTAAGAAGGTGAGTTTAGGTGATCGATGGGTATTATTGCAAAAGTGCTAATCCGTGTAGGCTCGCGATGGGAAGCTTACCATGGAGGATATGGAGGGCGGCAGCTTCTCCATCAGCAACCCTGGTATCTTTGGCTCCATGTTCGGAACTCCCGTCATCAACTACCCCCAGGCTGCTGTCTTCAACATGAACGGTATCCGCCAAGAGGTCGTCGCTATCAACGGCGAGGCTGTTATTCGACCTGTAAGTTCTCCGCTCACTCTCTATCATGACTTCTCCGACTAACCTTTGTAAGATGATGTACATCAGCTTGACTTACGATCACCGTCTCATCGATGGCAGAGAGGCTTCTGCTTTTTTGAACACCGTCAAGAAGTTCATTGAGGATCCTTCTCGCATGCTCCTTGCTTAAAAAGTTATGGATTCATTTGTATTCTAGCGTGAAAGGGATGCGTTGATTGGGTTAGATGGGTGGAAATGTGTATCATTTATTGTTGTTGGCTGCACACGTTGGCGCTTGTATAGAGTTGGACTATTGCAGGCGTTTTATAATCCTACTCACCGATCCAATCATTGCATGCATAAAATCTTTATCGGCCCAGTGTCATATAGCTACGGCAATCAAAGTCTATCTCAAGAAGTGATCTCGCTCTTCATACATGTCGTTCCATCTCTCTCAACAAGAACGTCCCAAGTTTTCCCATTTTCTATATCCTTAACTGCTTCAGTTCGGATATTATATGTCTGGCCAGCATACAACGGTGATAGAGCCCTGTATGTAATGCCTCGAGGGGTATCGCCGTTGCCGTGGACGTCTCGCCAATAGTCAAGGAGATTGATGAGGTTCAGTGGCCCATGGACGACTTCGCCGGGATGACCTTCGACATTCTGAGTCCAGGCCTGATTGTAGTGAATCATGTGTCCGTTGAACGTCAATGCTGAAAATCTAAAGAGACCGACGGGCGACCAACGAAGTTCTCTTGTAGGATGACCTGGGTATGTTAGCAACGTCTGTCCACAGTACTAGGTCAACTACCCTCACCTTCAGATTCAACGTCCCTAACAGTAGACGGGCCTCGCAATGTATTCTCATGGGGCTTCGGTGCCTCGTGCACAGCTTCAAGGTCAATCTCAGGCCTAAACACCCACGAGCGACGATCTGTTAATGCCAAACCCTTGGGACCCCAAAACTCTTTCTCAACTTCCACAAGAACCATTTCGCCAACCGAGCGGCTATTCTTAGGCGTTGCGCTTAGAAGTTTTGTCCTTTCTTCGACGTAATCACCTACGCAAAGTGACGCATCCTTGTCCCAAGTCATTTTACCCCCAGCCCACATCCTCCGTGTAAAAGGCGCCGAGGCATTGAATGTCGTATCACTTCCGTCGGCACCAAGTTCTGCCTCGGTTCCATTTGGCGTGAAATATACAAGATGATAGCCGGGTGGCACAGGCGTTCCTTCAGTAGGTGGTTGCTCAGAGACGTCCCGACCGTTCAGTCGAGGCCGGTTGAGGGTAACAGCTAGTTTCTGTAGTTGGTTTGCATCTATTAATTGACGGCGGATGATGGACTTGTTGGAAAAGGTCTCTAGTAAGTGGGTTGCTGCGTCTGAAGCCGTGGCTCTGAGATTTCGGAGTCTTGAGAACATTGTGAGTGAGTGTAAGTGATATGCGGGGCTTGAGTATGGGAGGGGAAGCCATATAAGATGATGATGGGTCAACTCAAGGATTGTCAGGCACTTTGTAGGGGTCCGAGAAACTTGTATCAGAGTTAAAATCGGAGTTTGTAAATTGATATAGGTTCTCTTCTAATTATACTAGCATTTACTTTCGGATTTGAGTGGTTGTTATTCAATGGGATCAAGAGAGTAGTCAGAGATGCATCGGATGGGTTCTGAACTCGACCACGAGACTCGTACCATTGTCATTTCTGCAACTATCTCTTATAAAATATTATTATCTCTGCGCT
Organism: Fusarium citri; assembly: GCA_004367485.1. Lineage (NCBI taxonomy): Eukaryota > Fungi > Ascomycota > Sordariomycetes > Hypocreales > Nectriaceae > Fusarium > Fusarium citri. The sequence goes on from QHHH01000140.1 coordinate 55,549, forward strand.
TTGAACCATTATTATCAATGGCATTATTGAAAGAGTTAACGGCTCCTAGCGCCGCATTTACTGACATACAAAACCTTCTCCACCTTCGGAAGGCGATCATATTCCGTGAGCCAGGGCATTCAATCTCCGACCAATCATGTCGTTGATATTGAAATCCCGTCCAGTTTCCCCAGAAATTTTTATGACCCATCTCCGAGGCCGGCTGCGCGGAAGAAAGATGAAGCTATCCCCAATTCAAAACTAAAACTCGCATTCTGATTATCCTCGCTTGTCATTGTCGCTTCCTCGGTCCAGAATTAACTTTCTGGTATGGTCTCTTGTCCCTGGTTATCGAATTAATCGTTCATAATGGTTGCTCTTGTATGTATGCTCCGTCTTGTTTCTGTCCGCTCCCAACAATCGACATGGGACCTGGACACTTGCCCCTCCTCCTCGACTTGAAAACCTGCGGCTTACATTGTTCTACTAGAGAAGAGCTGTCGCTCTCAATGCCGTCGCTATCGCGCGCATACAAGCACGAGCTCTGACAGCCCGCACCCGATCTCTCGCTCTCGCCACATCCCAGTACCGCACCTACAAGACAAGTCCTCGACAACAATACGCTTTCCACTCCCAACTCGAGAACACTCCTACTCCTTCTGCTTTCCAGTTCCAGCAGGCTCCCGCCGTTAAGAACCCCCAGACCCTCGTCGAAAAGATCGCTCAGCAGTATGCTGTTGGACTCGCCCCCGGCAAGAAGATCAAGGCGGGAGACTACATTACGCTCGCTCCTCACCATTGCATGAGCCACGACAACACATGGCCTATTGCAAAGAAGTTCCTCGAGATTGGCGCCACCAAGGTCCACGACAACAAGCAGCTAGGTGTGTAGTCATGGTTGGAATGGTTGGTGTCATATTCGGATGCAGCGAATACTAACTCGTCAAAAGTGTTTACGCTGGATCACGACGTTCAAAACAAATCGGAATCGAACCTGAAGAAGTACTCTCTTATCAACGAATTTGCCGAGAAGCATGGAGTCACACACTACCCCGCCGGTCGGGGTATCGGTCACCAGATTATGGTTGAAGAAGGTAAAATATACAATGCTTTGGTGTAAACAGCATGCTGATATCTCCACAGGATATGCCTGGCCAGGAACTGTTTCTGTCGCGAGTGATAGCCATAGTAACATGTATGGTGGAATTGGTTGTCTAGGAACTGCGGTCGTTCGCACAGATGCCGCTTCGATCTGGGCTACCGGACAAACCTGGTGGCAAGTCCCTCCTGTCGCCAAGGTTACTTTCACTGGTATTCTCCCTCCTGGTGTTACTGGAAAGGATGTCATCATCGCCCTTTGCGGTCTATTCCGTGATGATCAAGTCTTGAACCACGCTGTCGAGTTCGCCGGTGGTGAGAGCCTCCCCATCGACGACCGACTGACCATCAGCAACATGACCACCGAGTGGGGTGCTCTCGCCGGTGTCTTCCCCGTCGACGATATGCTCGTCTCCTGGTACCGCGGCAAGGCCACCACCAACGCCATGTTCGGTGGCTCTTCCAAGGACCGCATCAACCACAAGCGCGTCGACGAGCTGGAGCAAAACAGACTGGAGGCTGACCCTGGTGCCAAGTACGCCAAGGAGCTCTACCTGAACCTGTCTACTTTGTCACCCATTGTCGCTGGTCCCAACTCTGTCAAGATTGCCACACCCTTGAAGAAGCTTGAAGCTGAGGATATTCCCGTTAACAAGGCCTACCTCGTGTCCTGCACCAACTCCCGAGCTTCTGATATTGCCGCTGCTGCTCGTGTCTTCCGCGAGGCTGCCAAGGAGAACAAGGAGGCCAAGATCGCACCTGGCGTCAAGTTCTACATTGCTGCGGCTTCAATCCCTGAGCAGGAGATCGCTGAGGAGGCTGGTGACTGGCAGGTACTACGTGACGCTGGCGCAGAGGTTTTACCAGCAGGCTGTGGACCTTGCATCGGACTCGGAACAGGTCTACTTGAGCCTGGTGAGGTCGGAATTAGCGCCAGTAACCGTAACTTCAAGGTATGTTGCGTCCTTCACTACAACAAAAGACGAAACTAACAAATCACAGGGACGCATGGGTTCCACCTCTGCTAAGGCCTACCTTGCCAGCCCTGAGATTGTTGCTGCTAGTGCTCTCACAGGTAAGATCGCTGGCCCTGGCTGGTACCAGAAGCCTGAGGGTGTTGAGAAGGTCATCATTGGCGAGGGCAGCGGTGACTTTGTCGCCGACAAGGCCGTGTCCATTGAGGATGCTTTGGACAAGCTCATCAACGAAGCCGACGCTTTGATCGCTGCTGCTGAGAACTCAGAGGGTGCTAGCGAGAAAGCCGCTGCTCCCGCTGCTGAGGGTGAGGAGTCTTTGACCGAGATTCTCCCCGGCTTCCCCGAGAAGGTTGAGGGCGAGATTGTCTTCTGCGACAGTGACAACATCAACACTGATGGCATCTACCCTGGTGAGTCAAGCCACATTATTACAACAATGATTCCACTAACAATCTACTAGGCAAGTACACATACCAGGACAACGTTTCAGTGGAGAAGATGGCCGAAGTCTGCATGGAGAACTACGACACGGAGTTCGGTCAGGTCGCCAAGGCCGGCGACATCCTCGTCACAGGCTTCAACTTTGGCTGTGGCAGCTCCCGAGAGCAAGCCGCCACCGCCCTGTTGGCCAAGAAGATCCCTCTCGTTGTTTCTGGCAGCTTTGGCAACATTTTCAGCCGTAACAGCATCAACAACGCCCTCATGGGTGTCGAGGTTCCCCGTCTCGTCGAGCGTCTACGCGAGACATACAAGAACGACTCCGAAAAGCCTCTGACTCGTCGCACCGGCTGGAAGCTTCTCTGGGACGTTCGCCGTTCCAAGGTTGTTATCACTGAGAAGGATGGTTCTTCATGGGAGCAGAAGGTTGGCGAGCTGCCCGCCAACGTGCAGGAGATCATTGCTCGCGGTGGTCTCGAAAAGTGGGTTAAGTCTCAGATTGAGGCTTAAGGGACATGTCTTGGTGTTTGTTGCTTTTGGTGTAATATAGAGGGTAAATAGACGTTGGAAATAGTAAAAGTCCACATTTTGAGCACACTCTGTACACTGCCATTAACTAGCATCAGGGTGTCATAAGAATTGGCCCTCGAGAGCATAAGAGACGAAATAATTTGATCACCTTCTGCCAGCTTAGGCTAGCATTTAGGCTACTTTATTTCTAAAGCCTAAATTTTGGAGGACATTTCTTCTGACACCAACCTGACTAGTTGCGAACCTCTATCATCGTAATACTCAACTTCGACATCTACTAAGTTTAAACTTGGCCAACAATGCAAAACCTTGTCCTGTAATATGCACCGAATGATGGTGGACAGTTAGTAACTCCTGGGCAGCTCCAGCACCTTCTCACTGATGTAGTTCAATATCATCTCCCTACTAACAGGCGCGATTCTCGGGACAAGGCATTCTCGAAACCACCTTTCAACATCGTACTCCATCGCATACCCCATACCTCCATGGGTCAGCACCGCCCTTTCACATGCAGTGAATGCTGCTTCTGCGGCCATGTACTTCGCACTATTAGCAGCAATACCTATGTCGTCTTGTCTGATCGACGTGTCCGTTTTGCTCTGATCGTACAGGTTCGCAGCATGATACGTCGCCAGCTTAGCACCCTCGAGCTTCATGTATGCATCCGCGAGAGGGTGAGCTATCGCCTGATTCATGCCAATCTGGCGCTTGAAGACGACGCGTTCGCGGGCATATTCGCTTGCTTTTGTCAGGGCTGCGTACCCGAGACCAAGAGCTTCACCAGCGAGAAGGCAGCGTTCAGCATTCATTCCATGAAGAATCATTTTGAAGCCTTTGTCTTGCTGGCCGATAAGTGAAGCAGATGGTATGTGATAGTTGTCGAAGAACACTTCGTTCGCATCCACTGCCCGACCGCCCATCTTCTTGATCTTTCGCATTTCCAGACCTGGTTGGCGGCGGTCTAAGTCAATGCAGAAGAGAGATAAACCTTCGCTGGGCTTCTTGACTTGCTCTAACGGTGTGGTTCGAGCGAGAAGGATCATCTTGGAAGCGACCTGGGCACAGGTGATCCATATCTTCTGCCCAGTTACTCTGTACGACCCATCCGAGTTTTGCTTTGCTATTGTCTCGAGACGAAGGGTATCAAGCCCAGCATTCGGTTCGGTGACTCCAAAGCATACACGGTACTCGCCAGAAACGATTTTGGGAATGGTTGTTTCTAATTGTTCTTTCGTACCGAACTTCGCAAGTGGCTGCGTCGCGTAGACATTCGCATGTATAGACTGTGCGCCCGCCATACCCGCGCCCGACTCTGTGATTGCCTGCATCATCATCGTCGCTTCTGAGATACCCAGGCCGGAACCTCCTAACGATTCAGGAAGAGCAATGCCAAGCCAACCTGCCTTTGCAAGGGCAGCATGGAACTCTTTCGGGTCTTGTTCATTCTGGTCGTGCTCTTGCCAGTACGTGTTTGGGAATTCTGTACAAATTTGACCGACCGCGTCACGGACCATAAGTTGATTCTCTGTAAAGCCAGCCATGCTCATTAGATGACGCGTATTTGTTGTTGAGAAGGCATTCCTTTGGGTTTGTGAGAGGATGTGATGACGCAGTCGGCCGAGGCACCGCGTCGCTGGTCGCAGCATCTTAGCTGCTACTATACGATAGAGACCAAAGATGCCTGGGTAATAGCCTTTCGCTATTAGATTGATGAAATCTGCAAGTGTAGAAGTCTTCCTGTTGATTCATGAAATGCGGAGAACGTAGTCGATCATCGAACCCCAATGAATGTGCGGTTTATTCTTTCCAGCCACCCCCTCCATTGTCCCAGTTGGCTTCATCCTCAGCGTTTCCCTCGCATTTTCCAAAGCATCGGAGAAACCACCAAAGCACGCCGAACGCTGCATTGTAGAGATAGAACATTTAAGCTGGATGCTCATGCGGCATGGGTTTTGTTGTTCACTGATGACATTGGACACTATAGGACGGTTGAATATTCAGGCTCTACGCCCTAATCTTTGTTATAGTATCTCGACCTTCTTCTTAAATATGTTCTTGAGCTCTCCCTAGAATATACATCAGTATTGTAACCGTAGTACTTTTTGGGATAGGCTTACATCAAGGCTTCGCCCTAGGCCTTTTTGGACCGTTCCTATATAATAATTAATTACCGGGCAGTAGTAAGGTAAATGTGACTTACTTCTTTGATAATTGTCCAGTCCTATTATGCCAATCTGGTTAGTATATGTTCAAGACATCGCAACGAGAAAGTGATCCTCACGGCGAGCTTTTCCAGGCCCCTCTACACAAGGTTGTTAGTCAGAGGTTCGGTATATAGGTACAAGGGGCAGAGAGCTTACCTTGATGTTGTTTTGGGCGGCCTATAGCGAGAGCAACAAGATAGAACCGCTGAATATTCACGACGTCAACATCTGGGAGTTACTCACGAGTTCCTTTTCCCTATTGGACTGTTCGAGATGAATTTCAACGGTCAGCTGTCATGGTCGACGGGACAAGACTGGACAGCATATAGCTCATACGATGACATGATCATTCCAAAACTATTATATTGTTAGCAGATGCAAAGGATGGCGAGGAATACACACTTGAATATTTTTCTCGGCTTCCTATATCGAGAAAGGTGTATCAATACTATTGCCATGACGCTCAGGATAACCTGCCCGTGTTGACCTACAGCGAGCGAGCCAGCCTGTGGCTTGGCCTGCTTTTTCAATGTCAGTACAAGTAGGGGTCTTGGTACGGAAGTGACTTACGTTGTCCTTCGAGTTTTTCTACATACCCAAGTTAGTAAACTGTGTTTATAAATAGGAGAAGGGCATGTACTCACGGTCATGGTGATAGATTGGACTACAAAGACAGTTAGTATCAGTAGGCAATAAAACAAGCACTGACGGGACAGATAGGCGACGAAAGAATTGTCGTCTGAGTCTTAGGGTGGCAAAATAAAGCAGCCTAAGTCCAGGCCTAAGCTTGTGTAAAGTGTCTAAGTTATTTCGTCTCTTATGCTTCCAGCGGCCAATTTTTCGATACCCTGACGCGGGAGAAATGTTCAGACAGTTTGGGGGGAACCTACGTGAAGAAAGGATTGACACTGCAGTGTTGCGAAGACATGGCAATCAGCAATGCTCTAAGCCAAGAGGCTAAAAGCCAAAATGATACTTACATTGTTGGAAACGGTGTGGTATTCAATATGATGATTAGTCTTCATGGGACCCAGCAAGTATACCTGGAGGAAAGGTCTAGACGTACCAAAAGTGTGCGATGACGGTCTAAGAATAAAGATAGATGGTCAGCATAGTCCAAATGTCGATACGAATGCATCGTATATGGATAGTTTGGGGGCTTACCGAGAATGTGGGTTGATGAAGAAGAAAGGAAAACAGAACATGGCTGTGAGCCTCGAAATACATAACGGGATAGACCCAGCCCGAGCACTTTCCGCTTTACACTTGCACCTGCCTCACATCACCATTGGCCCCCTTCAAATGGGAAGGTACGGGCGCAGTAATGGCATCACCAGAGCCGAATATGACATTGCTACACGAGCCACTAGAGTATCAAAATAGAGCATCATGGTTTTGAAGAGAAAAGTTCATTAGGAGGTTGTACCTCTTGGTTCCTGGGGAGCGGGACTATGTCAATGTTGGGTACCTAGGTAGGTAGGTACCTAGTTTGGCAAGAACTATGAACAGCTGAAAGCAGTCACACCTGGGCAAGCAAGAAAGTGTAGCAGGTTGTCAGTCATCCAGCACTAGAAACTATTGTTTATTGACAACTTTGCTATTGGAGCTTCCCCAGGATGTCGGGTAGGTAACAGAAGATTTGCTCTGAGACTTAGGCTGCCATAATAGAGCAGCCCAGGTTGCTAATCTACCTAGGTATCCAGGTACCTAAGCTAGAATGAATTGAACGCTTTCGGGGGCCTACTCTTCTGATACCCTGAGGTGTGTTTAGCGTTTCGAATCCGTCTACTAGAGACTTATGAAAGGCTTTCAGCGATAAGCGGAGGGTACTTTCAAATACCAATCATAGGAACTTTGGTAATTACCTACCTGTAAGCATAGTCTTGGCAACTCCGCACAAAGCTATCGACAGGTCAGGGAACCAGTAATCAATATGCGAAGGATTCTCTCGCTGGGGCCTATAAGCTTGTAGCGCTGCATGGAGTACGTATGACAAGACATTCATGCTAACAATGGGAGGAAGGATTCAGGCTATTAGCCAACTGAAGTTCTTATCTCTTGAAATGAGCTGAGGATCGAGATCTGGGTTGCATAGGCCTTTGAGCACGGCTATATAAGGCGGTTGAAGGATTGGATTTCAAAGACCACAACACTAATCCACCAGTCTCAAACCCATATCCTATCCACAATCCACAATGAAGTTTTACCTTGCACTCTTCTCTGTCTTTGCCGCATCGACTGCCGCTTCGGCTGTTCCTGAAGAAGGGGTGAAGGTGCTACTAGAGAGACAGTCTCCATGCACTACACCTTGCGTCAACGGACAGCGATGCTGTGGTGGGAGACTCACCTATCGTTGCAACGCCTGCTAAGTATCTGATTTTCTAAGGTTACCTAGGTGTGGTTGTCGTCCAAGAAAATCGAAAGCCCTTATCTGACTTTGTATTAGCGAGCTACAATTGATATATGCCACATATGGGGTGAAATGGGTCCGAAGGAATAGGCAAATCTCATCAGCACCTTAATAATGGGAGTTTACTCTGAGTGTGACACAGATATGGATCTCTAGATGCTGGATGACCCGGGTCTCGCAAGGCTATCTGTCAAGCTTCAAATACATAGCACCGCAACATCGAATTGACAATGGTAATTGCCACAAGACCTCTCCGCCTGTGTAAAATAGAAGAATGACATGCATGGATGATCTCTGATCTGTTGCGGACGAAGCGTTGCAGGAGGCACATTGGAAAAAAAAAAAAGAAAAAAAAAAGGAAAGAAAAAAAGCCATTGTATTGTCATCGCGAAGTTCAGCGCCTCTTGGTTAGGCATCCCACCTAGCACATGGTAGGAGAATGGGTGAAAGACATTCAGTGGAATTTCTAGAGGTGTTGTCCCCCAAGCAATTCCGCTTCTTTTCCGGCCGGAGCTTCGGATGCCAGATCTACACCCCGCAATCAACGTCAATCGGCTCGCTGTCAAAAGCGACGTCAACATCGGAATAAAGAACCTCAGCCAATCAACCAACATTGGAAAGCAGCGACAAACAAGATGACCCGAACACCTGTTTCTGCCAAGAAGGCCCCGGCCGTGCCGTCGAATTTGATGAACCAGGCCATTATCGCCAATGGCTTTGTCTTTACCTCGGGTGGAGTTGCCATGGATCCCGAGACCGGCAAAATCATTGACGGCGACATTGAGGCTCATACTGCAAGTTGACTCTATCCAGCATCAGTTTTGAATGAGGCTAATAGAAAGATTGCAGCGTCAAATCATCCGTAACCTGGGTGCCATCCTAGATGAGGCTGGGTCCAGCCTCAACGACGTGGTGGAAGTCAACATTTATCTGTCTGACATGAAATATTACGCCAAGATGAACGAGGTGTATGCCGAGTACTGGGGAGATTTGAAGCCCGCTAGAACGTGAGTCGTTTGTCTCGGAAGATTTTATTGAACACTAATACTTATGGCCTGTAGATGTGTCGCTGTCAAGAGTTTACCCATGAACGCCAACATTGAGATCAAGTGTGTGGGAATTGTTACCAAACCAAAATCGAAGCTTTGAGACATTTAACCTTCGTGGAAATAATTCGCTGTCTTGGGTTTCTCTGAGTTAAATTTATCTTATTACCCTTCCACTGCGGTGGATGTTAATAGTACGGTTCAGATCAACCAATCTCTTATTGACATCACCTCGCCGATTGCAACCTTCAAGATGCATGTTTTTTCTTTTCTTTCTTGATCTTCTTAGACCTTCGTTTCAGACGCAATTTTACTGCTAGACAGGTCCATCAGAGTTCCCTATCTTGAATCAATTGATCTTCACGAAGCTACAAGGCAGAGAAAACAGTAGTTGGCTCGATTGCAGTCCTACAACGGCGACCCTTTGATTTAACCACATCTTTACTCGAGGTATATTGCTAAAAGGGTTGAGAGGTAGGATGAAGTCAAGATGTAAATACGGTTTTGTATCGATAACTTTAAGTGTGTACGTTTAGTCATTCGGTATAAACAAGGTTTGCTGCGCTACATGACATGCTGCACGCTTGAAGTTTAGCCTTTATTCTTTTCTTTCCCACATTCGTTGTTGAAATTCTTGACAACTTGTCGACACGCTCCCCACGATGATCTGCACCACTTTCCACCCATTTCCAAATTTGCCATATGAGCTTAGGTTGCTGATATGGGAAGTAGCCTGCCTTGAGCATTGCCCAAGACGTCGCGGAATTCACTACGTGGTCGATGTTTCACATAGAGTGATGTCTCCAATGAGCTACAACTGGGATGAGTCGAAGCCAAAGAACAGATCAATGTATCTTTGGGAAGCTGGTCTTTGGACGGCTTGCCGAGAATCAAGAGAGGTTGTTTTCAAGCACTGGGGGAAATTGACCAGACCGACAAACGATCACGAGAGGGGGCTATGTCGCGCAGAAGAAGAAAATGGCCTCATCTGATGCCATATTTGGCCATATGAAAAAGATGATGATGACTTGGGATATGTCATGCTATCCTCAAGGATTCACCACGAACACTGGCGCCAAATCGTTAATATTTACAGCGATATATTCTGCATTACCACCGGTGGATGGGAATCGCTAGACCGCGATGGTTGTTACTGGCAATTTCCACCTGCAAACATGGTGGTTGAGTTTGATCCGTCCTGGAACGAAGCTCTCGCCGGACAGCCCCGCGACTCCCCAGACGAGAACCTTTCTGGCTCGCTAAACTTTGTGATTAAGTTACTCTACCACAAAGTGAGCGAGAGAATTGACTACAAGACCAAGATCATCAACAGGCATGCCGAATGGTCCTCTCGATACCCTCCTATTGGGCCCGCGTTTCATGATTGCGATGGAGAGTACATTGAAATGCCATTTCAGAATTGGAAAAGATGGCAGAGTTGTTCAATCCGTCTTGTTGAGGGAAGCGCTCTTCTAAACTTCTTCGACTATCTTGAGAGTTTATTCTATTTCAGGTTGCAAGAGATCTACTGCGCAACGCACGATTTGAGCTTCTACTGGGAGGGTGATATGGAAGAGAGAAATAAATTTGACATCAGGGATTACTTCTCTATCCTAGTTCTACGGAGTAACCAAGTCGACTATGTGCAGGATTGATATAGCATGAGCCATCATCTAAGGGTCACTGAATATCACACAAGATCAAATATGCTTAGGAGGACGAGAGATCCATGATAGGGAAACAAAATCATATGTATTGCCTACGATTATACTGCCGATCATAAGAATCACGGTGACAGCAGCGGAAGAGGGACGGAGGTAGTTGCCAGAGTGAAAGTTACCTTGGTAGTTAACAGTGGGAAGTAGCAGGAGAGCATGTCCCCCTCTCCATGCTAATTGCCCTTCAGTACCGTGTTTGGAGTACCTCTTGGCGAAGACAAGTATCTGCGAAGACAAGTATCTGCATACTAACGTAATTATAAAGCCAGCTTGCTCACTCTGTCAACTTTAGACTACGGTTCGGCCTGTTTAGTCCCTTTGACCTAATGTCAATCCTAATTTGGCTAAAATTTCATGAGCTCAGTTCTCCCCAAGCAAAGATCGGCCGAAAGTGTGGTAACCATCCTTGACTTGGACAGCATTTGTCAAGGTGGCAGTTGCCCTAGTTGTGGAGTGGGCTTCTATTCTAGTCGCAGGCTGGAGGTGTCTGGAAAGGCACACACTGATGGAACCAGGTTAGCCCGATGGAATTATCACGATAGGCGGCTGGTTGGTTGGACAATCAATTGAGGGAACTTGAAGAATGTTCTCTCCGATAATTCGTGTTCCTTCCTATATCATTAACGTATAAGCAGGACGACTGTTATCATCAGGATTGTAGCTAAGCCAGGCAAAGGTATAGTGGGAGCCGCATTTCCACCTGGAAGTTCGGAAGGTCTCACACCTGTGTTGCTTCCGGAGAAAGTAGCAGATCCATTCAAAGTCAAGTGGGTGACTTCACCTTTAACCTCATCCAACGGCGCAACAAATGCCATTTGACTCCAACTGAACTGCGTGTTCCGACCACCATAAACAAATACTTCAAATCTTCCTCTCAGTTCCGAATCAACGAAAGCGACCGTGCCGTGAAGAACATCTGTCACCAAAGTAATATCAGCTGGAACCGACAGCTTCACAGGCTTATGTGTGGATGATGAGGCGTTGACCCAAATGCGACCAGGATGGCCGGAGTCAAGTTCTAAGGCGTCTTCCTCACTGACTTGACGGAGAGGGTACTCCCACCCATCGGCCTCAAAGACAAGATTCCCGCTCTTGTCTAGCGACAAAGAATTGTCCGGGCCTGACAAAGTGAAGGGCCCGTCGATTGAAAGGGTAAGGGTGTAATTCATGCCTTTGCTTCCATGGCCGAGTTCTACCTTCTCGCCATCACTGCTTGAGCGAGACCATGACAGCAAAGTCCCATTGTTATCGGATAGTGACAAAGTACGGTCGAGATTCTGAGCTGGCGCCCGAGGGGAATAGAAGTCAATGCTTGTATCAGTTGTCTCGTTGAGCAGCTGGGGTCCACGGCCTCCGCTCCATGCACGAGCTCCAATCAAGGCGATACCGCGGCGCATAGAGTAGTAAGCTTCCAATTGAGTCGAGGCATCAGGACCGTTGTCATTCCATGCTGCCAGCGTAGCACCCTTTAGCCGTGGCTCGTCATCTTCAACTTGTATGCTGGTGTTGAAAGGGTTGAAAGCAGCAGGCGTCCACTGCCGGTCATCCTCATCTCCAAAGTTGAAGATGCGGCTTTCATTGAAGAACTGAGGATATCTGGCAGGCAGAATCGGCATGTGGTCGTTCTTCAAACTCGTATAGGCCCACCAGTCCTCTGAGTTGATCACATCGTAACCATCCTTGACGAGCTGTACAGGATCTGACTGACCATACTGCCAGTGCTGGATGATCACGTCCTTGTCGATAGTCTGGTTTCTCTTGGACGGCTCATGTGTACCCCAGATTCGACTGCGCTTGTCGGACGTGGAGTTGATGAAGCGGCTCATCTTGTTGACGAATGTGATGTAGTCATCCGCTAGTTCGGCATCGTACTCATCTGCGCCGATATGAACTTCTTTCGTTTTGAACCATGGGAGGAACTCTTCCCAGATACTCTGTACCGTCGGCAGGGTATTGGGATGAGTAAGGTTTAACAGGTCTTTCTTGGGTAGGGCGAGTTCGGGCTTCCACTTGGTGAGGTACAGCGAATGTCCTGGTGCCTCGATCTCCGGGATAACAGTGACACCTCTTGAAGCGCAGTGCTTCTGTAGATCTTCAAAGTCCTCCCTCGACAAAGTCTCGTTCTCTCGACCATGGAGGATACCCCGCAACTCTTTATCCTCGGGTAGCAGCGAGAAATGCGAATAAACATCTTGCCAAGTCTCATTCTTCCCACGGTTCAGCGGGTAGTTGTCGCTGAGATGATAGTGAAACTCGTTCATCTTGAAGAAAGACGCGTAACTGCATAGCTCCTTGAGAAAATCTTTGGAATACCATTTGCGTCCTGCGTCGAGCATATATCCTCTTGTGGCGTAAGCTGGCGCATCCCTCCCTTCAGCCGCCGTGATAGTTCCATTGCCGGCGAGAAGAAGTTGGAGAAGAGTCCTAGTACCCCACCACATGCCGCGAGCACCGTTTCCGCCGATGGTGATGCGAGAGGAGTTGACAAATATCTCATAACCCTCAGAAGTAGACTTTCCGTCAGCGTATGCGAAGTCGGATGATTCGCCTGTATAGGCGCCCAGAGAGATACCAGTGGCATCTGCCGGAACTCTCCCTATTTGTTTCAGCGTCCAGTTCAGGCCCGTGATCTCATTGATGTCATCGCGAAACGTAGTCGCAAAGTCAAGTGCGGTAGGCGGAATGAGTGTCAGGCCATCATCGTCGGACACAGACGCGAAATCTTCGTCGATGTATATTATCTTTTGACTTTCTTCGACGGACCAGATGACTTGTATGAGTACGTCTGCTGTTTCGAGTATGGGAGGAATAAGATCTTGTGCGCGCGCCAGAAAGGGTGATGCCAGCAGAGCAGCTGCCGCCAGATAGCTTTTGTTCACCATGGCGTCACACTGTGGATGGAGAGAAGAGAGGACTTAATTGAACAGGCGGCTTTCGTCTTTCATTATAATGGTTGTTCACATCGTATTTTCGGTTATCTTTTTTGTCGATCTTGGGCGAGAACAGAAGGTGAACTCGGCTGGAAGTGCGGGGGATGTTGCTATTGTAACGTGAGCGGATGTAACAATGACCTCCAGCTCTGGCTCTGTGAGGGGCTTGCAGGAGATTTTAGGGCCAAGATTCGACAGGGATAACTTTCTGGCGTATCGTCAGTGCCAGAAATTGGTCGCCGAAAGCATAAGAGACGAAATAATTTGATCATCCTACGTTGGAAGCTTAGACTAGTATAGACTACTTTATTTCTGTAGCCTAAGCTCTATCTAGAGGACAATTCTTCTGATACCCACCCGAGTACATAGCCAGATTATATTGAATTTTAAGCTGCTGTAGTTACGTCTGAGATGCTCGTACAAGACCATCTTGGTTTCTTGGTCATAGCAATGGTAGCACTTGAATTCGTACTAGTTGAGCTTTACTGGGAATGTGAAAGCTATTGTTTCTAATGGACGGTTACTATCTTTACATTCTTTTTCGCTTCTTATGAAATTGAGTGTTGAATAGGGGAGCTGCATTCGAATTTGACATGAACAAGTTGCTGTATCTATAGGGCTGAATAGTAGTGTATAGAATCTAATCTCTTTACGGTTCTGGCATGATGAAGGGGGGCGGGATAAAACCGAGACAAACAATTTAAGCGCCCGTCTACGCCTTACACTGACAGCTCCAGCTGCGATGTCTCTACAAGCGCCTAACAGCACACCGATGAAAAAAGCCATCGGGTGCCTACCAGTTCGTGCCAGCCTCTGTTGATATTTAACTAATTGATGAAGTTGCGTTGCTGTCTGATAGACCATGATATCTTGCATCACATTATCAAGACCGGAAACATACGCTTTAGAAAGCAGTACAACTAGGAACACATAAAGTAACGGGCTTAAAATTCAACTTAGGAAGCACTTCTGAAATGGGCATTGATGCTTGTTCTTTATGTTCCGTAGCCCCAACGCCTTTACGCTTCTATCAAACGAAATGTTCAGCTAGCGAGTCGATACCGCATCACTCGTTACCATTTGGGTCCACAAACCTCCTATAAACACATGAGACTAAGCACCAAGATATAGTAGGTGGGCGGCTTACCTTGCGCTTGATTTTAAAATCTGTATAGAAAGACTTCCATATAGTTCTCGTCGTGCAGTCTTCGGTACCGTTTATTGATGTGCATGGAGGCTGTATCCTGAGAAGAATATCCTCCGGTTGTGGCCGCCATGGTTTAGGGAGCGGCCAATCCGAGAAATGAATGAGTTTAGCTTCATTGTAAGCAGCCACAGGGTCCCAAGTCTCATCCTCAGAGCCGAGATACTTGGTATGATTCTCTTCTCTGTATTCACCGCTGATCATATCGTATGGACGGTGCGGAAGGACGAGTGCGCTGCCGCCATAAAGATCGTTGACAATTTCCATGTCGTAATCGTCGCTGGATGCAGATTCTATCTTAGCCATAATACGAGAGAACTCGGCCTTGGAAGGCTGAACGAGCATGACTTGAGATGAGAGAGTATGTGAGTCGGGCGGTAACCAATAGGCTCTGGGCATTGCCACTGGTGCTGGCGGCAAAAAGAATAGCTCATCCATGTTTTGAAGGACCATCGAGTCAGAATCTATGGATAAGACCCGACTGTATTGAGTCTGGTTGAAAGCTAGAAGCTTGGTAAATGAGTCGGCCCAAGTAGCTAATATTGTGCACCGGTCAGCTTTGTCATTGATCGGAGTTATGAAGAAACTCGCTTACCATCAGCATTATCCTTGTGCTGAACAGTAATGGGAACAAGCTTGACGTTGTATTCATCCCGCGCTTTGATAATTAACTCAGCATCAAGGGATGTATCGTTGTCCGACTTGAACATCTTAGACGGATACAGCATCACACGATCGGCCCGGCTAGAAAGTCGATCCAACGTCTCAAAGATCATGACCGAGTTGCAGAGGTAATCGCTATTAGTGACATACTGAGTGTATGCAAACTGCGACCAGTTAACTTCGGTTGGGCTGTGAGATTCCAATGACTTAAATGACTCTGTAGGAATGTAGTCATGGCTGTGGAGGAGGTAAAACACAATAATGGTAGATGCCAGGGCTATCGTCCATCGGTACCGCCTCGGCGCAAGGGTGCTTGGCAGGAATGGAGATGTTTGCTCAGGCAGTAGATCCTTAGTCCGGCCTGTGCAGCGCGACATTGGAGTCGGGAGCCACCGTCGTAACATTTGGAGAAGGGTTTATCGGGAGACTTGTTGGTGAAGTAAATAAAAACAAGGATGCATCAGAACCACTTTAGTGTAGGAGAGGAATAGGAACCAGCCTTAACGATAGAGCCTCTCAGACATGATATCTATGAACCAGGAAAATAATCACAAAGAAAAACAGAAAGACAGGCAAAAGGCCTGGTCGAAAGTATGCAGCCAGCCTTTGTCCTGATAACTGCGGCGTGGCGGCCTTGGCCGTCAAAGACCCTTGGAAGAGTACCACCTGTTGGTCGTGCAAATGGAGCCGCCATGATATTATTTTAGCAAACATCTGCGTGTTGGTCACACTTGTAATGTGAAACCGTATACTTTTTGGTTAGCCGATCTGCAAAGCTGACAGGGGTGCATAATTTGACGGGTTCTGGGCGGCTGCGAGAGGAGACAACAGGCGACTTGCTGCCAATCAGGTTCACTGTCAATAACCATGGGTACCTTTTTGGTTTTTCTTCTTTCTCTCAGAGTATTACATGGCGTGACTGTCATTAATGGGGTCAACATCGTCTTCATCGGATTGTCAGTCTAGAGTCACACTCTTGCAACCCGACACTGCTAGCAAATTCTTATGTCATTGTAAAACTGTTACTACATCTACCAACTTTGTTCAGACATTTCCTCTTTGTTTCGTACCTCTTATAACCAAGATGGACGTACGATTTGTGGCCGTCTGCAGGTGGATGGCCAACTCAGACGAAAGCAAAAAGCAATAACTCCTTGAAACCTCACAGCTGACTGCCAAGATGCACTTTGAATTTCAGAGGCAGGAAGCCTGGCTGTACCACAGGTTCTCCCGTCGGGCGTAACCATCTATTGGTACAACTTCAGTTGACATCCTTGATAATCCATGTACCAACAGCTCTATCTGATGCATGTTGGTTGTCTTCAACCAGAACAACTGGTTTAAGCCGAACTACCCATGTCGACTGTTGGCTGAAATTTGCACAAGCGAAACTCTTGGGTCCATGGATTCGGTTCTGAGCTGTTCTTTGCCCAGTCGTAGCCGCTTTGCGTGTTTTCGCTTTCTCTCTTTTTTGTCGATGGACAACAGTTTTGCTCCATCAAAGTCATTCAGTCGTTATCCCGCAACTCACATGCCTCTTTCGAGGTTTTTATTGTTTCTTTCCGTTCAATATTCCTTCTATCATCGACTCCTCCAATCATGCTAGCGACTTTCACCGCTTTTACACTTATACTGGCGCGAATCGCCACCATTTCGGCCGAGCGGACCCCTAGAGAAATCCCATGGGCGGACAAAACATTCGGACCTGACGGACCATGGCGAGCTATCGATGCAAAAGTCGGCGAACACAGACGAGACGTCAACCTCTTTCCTGGAAGCGATTGGGAGACGTGGTTGATCGAAGACGACTACTGTGAAAAAGGCACCTGCTACGCTTCCGAGGCTGGCACCTACGGCAAGTCGTCTGGCACTACAGCAGGTATTTCATGGAAAGCAGCTCTGGAGAACTACATGCGTGGAGTGAACTTGGAAGGTGAAGGCGGGACTGCGTATCTGGACGATCTCGAGCTGGGCGGCATCACGGTGACAAATGCGAGTCTTGCTGTACTGGGAACGTCAGTACCGCAGAAGCTCAAGTACCCCGGAGGCCAGACGGCTGGATTCTTCGCTGGGTGTCTGAGTCTTGGTGGAAGGAGAGAGACCAACCAGAGTTTCAGTGTTGGTGATGATTCGCCAACTATCAACGCCAGTCTCCCGTCTGGATGGCTATGGGAGAATGGATACACAGAGTCATACTCGTTCGGGATGCACATTGGATCTGTTCAGCCTGCGACTAGGGTCCCTGGCTCTCTATGGTTCGGAGGCTATGATCAGAACCGTGTTGTAGGAGAGATCCTCAGTATGAATGGCGGTCCAAGAGATGGAATCACACTTCGAGATATCAGCATCGATGTGGTGGGTAGCAAGTCTCCGTTCGAATTCAGGTCTAAGGGTGGTCTGCTTGCTGAGGGTAACTCATCCATTGGACCTTCCTTCAAGGTATTGGTTGATGGTTGTTCACCCTATCTGACACTTCCCGAGTCGACCTGCAACAATATTGCCTCACATCTCCCCGTCAAGTTCAGCAAAGACCTCGGACTATACCTATGGGACACCAAATCTGACAAGTATAAGGAGATCATCTCCTCCGCTTCGACGTTGAGCTTCGAGTTCATTTCGACATCGAACACCAACCCAGTCAAGATCCGCATTCCATTCATGCACCTCAACCTCACCCTTGACGTACCCCTCGTCGACAATCCGGTTCCATACTTCCCATGTCATGTGAACGGCGGTAATAGATGGGTCTTAGGACGCGCCTTTCTTCAAGATGCCTTTGTCGGAGCAAATATGCGTCGAGGCGTCGATACCTGGTGGTTAGCTCAGGCTCCTGGGCCCAATATACAAGCGACCGCCAATCCTGTCACGATCAGGGAGAAGGATACCACGGTTGAGAAGGGAGGAAATGACTGGAACCAATCATGGACTGGGTTCTGGGATGACGAACAGATTCCTTCAAGTACACCAAGCTCTACAGCTGACACGACGGATGATGGCGATAAAGGAGAGGATGGGGAAGAGGAAGAGGTTGGAATGACGACTGCGGCAAAGGCCGGTATTGGCGCTGGGATTGCTGCTGCTGTGATCGCCATTGGAGTCGGGGCCTTTATCTACTGGCGTCGACGTCGAGCTCAGACTCAGAATCAACCAACTCCTGAGACCACTATTGCACATAACATTGTGCAGCATTACAATGATTCGAAGCCTCAAGAGCTACCACCACGTTCGCCCCAGGAATTAGCTGGTCACGGTGTCTATTCACAGAGGTCTTATCAACGGTTTGAACTTCCCTGATGTACCCCAGATGGCTTTCTCTTTATTTATGATTTCATGTCCAATTACTATTACTACTTTTTTTCCTTGTTAGCGAAGATTAATGCCACTATCTATTATAATGACAGACCATCATTCGCTGTTCCTACTGCCCCATTGCTGTAACCAGACCGAGTGTCCCCGCTTGTTCCTATGGATCTTCATCAACCAAATCAACAAAGCTCGTTGATATTCCATGAACAGTACAGAAAATGCATCGAACAAGCGTTAGGTTATAGCATACTGTTCATCAAACAATGTATAGCGTGTTTAAGTGGCTTGTTCAGGGAATACTTCATTTGAACAAGGGTTGAACATGAGTTCAAGTGATGGGTCTAAGTCGAACATCATCACAAGACCATGAGCAAACTTTTCCAGTTCACTCGAGGCCTATCTATATAGGTGACGCACTATCATTGGAGGTATCCCTCTGGTCATACCAATCCATTTCTAACTCTCTCACCATCTTCAACATCCGACCTTGGACTTTCAAACTCGTTCTTTTCACCCTACAAAGTCGACACAACCACCATGTCTTACCTTTACTCTAGTCAGGGGTCTCAGGGAAGCAACGCCAACAATGGTAAATCCCCTTCGTTTAACGTCGATGCTTACACTCAGCCAGGGAATCAATGCCGAGAAGAGCATTGCTGGCCCACCATCCGCAAACACGCCCTGGGCCAAGCCAGTCTTGACGAAGCACCGATAAAATGTGTCTGCCCCGTTTGCAACTCTCTGATCAGCGCTGCAGGTCTTCCTCGCCCTGAAGGTGAAGCAAAGCAAGGCCTGATCACTCCATGTGGCCATGTTGTCTGCTACGAATGCTGGCCAGAGGCAGCCTTGCGATCTGAACCCGAAGACTATGCTTATGCCGAACAGCGCAAGTGTCCTATTTGTAACGAACTTCTCGAGTGTCCGGGATGTGGTCGCAGCTGCATTAAACAGCAGGTTCCTGAGTATTCGTGCGATATTCAGGAAATCGAAGCTGTCCTGCCTACAATTCCAGAGACCACGCTTTTGCCTCAGGCGTCTTGTATCGAGTGCTTAACATTCGTCCCTACTATCTTTGGTTGTTGGTTTCCTTTTGGTACTTGGGCACTTGAAGGTGCGCGGAAGTGATTGGCACATAAGTATTCTGCGTCCAGTTGATTGCAGACGGATAGCTTGGAAGCGCTGAGGGTTAGGATGACATGCCGGCTTATTCTTGGGCCAAGTAGATGACAATATTCGGATAGATAGAAGCTAGGTGATCAAGGTTTACGAGAAAGCTCATCAAAACAATCTATGTCGTTTCGACACGCACAACGCCTACAGGTTCTTTAATAGATGTTCGTGCCAACTCAACACTTCTGCCAATATATCAATGACCGTGAGCGATTACGGCTCTAGCAATGAAGGTCTTCAGCAATATGGTAAGATTAGTATTATTATTTTCTATCTATCGTGACTACACTAGAAAAAAGGACTGTTATACTGGTGACCTCGCATAATTCGCATAAATCGAAGTCTGTGACATATTGGGTCGATGTCCACGATAATCGTAATTATCTTCATGTTGAACGTCATAAGATCTTTCAACAACAATATCAGCCATTTTATGCACCCTTGGCAGGATCGAATCCTGGCTGGCGTTATAACCATTCTTCAGTCCGTTCCTAGCGTAAGTCTTCTGTGGTTGGCATGGAGGCGAAATATTTCTCTTGGTGATCCTGTTGCGGCTACGGCTGCTCCCTCTGGAGGTTTGGTACGACGGGCATATCTCGGCTGGGGACGGTCCATCCCAGAAGGAACTGCAGAAGAGCGGTCGTAGGACGGGGAGGTTGACGGTTGCGATGCCGACGATGATTTCTCGACTACCCCAGGCGTTGATAGTAATTGCTGATGGGAAGGCTGAAAGGGTGAGTACGACTCGGAAGACGGCGGCTGTAATAACGAAGACTCCCGAGGAAAGAAGGATACCGATGATGAGTTTTCTAATTTTGTCAGATGAGTCGTGGATCAGTGACGCGAAGGCTTACTTGTGGAAAGGAATTTGGAGTTTCCAGAGGAGAGGAATAGGGATGCAAAGAATGAGAGCGTCGGTTCTGCAATAGTGAGTATATTTGATATTGAGTGTAGAGATTGCTATACTTACATGACATTGAGTACCGCCGTACACAAGAAGTTCTGGATTTTGAAGGAGCATCTAGCTACAAGGTGTTAGTTTCGTATAGATATAATTTCGATATTATTGACACGAACCTGGAGGGTCAGGCAGAACTCTGGAATGATTGTTAGCAAGCATTCAAGTATCAACATCGACGGGAGCACTTACTGCCAGTTCTTATGGTAAGGAAGGCATCCAAGTGTGAGCTATTCAGTCAGTTAGTTAACCAATTCCCTGACCATATGCATGATAACAAGTCAACATACCGTGAGGACAACGGCAACGTAGGTAAGAGCACACAGGATTGACACGGCCTTGACAAAGTATTTATACCACGCTCCAAACGTCATTCGTGAAAAGAAGCATAGCATAGTACCCTTGAGGCTCCAGATAAGGGCCGTGTACGCGTACCAAGCCACAAGTCCGAATTTTGAGCCCAGCTCATACTCGCGGATCTCAGCTGCGGTCAAATCTAGGAGACAGTCAGTGGATGTCGTCAATCGGTAAGCGTTGGTGGGTTGGAACTAACGATGTCCAAGTTCACTGACCCCGGCCTCAATGTTGGTGCCAAGGTAATCTACAGAAGTGTCAGTGATCTGGTTCACTTATGAAATAGGTGGTGACTAACATATCAGATGAACCATAACTGCATCGGTAGTGTAGAAAAGGAATACCAGCAACGAAAAGAAGTCGTCGCCTTTGAGACCCCTCCATCCTACAGTCCTAACTCGCACAGCGAAACGTGTAAAAAGAATGATGGTGCCCAGAGAATAAAGCCCCCATATTTCGGCAAGAAACTAAAACAATGTCAGTTGACTCAATAGTTCCATGCGCGGGCAGATGAGTCTTACCTCGGGTTTGTTCTCAACTTGAGGCATTGTAACCAGACAAATGCAATACAATATAATATAATACAGTACAAAATGACCTACCCGAGGCAACAAAAAGAAAGAAAGAAAGAAAAGCCCCGACGTCGTCTCCTTTCCCCACGAAAGGGAAGGGCATGACTGTTACTTTATCACAATCGCGAGGGGCGGTTTAAGAAGAATTAAAATGAATAAATAAGAAACGTCAAAGCCCAATATGCAGGAGCTTCGTTCCGCTTTGCATGAAACTGCCCGTACCCTAGCAGAGTTAACCAAAGTCCGTGTGACTGCTCTTCGGATCCGCCCAGTTACTTGAATGAAAATGGGATGGGAATTAAACTAACCGAAAATAAATAGGGCTGATGTTTAGTTTCGTTTCACGACAATTGCGCTGGACGAATGCTGAGCCGTGTCATGTTTACAAGAAATTGGTTTGATGGAGACTGTTTTTTCTCCTCTGTTCTCTCTTTAGCCATCACGAAACAAATACCCGATGTGGTATGAAACTGTCATTTGTAAACTGGCTCTCGTCCACCACCCTTGTTCCGTCAGGTGGGTAACAGAAGAAATGTCCTCCAAGGCTTAGACTACCATAATAAAATAGCCTATGTGCTAGTCTTAGCTGACATAAAGTGACCGAATTATTTCGTCTCTTATGCTCTTGGGCCGTTGCAGCTTGGACCCTGTGACGAGTCATGTCACCAAATATCTACTGAGGCGCCGCTCTGAGGGCTAAGATCTGCACGGATATCGGATGAGGTCTGGATTTTAAAGGGCTAGAGCGGCTGTTTCGAATCCATCAATGTCGATCAATGGTCCGTTATCTGTACAATCATCAATTGTTATCAATGTAACCTTCAACCTCAAGGCAAGCCTACTCAATATCATGACAACCTTTTCCCCAGTGCTGATCAATTGAACTTTACCCCAAACTCGCCAGCGACCTGTTTCCTTCCTAACCAATCATCTAAACTCTAAGTTGGTGCATATTTTAAATAGATTTAGGATCGGACCAAGGCGATGTTGACGACACAGACCTCCCGTTCAGCCCGCATCCAAGCGCCCTATTCTAGACCGGAACTGTCACGGAATTAGTCTTGTCACTTTATTTGCCTCCGACTAGAAGATATGTACGTTGAGGCTCTGTCACATTGGTCCTGTTGGATGTATCTGGCAGGTCTGGGTATATTGACCTGTTGATGAAAATGAGGCTGCATGCATATGATAGCCATGTTTAAGGTTGTACTAGATGAGAATAGATCGACAAGTCATAAAGCCTATTCTGTGCCGTCGAGGCCAATATCGAAACTGCCGATTCATGAGTGAACCATGCGTCTTGAGGCCCGCACGAATCGTCTGGTGGTTTCCACTTCGTAGTGCATGCATGGCCAGGCTCAAGGCACGGCGGTAACCTTTTTTTGATCTCCCTTCAAGTAAGTTTGAGGAAGTACATAAGTCCTGATAGTTTGTGGATACATCAAAGCAGATACAAATCATGAGCTTTCAGAAAGACCTTGGCAAAGTTAAATGATTCTCTATACCAACAAAAAGTAATGATTATCATATCGTCATACTCTATTTATTTGAATGCTTATCCTTCCTTCCCCAGGGCTATAAATGTATAGTCAATTGCAATGTTACGTTGAGGCCCCCCTACTTGTCACAGATAGAGCACGCTGACGAATAGTCACACTACATATGGCTTCAAACCAAGTTTTTAAGCCGAAGAGGGCATGACAGAGTGTATTCAGTACTTCCAAATAATAGGTTTTAGAGTGAAGAGCCTTATCCGGCACGTTTCTACCAGCCGTAAAATCTCCCGAATTGAACGAGTCCGATACCAACGCTGTCTCATACATATGGTAATTTGCTTTTCTCTAGCATTTCTCTTCATTTCCATCATATATGATTGGTTCTATACTACGTTTCCTTTTTTGTTGATTCCACATATCAGGCTCTCACCATCACTTCCAAGGATCTTTTTAAATTCATTCATCATCCAATGTTGCCGAGGTCTCGGTAGCTGCTACAATCAAGTCGTCCGGGACCACAACACGCGTCTAAGATCTGAGATTCAGCATTGCTTCTACTTCCACTTCTCGCATTTCCACAGCAATGCATGGGATCAGAAAATAACCCTCCACCATTCTCTACGCTCCCTGGTTTATATTGTTTATTCTACCGATACTACTCCTTCTTATCAGAAGCTCGGTATTTGTACACAGTGGAGGGTTATTTATAAGACTAGTAGAATTCCAATTATGAATATCAGTATAATACGAAGCTTGAAATCAAAGTCAGGTCTACCTACCATATTACAATGGAAAATGACTTGGCACCTGATGGGATTCTGAGTTGGCTACAGGATTCATGTACATGTTTATTTGCCAAGTGAATCATGGGCTCAAAGTATAGACTCAATTTACATGTATAGCTAACCTGAACTTTCATACTCTTCGCTCAGCTATTGCTTTTCCAGCCATGTACTCCTTCCCCCCTGAAGATTGTTGAGCTCTAGGCCTTTTCAATTATCATACCGAGTAGCTATTTCGACTGGTGGCCCCCGATATTGATGGGGTCACCGAGGATTCGCAATCTTATTACCGATGCTATTTCTACCATGGAATCTTACGATACACCATACATGACCGAGTTACATAAATTGTGCCGAGGCTGTGTCATTTATACCTAAGTTATTTGTAGAACATAAAAAGCTTGACATTTCGCTCAGCCACAGAGTGTGGATCGGAGGATTTTCTCGGAGTCTTGGCGGATGACCTTATCCGCTCCGTCTGACTGTATCGCGCTTGAAAAGCATGAAAGTAAGCTTAATCGGAGATTAATCTCGTATTACTACGAAGCGCGGTTAGTTTGCAGCAAGCCCAATCTTTTGGCAATAATGACATGTTGGATATGCACAATCGATTTATCATGCTCAGTAGCAACAACGCAGCATCATTCTCACAGATTGGAGCACAACATAATCAAGGGATCATAGTTTCAGGTCATAATTGAAGTGGATGTGGATATCATAAGCGATACTTTGCTAGAAAGTGGATATATGAATAGAAAAAGAAAAAGAAAGAAGAAAATGCTGCAAAACCACGCTACAGCCGTCTATGCTTGAAAGTCCCAGTACCCAAACCCGCTTAGCTTAGACTCCAAATGCCTTCTTAGCAATGTTGAAGACCTCCTGTCTTGGCTCGACCTCGGTACCGACACACTCCTCGATGTAAATCTTGAATCCCTCGTCGACATCCTTCTTGAAAGCATCCCGGACCTCTTGCTTGCACTGAGTGGCAAGGAACCAAGCACCACTAGCAAAGTTGTACTTGTCGACAGTGACAGCATCCAGCAGATCGTTGAGCTCATCCTTGGACATGCCCTCGGTGGAGTCGATACCCTCAAACTTGGAGGCGAGCTCGGGGATGCTCTTGGCGTAGAGAAGGTTGAAGGGAGCCATTTGCATGTTGGCTGTGCCCTGACCAGGACGACCAGGGTATTGGTTGCGCTTGTACTGGAAGTCGCCGGACTCGAAAGCCATGAGGGCAAGGACAGCAGCCATGGCGTTGGGGTCGTAAATGTCGTAGTGCTGGAAAGCATCGATGAGGTAAGGAGCCATTTGCTTGGAGTCGCGACAGTCAGTGAGCTTTGAAGGGCACTTCTTTGACTTGGGGGCGATTTTCTCGATGATGGGGACAGCGGTGAGAGCAGCTGCAGAGGCGCCGGCAAGGCCCAGGATGGTAGACAATGTGGTGAACTTCATTGTGAGTGAGTTTGAATTGGTTGGTTGGTTGTTTGTTTGATGTCTGGATTGTTGTATGTATGTGATGTGATGTAATGTGATGTGATGTGATGTGATGTTGACAAAGATCGTGGGATAAAGAGCGTTTAAATATCCTCCAGGGACTTTGAACTTTTCTTGATGAACAAGGACAGGGAAGAACAGGACAGGGCTGTGAAAGACTGCGGTCAGATCACGTAGCGGAGCTGTCAGCAAAAAGAGGATCAGAATAGAATAAAAGGAGCGTAAGACGGTAAGCAACAAGGCTGGGGAAGTGAAGTGGAGATGCAATCAATGCAATCGTTCGTAAAACCTGCGGGAACAATAACTGAGAGAAAATGAAATAATTAACGGGAAAGAAGAGATGAATAAATACAATTCTATCACCATCTCGTCTTTCGTTTATCAGAGTCACATCAATTGTCATCCGTTGATCAAACCCAATCGCGTTCCTTGCAGAGGCGCAGACAAACAAATCTGAAACGCTCGAAACGAACCGTCTTTACTGAAAGCGGTTTAGAGGAGGCACGGTTGAGCGATCGCGGGCCAATTATTCGGCCTACAGACGCTGGAGCTCGGCATTGCGGCACCCTACGAGAGGCGAATTGGGGGGGGCTTTAGTGCAAGGGGTTCAGGGCTGAGATTAGTGAGGATGATTGAAGGATTCACTGTGATACAGGTGCTTGAGGCTGAAATAATAATCAACTCAAAGTGAAGGAGGATCGTCACTTGATGCGATACGATCCTTCGTTGATCACGAGTCAATGCATCACTACAAGTTTACATAACAAAGAAGAAGGGTGTTCATGTGGCGACAAAGAAAACTCATATCAATTACTAACGTTAGACAGGTAGAGGTAAGCACCGGGTATTGTACCCCCAAAACTCAATTCCATTCCATTCCATCCCATCCCATCCCATGATATCATACTCATACTCCAATTCCATGTCAAGATCCAATTCATTCATCCCAAGTCACCTTCATGCTTGTAGGGAACGGCCAAATGCTGCCCCAATCCTCAGTCATGTAGACAAAGAAACCACCAGGTCGGGGAACCTTCTTCAGTTCTCCCTGCGCACCAGCCACTCTCCTAAGTCCCTTCTTCCTGAACAATGCCCTGAACAGCTCAGTCAGCGCAACCTGGCTGATGTCCCTGCCAAGACAGGCGTGTGGGCCTGCGCCATAGTGGATGTATGAGTCCAGAGGGCGTCGAGGATCGACCACTTCAGGGTTGGGGAAGATGTTCGGGTCTTTGGCAGCCGAGACAAACGAGACGAAGACTCGGTCACCAGGCTGAACAGGGACTTCGCGACCATCATCCTCTTGAATGACGTCGGCAACTGCGGCTTCACGGTAGAGCCCGAATGTACCGGCCATGCGAATACCTTCCATAGCGTAGCCGAGGAGCAGAGCATCTGTCTCGTCGCCTGTCTCCAGCGCCGCAATGCGGTGAAGCTCGGGGCGATACTTCTCACCAGCAGGAGAAAGGTACCAGTCCAGGGTTTGAGCAAACTACACACACTATGTTAGTCACCGCATTCTCGTCAATCTCGAAATAGATTAAAATACTTACCACCTGAGCCTGATTCGGCACCATAGCCCCAGCAGTGGGCAGGATCTGGCTCCACACGATATCCTCGGTGCTCAGACCAGCCTTCTTCAAGCCCTTGGCCATGTTCTCACCATACGCAGCAAGGGGGTCATCGTTCTTGTTGGGCTTACTGGTGAAGAGTCCCTTGACACCGACGCTGTTGGCAAGCTTGACGTTCATCTCCACGATCTTACCCAACTGCTGAGCGACCTCTCGGGCGCCCTGTCGCAGAGGGTAAGACTTTGCGGGATCAATGTCGAAGAAGATGCACACAAAGATGACGGCAAGGATCATGTACAGCTCCTGCTCGGAGAAGACACCCTTGGGGTTCTGCTTGGTCTTGAGGGGGAGGTTGAACATTCTGGCGACAAAGTGAGTGTGTGCAACGTTACCAACGTCGCGCACAACGTCAACCTGCGTCTTCCCCGCGAGCTTGTACGACTTCTCCTTCAGAAGCATCTCGGCCGTTGTGGAGTAGAACGACTTGACGGCGTTGCGCCAGGTGTCGTTGTACAGCAGGTGACCCATGCACTTGCGCTGCTGAGCGTGCAGCGCTGTGTCGCCCGAGAGCATGAAGCGACCACCTCCTTCGCCCATGAGGTGTTTGAGGCCCTCCTGCCAGCAGACGCGGTACTTGGTCTGGTCCTCAAGGATGTACTTGGCAGCCTTGTAACCCACGATGTTGATGCGAGTTGCTGTAGGCGCAGGACGGCTGAAGTCGAAGCGTTCTACCCGCTTGAGGTCTGTGAGAATCTTGTGGTTCTCTGTGGGAATGACCATGGGGTAGTGTGCGTAGACAGAGTTGCCCTTG
Source organism: Fusarium citri (assembly GCA_004367485.1). Classification (NCBI taxonomy): domain Eukaryota; kingdom Fungi; phylum Ascomycota; class Sordariomycetes; order Hypocreales; family Nectriaceae; genus Fusarium; species Fusarium citri. The sequence continues at coordinate 83,258 of QHHH01000140.1, forward strand.
AAGTGCTGGGGGAATGCGCGCAAGAAGAGCTTGTAGAAGACACATCCGTGGTTGATCTTGAGGTCGTAGTCAACCTCCTTGTAGCCCCAGTTGGTCAGGTTGCGCGGGTGGTAGTCAGTGGTGTAGTACCTGTCACCACGAACAAGAGCCACAGCGTCAGAGAGAACCACTCGGGAGATAGTATACGTGGGAGCGATACCCACACCCGGAGACATAGGAGTCTTTGCCTCCTCTGCGACGATACCAGGGTACAACTCGACGTAGTCGGGGTGCTGATACAGGTTTCGCAGGGCATCAGCGACTTGAGGGTCGGAGTTGATATCCTCGAATGTGTCGTACGCCTTGAGGCCGAAGTGCTTTCGGAACTCATTCAGACCGGCCAAGTTCCACTTGCGACCGCGCATGATACCCAGCATCTCGATGGGCTTCATGATGCGCGGGACGTTACGGCCACCGAACGCACCACCAGGTTGTTCAATGGCGGTAGCGAGTGCCTCAACGAGCTCGTCATCGTTGAACTTGCCGTCGGGACCTCTCTTGAAGCCACCGAAGGTACGCTCTGAAGGCTCATCGGCGACAGAGGCCTCGAATGCCTTGAGAGCCTTCATCATGGTCTGGAGGTTCATGGGACCGTAGTTCTCACCGAGGAGCTGCGTGTAGAAATCCTGGACCCATTTGTCGTCCATCTCCGAGAGACACGAGTGCCAGCGGTAGCACAGGTTGAACTCTGCTGAGACGACGTTTCCAGTACCGCTCTCGGACAGATCCTTAGTGCCGACTGAGACACCCATCTCCTGACGAGGGTCAAGGGTCCAAGTAGTGTCAACACGGTTAAGGTTGATGATGTTACGGACGTAGTCAATAAGAGTGATGTTGATGTACAATCCACTGGTGACCAGTCTTGCCGTCTCAAAAAGCTCCTCATCACGCTTCTTCCATGCTGCAGCAGCAGCTTCTTCGCCGAGGTGAGCGCCAGGCTTGCTGAAGCGACCACCCTCGTTAATGTCAGCGAGGTTAGTCGCGACATGGTTGTGGAAGCGGTTGAACATGACGAGAAGAATGGGGACACCGGGAGGGTTGCCGATGAGACGCTTGTCAGCGAAGCAATCGGGCTTGAGCTGGCCATCCTTGAATGTACGGATCGAGTCGCGGTCTTTCTCAGTTGAGCCGTAGAGGGGAGCGAGATCGAGGTAAGAGGACGAGTCGTTCTGGTCTGGGTCTTTTAGGTTTGTCCAGAAGAGGTCTACGATCTGTCAGTACATGTGTTGAGTGTGTTTAGTAAGGATGACATACCATGGATAATGATCGTAGCCCAGTACCAGAGAATACTGGACACATTGTTGGGGTTCTTGCGGAATCCATCTCTGGCAAAGAGGGACTCGAAGATAGCCTCAGGGTCAGGCTGAGCACCCAAGCTCATACCCTTCGGGCGGACTGTTCGTGAGTAGGGTGTTCTAGCAGCGCCGAGCTGAGGAAGATAAGGGTTCTATACCAGTCAGCGAACACTCCTCGTACTCGACCAATTGGTAGCAACTTACGTTCCAGGATCCGTCAGGCTGGCGGAAACGGAACTTGTCTCCCATGTACAGCATAGGCGGGTGGTCAATTGAGTTCCAAAGCTGCGCAATGAAGCTATTCGTCAAAGCTTCTTGGACTTTGGAATGATCGCTCAAGTTGGCAACGAGCTGAATCGTTCGCTCCATGATCATGGTCTTGTCATCCTGCTGTGTCTCACCCTTGAGTTTACTCTGGATAATCTCGAACAACGTCTTTAGATCTAGTTCATGTTAGCACTCTTCTCCAACTGCCCATCTCATTGCACCAAACTATGCACTCACCCTTTCCTCGAAGACGACGAACATCCTGCTTCAAACCCGGACGCTTCTGGAGATTTCGGTACGATCCATCGCCCATCTCTGTTGGAAGAGGTCTCTTGGAAGCTAGGCGAAGCTTCTTGATGCTCTTCACAAGACCCTCACTCTTGTTGTGAGGTGGGGCAGGAGAGTCATTCTTCTTCTGACTTGACGAAGCTGAAGAAGAAGACTTCTCATTGCTGTATCCGTTCGTGGCGACAGCGCCGTTCTTTGCTTGGTTCGACGCCATGATTATTTGCAATTACTACGAGAGGGTAACAGAGCAGATCAAGCAGAGGTGGGCATGAGCTCGTCTTTATGAGTTGACCTCCTCCGCAGCACATGCTAGTGACCTACAATCCCTCTGTCAAGTAAGACATGCTCATTCCACTCTTCCTTTCCGAGCAACATGGTTGGACAAGACGATGCGGTGGAACAAGAGCAGATCAACGCGCGGAGCCGGAGCAGATGGGGTGCATACGAGACTCAAGCTCGCTGTATCAATAAAGGGCGATCTGCATATACCTCCTGGTTCAGGGCGGCGCCACTTTTCAGTGTATCTTGGTCACCGGGTCGATCAATTGATGTCTGTGGATAGCAAACTACAGGAAGCTATTGGGCTGAGATAGAGTCTAGTGAGGTTGTTGTTGAGATTGGTGTGGGCTTTGGCACTGTATTAGTGGTGGATGATATTGAGCGATCTACGATGGAACTCTCCGCTTGTCTAAGATCTTGTCTTGAGGAATGAGACATGGATAGATATCTGAGCAATTGAACAAATCAACAAGAGTAACATGCATCTTTCCCTGCATTTGAATTGTTGTTGTCGCATGACTCAATGACTCGATGCTGTCTGTCAATACCAACTCACCCATCATAAACACCAGCATGAAATCCCCCAATTCCCGATATCTCCAGCGGTCCGAGCCTCCCTTGGCCCCATTCATCCATCGCTCCCGTCCCAAGATCCATGCGCACTAAGTCATGTTAGTTTGACTAGCTAAGAAAGTATCTAGCTAGGTACTGTACTGTAGTCTGTACCCGGCAATTGAACTATGATGTGATTGTTCAGCTCCCTGGTTTAAAGCTTTTAGCCTTTTGGGATGATCCCCTTTTCAACTGAGACACTGTGGGCTGCTTGTATGTAATCAGCTCGATTGTTAATGGTCAGTTACACGAGACTGCGTCGCAGCTGAAAAACTCTTTTGGGAATGGGTCGCAGTTTGTACTGAGTCTGTGCCGTGTTGTGAAGGCCTAGAGAATTGAGGTGAGGGAGAGGCAGAGACGATGACGTGGTTCGTCGTCGTTGGAGGGAGATTGAGAGGAATTGTTTTTGTTAAATTTCCAGTAGTCTATGGTTATGTTTCTACTGTAGTCTTATGCCCGATGTTGTTGTTGTCAGAATATAGCAATTGACATCCTTTCCCAATATCATCAACATCTCCTGCGACAATGTTTATCTCCATGACTTACCAGCTAGATAGAAATATTACTCAACAACCAAAACCCTCCTTGTTCAAATTTACAGACCCTCCATCTCAGTTCTTACCCACTCACCTGGTCAAGGTGACGCAGAGACTAGTCCAATTCTCAGCTGGCTGATCGCTACCCTGCACGCCCATCATCAGCCCTTTTGGGCTTCACTTTCACCTACAGTGCAGCACTAAACCCAGGCTACCGAGCTGCCCCTAGCTCTAGAGGCTAAACTAAGGAGAAAAGAGAACAGAACCGCCCTCCACTGCCGAGCTGGGCTGGCTTGGCTCGGGGCTGCAACCCAACCCAATCTTAATCTCATGCTCTCCACAGCGGGACGAGAGGATCGTCGAGCTCCACTGATAGCTGTGCTGTATTGCACTGTATTGAGTACGCCGAGGGAGCACACGCACTAACTATACTGATGCTCTGCTTGTCTGAACTGGAAATCACCAAGGCTGTGTACAGAAACACAGGTACCGTAGACTAATCTTCCGTATTTCTCAATTCATTCGCCATGTCAATCCGCAGATCCTGTCGCACGGTAACATCTGATCCCATTTGCTCGTCTAAAAGAGTCATTCATATCATGTCTTGTCTACAGTACTGAAAGCAAGAGGCCCCCCCTCACCCTTGAAAACTCCAGCGCTATGCATGCATGGTCGCCCTCCTAGGTATCGCATTGTATTGGCAATCATCCCATTCCACTCCTACTCTATTTGGTCCGAAGATCGTGTACATAAAAGTCCAACTTATCGCTTTCATACACATGTCCCTTCGGTTGACCCGCACCACGATAGATATTGTCAATTGAATGCTGGTGAAATGTATCCTGATGGTTACAGTTCAGAATGTGATCCAACCCTGGAGGGTGAGTCAGGCGAAAGATTCCATACCTTGGCGTGTTAGCTTGACGAGCGATAATTGATTGTGGTCACTTACGAAGGTTGGAATTTTGGTGCGCAAACAATGGCTACACTCTCAGGCATCATAACCTGGTATCCAGCATGCGTATGTAAATCTCGTGAACTCATGAAACACGTCTGTGTCGGGTGCGTATGAATCCACCCCAGAAGAAGCAAGTCCTCATTCATGCAGTAGTCAAACATGACCTCTTCATTCTCTGTCTCACACGTATCCGACGTGCACTTCTGATCGGGGATCAAGAGACACCTGACAAACAAAGCGTTGTTGATAGGTGTACCGCACAGCATGCCACACATCTCAAGTCCCCGGCGTGTGTTATCAGCAGCGATGTCGAGGAATTTCTGTCGGAGGTTTTTGGGAAGGAAGAGAGATCGTATCGGATCGCCGTTTTCAAGGTATGCGCCAGGCTTGAAGGTGAGACGCTCCTTTTTAGGAATTGTTGGCGGACCAGCATCTCCAGTCGGGCTAAGTGCCTCTTTGCGAGGAACTTCAGGTCGGTTATTATCGACAGGTTGAGGCGACGAAGATGGTATTAGAGGTTCGTATGCTGATAGGGGCACCTTTTGTGGCAGGCTTGGAGGTAACGGTTGGGATAAAGACGGGTGTAGAGGTTCTTTTGGTGGTAGAGCCACAGGTTCCTTCGGTGGTCGGCTTGGTTGAATGGATGGAGTAGTCGGCGTTGTACTTCTCTCGTACTCGAGTGGTCGAGGTCTGGAAATAGACGGGTAGTTGTAAGTGTGCGACGTCGGTCGGAAATCTTGGTCGTTACGTCTCTCGTGCGCTGAGTCGAGGGCCTGCCTAGTTGCCTCCATCTGCCGCCTTAGATCCTCGTCATCCCCAATGCGTACGCCATCCCATTGATCCCATTTGCCTCCTCTTCTTCTTGACATGATATCCTCGTCAGTGATCCCAGCTTGCCTTGTGACCCTCCTTGCTGTATCTCTTCGTGTTAATTCTTTCTGGGCCAGATCAACTGCTAGATCCTGATGATCAGATGCATCCAAAATTCTAGCATTGCCGGTCAAGCTTGGATCGCGAGCTGCGAATTGGTCGTATCGTGACGAAGTATCTGGTGCAGCCTCAGTAGCTGGCTTTGGCGACAGCGCCATCCGCTCCCATTCTTTCACAGCATTCTCAATTTCGGGTTTGAGCTGTTCGAGATCCTGAATGACACGTTCGATGCGCTTGCGTTTTGCCAGCGCTGCGTAGGCCTTTTTGTTCTCGGGATCTCTGAACTGGGGGTGTGTCGGGATGTACTTGAGGACAAGAGCGGAGTGCCGATACAGCATCATGTAAGCTCGACCGAAATCGCCATCAGAGACTGCAAAGGAAGCCTAGACAGATTAGCTGAGGTAAAGCACCGAGATTGACGATACAAACCTCCTGGTACAGTGTCTCGGCCGCACGTGTCCAGTGCTTAAAGGGAATATTTGTATTGAAGTTGAAGTTCTCGGCCTGAGCAACCAGCTCTTTGACAGTCTGAGGCCGGGTAGGTCGCATCGCTATTCGTGAGTCCATATTGGAAGAGGTCGAGGAAGGAGGGTTGATAGTTGACGTCGTAAAGTCGTCAAAGAAATTATTTCTAGTACATGGTCGTAGTTCAAGTGCCGCGCGGCTTATAGGCGACAACTTGGAAAGGAGTTGCCTGGAAATGGGGAATCTTAAAGTCTCGCGATGGAATCAAATGGATCCTGTGACGACGCGCAGCGTCTCGCGGCAGGTGGTCGGTACCTTGATTGCCCCTCCATGCCCAATGGCGGGGAATGCATGAGTTTATGCGGTATAGAATGACGAAGCAGAGAATATGCACATAAGCCAAAAGGGTGAAACATCAGATTAGCCTTGTGTGGCGTGGAATGCCTCAGTAGAAGACACAGCCACACCTTACTTTATCATGGACTGATGGCGTGGTTTGTGTATGAGAATCGTACAATTACTATCTCCATGCAATGCACTCCCCACGCTGTCTCACCGAGCCCACTCTTCCTTGGAAGATATCCTTAGGCACTTGATGCCTTGAACGAGCACGCCTCTCTCTGTCCCGACTTCTCCCGATGGTTTACAGTCAGTTCGGAATAACTCGCCTTGGAGATACACTCAGCATCCATGTATGGAAGCTTAAGGTTGGGCTCGGGGAATCCGGGTCGCGGTCCCTAATTAGACTACCAGAATTGGAAATACGACAAGACGGAAGTCAAGAACCGACAGTAGATGGAGGTTTCAATCTGTTGACCAGGCTCCAAACTTGGTAATCGTGCCGCAATGGTCATGATTAGATCTCACTACCAAGAGATGCTTATGTCAACCCCCAGAGGCGAAGTCTTGGTCTGGGGGTTATCATGATCATGATCGAACCGAATCATATCGCCGCCGCTGTCTCGCCGAGTCGGTCAACCCCACGGTGAGAAAAGTTCCCCAATGGTCCCATCGGTCATCGGCCCATCTACCCACGCCCATGACACCTCAGGTAAGGGGGCATTGACCACGGTGTGGCCATGAGGACCTTGTTATGAGGCTGCCAGGATATATGCCGGACAGTATTCTCAGCAAGTTGGGCATCTCCTAGGCAAAGTTTTCTCAAGGGGCGATTAAGTTTAAAAAGCCAGCCTCTCCCAGGTCGCATGCCTCAATTGTCTATCTAGTATTCAGTATCACTTATAAAGAATCTCGATTTGCACAGAGCTCATCCTCCCTGATCATATCTCATCTAATACCTTAACTTCTTTCCTTCATTACCTCACTTACATCAAAATGGAAGCCATCAAGAACAACTCTACCATATCCGCTGTTGAGGTCAAGCCCTTTGATGTCAACGCTGTCCGCAAATGTATGTAACGACACCAACAAACCATGGATGAATGAACTAACATGAGTAGCCGCTGTGAACACTGCCGTCGACATCTTCACAATTGAGCAAGGTCATGTCACTCTCCCCAGCGAACTTTGCCCTCTCGACGCCCTCTCGAGCATCCTCCGCAGCATCTCATCAGTCTTTGAGCTCGACGTTTGCGCCGACCTCGATCTCAACTGCCGCGACATTCTGCACCGCATCCTGCAATCCATCTTCGACACAAACACACAATTGCTTCTCGAGCAGGAGACGTCCGAGTTCTTTGCAAACCTCGACTCAAAGCAGAAGGCTCGCCTCCTGGCCCAGGCCATCGCTGCTTTCACCGTCATCTTCCAGCGCCTGGCGCTGACGGGTGAGAAAGTCAACTATGGTGTTCTCAATCGCGAGGCCCAGTTGTTCACCGAGAGCGACCAGCGGGCTTTGATACAGAGTCTTATTGAGGGCGACAGTATCTTTGAGAGTTGTACGAAGAAGAGCGACATCGCCGAGGCTATCCTCGCTGCCATTGATGCTGACGAAGATGCCGCGACACCTCAGCCTGTTGCCGCTGACGACAAGCATGACTTTATGTTCTCACCCAGCGCCGCTCTGGAACATAAGAACATGGGCGTTCCTTGGGGTTTCAGCATCATGGCGATCAATTAGATCACTTCACGAATCATGACTGGCGTTTTGGGCGGGCAACGAAAGACTCTCCCACTGGTATCATTTAGCGCGGCGCTCATAAAGTGCCAGGTATTTGTCTAATTTGCATTATCATCAATGTTTTTGTAGAATATAACTCAACTCATGGTCTATTTTTAACCCACTCCTGTCTCCCCTGTTTTGTGAAGTTATTTGGATGCCTCCTTGCCCTTGCCTTGAGCTGCCTGGGCGCTCGATTGAATCTGGATGATTTCTGTTCTTTTCTTCTCGAGCTTCTCCTGGGTTTCCTTGATTGTGCCTTCTAGCCTGGTGCTAAATCGGGACATTAGACAAGGGTACAACCTTGGAATTGGTTTTCACTCACATCTCACTACTAATGTAGTCCAGACGGCCCTTGACAGTGTTCTCGGCCTCAAACTTGTCCTGCTTCAGTAGCACGGGACCAGTGAGCTTGTAGATGGTCTCGCCCTCTTGTAGCCGGTCAAACTCCTGAGTTTGGGTTAGAGACTTATTGAGATGCTTATGTCAAGATGACCAACCTGCTGCACACCAACATTCTCCTGCTTCTGTCCCTCAAGCTTTTGTCGCGACTCAACAGCGCTTTGGAGTTCTGGGTTGCATTAGCATATGTCTTTCGTTCATTCGGAAGCTGAACATACCGCCTTGAAGCTTCTGGAACTCTTCGGACAAGGCCTGGAGCCTGGCTTGAGGATCCGACATGGTGTTTTGGGGGCGATGAAGGATGATGTAAAACTTGATAAAATACCACTAAGCAAGTAGAGATGTTCCTGCTTATCAAGAATCGACCTTTCTCTTTCTTGTCGCCTAAACTGCCAAGTCGTCAAGACGATACGATACAGTAAAGTTGTGTAGCCCCTCTCTGCCCCGCTATAAGCATCATTTGTGTTAGGTTCCATATGGATCTGGGCCATGTTTCCCCGCCAATCGACCCCAGCCTGTCTGTACTGTACTCTGTACAGCCCAGCGCAATTGACTGTTGCCTCAACCAAACCGTCCACCATCTCGATAACGACTCCAGCTGTTGCAGGTGGTTGTTACTGCTCGACCCCCGCCTTTGTCACCTCCTGATCCCGCTGGGGAGTTGCACAAGATCCGACCCCTTCGCTTTTGGAAGTTCCAGCAAAACCCCCTCCCCCACCTTCTCCTCGACTGACAAACGTCACCATGTCGACCAACTTTCGCGACCGCGCCATCGCAGAGGTGCAAAAGGCCATCACGGCCGACCACGATAAGGAGTACCAAAAGGCTTTCGACCTCTACATGTCCTCCATGGAACTCTGGGTCAAGGCGCTCAAGTGGGAGAAGAACAAGGCTCTCAAAGTCACCATGCAGGAAAAGATGGCCACCTACCTCGACCGCGCCGAGAAGCTCAAGCAATTCCTCGCCAGCGAGAACGATAACAACGCAAATGGCAGCGGGAAAGCCATCATGGGCGCTAATGGCAGCTCCACTGGTAAGGGCAAGCCTGCGGCAGGCGAGGACGACGATAGCAAAAAGTTGCGCAACGCATTATCAGGTGCCATTCTTCAGGAGAGGCCTAACGTGCGGTGGGAGGATATCGCTGGTCTCGAGGGTGCCAAGGAAACGTTGAAGGAGGCTGTTGTGCTGCCCATCAAGTTTCCCAGTCTGTTTCAGGGTAAGCGACAGGCGTGGAAGGGTATCTTGCTGTACGGACCCCCAGGTACAGGTAAAAGTTACCTTGCCAAGGCCGTTGCGACAGAAGCGAACAGTACTTTCTTCAGTATCAGCAGTTCCGATCTTGTCAGCAAATGGATGGGTGAAAGTGAAAGGTAAGCTTCCTTGCTGTAATTAGTGATATGCCTTATCTAACGCAGCTTCGCGCAGGTTGGTCAAGCTCCTGTTCTCCATGGCTCGCGAGAACAAACCTTCGGTTATCTTCATCGACGAGATCGACGCTCTATGTGGTCCCCGAGGTGAAGGCGAGTCCGAGGCTTCACGTCGTATAAAGACCGAGATACTGGTTCAAATGGACGGTGTGGGCAACGACAGCAAGGGTATCTTGGTTCTGGGAGCCACCAACATTCCCTGGCAACTCGACGCTGCTATTCGACGACGTTTCCAGCGCCGTGTGCATATTGGTCTTCCTGACGTAAATGGTCGAGCGCGCATGTTTAAATTGGCTATTGGTGACACAGACACTGCTCTCGTGGCAAGCGATTACAATATTCTTGCTGCCAAGTCCGAAGGAATGTCCGGTAGTGATATCGCCAACGTTGTTCAATCTGCTCTGATGCGGCCAGTCCGCAAGATTCTGCAAGCAACTCACTTCAAGCCCGTAAGTCGTTTACTTGCACGCATCTGAATTCATGCTAACAAACTCAGGTCATGAAAGATGGCAAGCGCATGTTGACGCCTTGCTCGCCTGGCGACCCAGAAAAGATCGAGATGACGTACGACGATGTCTCATCGGACGAATTACTGGCACCGGATGTGCAGCTGAAGGATTTCGAGATGGCGCTCGACGACTCGCATCCAACTGTATCCAAGGACGATATCGCAAGACAGATCGAATGGACCAACGAATTTGGCAGCGAAGGTGCATGATGAAGATACGACATGAGTTGCAACACGCACTTGTTGCAGATACATAAGGTAGAGAAAGGCGAGGGAGGCAGCGAGTTTCCAGAATTGTCTCTTACAGCATGGCGGCGTCTCGTGGAGTTTTATTTATCTTGTAGCTTGGGCATACTGGTGTGGGAATGAATGAAAGAAATGTTGATATATACGCTACATTGAGTCTACTGTTGAACATCACGAAAGTGTTCTGAATGAGTCGCGTACACCCCTAGATAAGTCTTCCCTTCAGACAGCCAGTCAATCGAGGCTTACTGTTATAGGGTAACTAATGGCTACTTTATGTAATTGAATATGAGCTGCTTGGTTGCGATCGGGCTTGTGACATTTTAAATGGTTGTACTATCCCCTCAATACTCAAGAGACTCACTGATAGTTTGCACCGTGTGATTAGCATGGGAGAAGGTTGACATACTTGGAGGTTCGTGTTGATGGAGTAGTTGTCCAAGCAGTGTCTCTTATCCACTTCTCCTAACAGCCTGTAAATCACTTTGGTTACATACCTACTAGATAGACTAGATCCCTGATCTTTTGAAAGAAAGAGAAAAGCATATGGATGGGTTCAGGAAGTACGAAGAAGAGGCAAAGTCATGCCAAGTCTGGCCTTGACACGACCATGAATATTCCAAGGCGTTTCCAACCCAATCTGATTGTACTATCAAAGTCCCGCTGGCATGGAGCTCTAGGTATTGAGCCAATCTTATCTTATCCATCTAATCGCAGCGGTCAATCATGGCAAAATCCACAATTTCCGTCCCCTCCATAGAAACATGTCACCAATTCTCTGTCGCCAACGACGGTTGTGCCCTGAGAACCCAGCGAACATTTTAGACAATGTTCGCCGCCCGACAACACGCGCGGAGGTCTGTTGCGCAGCCACTGCGGCGCACGACGTCGCCTAATCAACTTCGACTTCGTCCCTACGCTACGGGTCGCCTGACTGGCGATCAACTCGAACCGTCCAACGATTTATCACAACAGCTCAAGGATACAGGACTTTGGCTCCAGCGAGGGACAAGGACAAATGTTCTTGGGGACAAGCATCGTGTTAACATCGTCAACCAAGGCTTATGCGGTGAGTTTGCTCACACGAACCCATAGACTCACTTGCTCATACAAATAAACTGTTAAGATGATATCGCCAACCTTATGGGTCCCTCCCTCGAGCGCCATCGTGGCTGCGATCTTATCGACATAAACCCAGGTGCTGGCATCTGGAGCAAAACCCTCCATGAACTGGTTCAACCTCGAAAACACATCCTCATGGAACCAGACATCGAACTCTACAAGCCACTACTTGGCGATTTTATCAACAAACCAAACGTCGAAGTTCTTCCCAAACAAGGCATTCTTTGGAAAGACTTACAGGAGATGCTCCAAAATTCTATCGACCAGCCGACTCGTGACCCAGCCGCCGAGCCAGAACGCAACGATACGCTCCTGGTCAATGTTAATATTTCCTATTGCCCAGCTAAGAAGTACCAAATGTTCGAGTGCGTCAGCACCATGGTTCTCTACCAGCTCATGGCCAGTATCCGATCCGCCGCGCTCTTCCAGCAATACGGCCTCGTGCGCATGCTCATCTGGATTTCCGACGACGGCAAGCGCAGGCTCCTCCCACGAAGTTCCATCCGTCGCAAACGTAGCGCTTTCGAAGCCGAACTTTCCCTCGAATGGTTGCATGAGATCGCAGGCCATGACGAATTTGAGGACCGTTACGAACTCCGCGATGAGTGGATCAATATGGAGTCTGGATATCGAACGCTCGATCGCATGAAGAAGGCTGGTCTTACCATGCCCTCTGGCCGTGAAACAAAAGTCTACCAGAATCTTACAGCCAATAGAGAGTACGCAGACCGACAACTTGCAGGCGTTGAGATTCCCATCCACAGCCGGCCCTTCCGCCAAGAGCTCGAAGAAGCCGAGAGGGAGTTGGAGAATTCTGCAGAGGCGCCCTCAACCCGTCTCAAGGCGCTGCGCTTCCGTCAAAAGTACGAAGCTGCAGACGCGCAGCTGTATATTGAACTTTTGCAAGAGCGCGATCGACTCATGAGACTCGCCACCGAATCCCCATCCGAGTTTCCCGCCGCCGAGGCAGCATTCGACAGTCGCCTCGATAACATCAAAAAGAACACACGGAAAGAATGGGCAATGGTCCGTGACAACTACCAGCTCTTCCGACAAAAAGAACCGGTCCTCTTCTGGGACCGTCGTCCATTCGAACCTCTCGTTACTCACGCTGAGGACTTCTATCCCAAAATGCCCTGCGCTCTTCTCGACCTCCAACCTAAAGCAATGAGCAAGTTTATCCGTCAACACGGCCCCGATGCGCGTAACGGCACTATTTCGGAAACTATGTTACGCTATTGGTGGCAGTATCCGCTTTCAACCGTCCCCAAAGCCATGAATAGTCTATGGCCTGGGTTTGGGGATCAGGCGCCCGGTGTAACCTCCATCCATGATCCGGATCAGGCAGGCTCACCCCTATCGAAACATGGAGCGTTATCTGCACGATGTGTGACGCCAAAGCAGTGGGAGGACATCATCGAAGCGTGGCTTGACTGGCCGTTTGCGCCTGAGTATACAACGCTTGTCGGGCGCCTAACGGACGACTATGACAGACAGTTGGTGGAAGAGGACGACTCGAAGACCCCCTCATTGGGCAACGCACCGAGTGCTATGTAAAAGAGAAGGACAGAATTGTACGACTAGGCAGGCACTGGATTAAGAAGCATACATCGGCGTTTAAAGGTATTTACGTGTATCACCACCTTATGACATAGAAACGTGTTATGGTATTGAGATAACAAATTCAACGATTTCAAATGTGCGTCAAGTATGACCCCATTTGTTTGGCATTCACTTCCTTATGCCGTTGTGTAGTTCTATATGTACTTGAAATGCCCTCCGCTATCTCGCTGGTCGAAAGAGTCTGTAGACCCCCGACATGCCATCGTCCAAAATAAATATCGCACGCCGTAACGCCATCGCCCTCCCTTAAATCAAGATTAACTCCGTAACAATGTTAACTTGTCTTCTTCACATTCACAAGCCGAAGCTCTGCCAGGTCTTCTCGATGGATGGATCCTTGAGCGCATCGTCTACCCAGCCCATCTTATCTCTATCATCCGCAATAACGCGTCCGTACTCGAGAAGCAATCTCATGACGTAGATCTGCATATCCTCCTTTCTCAGTACCTTGTTTGCCCACTCCTTACCCGCGAGCGCAATCTTTTCCGCAGCCTTGTCATGGCCGGCAACATCCGCGTAGCCGCGGAAGTATTCCATGATGCCATAAAAGTCCTGGAAGCGGTTGTCCATAGGTACAAAATGGACCCACGGCACGAGTCTGCTGTCGTGCCACTCACGGAAAAGGGTCGCCTTTATGGGAAGGGATGTCGAGTTGAGGAAACCGAGGTAGCGGCCTGAAAAGGAGTTCCCGTCGATATCGGGGACGTACTTATAGGCGAATTGCTTGTTCATGTCCATTCCGTCGACCTTTGCAAAGTAGTGATCTGTGTACCAACATCTGCCCTCCTCTTCGCTGGGTGAGCACATGAGGTCAACGAAGCCTGCGTCAGACCACTCGCCTACCCAATCGCCAAGTCGGTTCTGAGCCTGCGCCTGAAGATGATACTGCTCGGACGGGAGGACAAAGTTTTCTGGCTTCGCAGTACCCTTCTCTGCTGCGGTGAGCTTTGTAGAATTGAGCATCGAAACGAAGCGGTGACGATGAAAACCGCGCCAGTTTTCCGCCTTATTCTTTCCTCCAGTCGCAACACCTCTCCATACTACAGTGTTGCCCTTATCCTTCCATTCGACGTCGTTATCTTCACCACCCGTGAATCGTTCTTCTGCCTTCCAGTAAATAGGAGGAGGGAGCAGAATCTCGTTGTTGATGGCAAGCTTGGAACCGCCGAACATTGGGAATAGGACCTTGGTGGATGACACAGAAATCGGGTTGATCAACAGTCCGTTAAGGCCTTGAAGATCAGGCTGATGGCAGATCTCGCTCGATTGGGTAAAGTTTGAGACATAACCGGCGTATGAGTGCGGCTCGGCGTTCGAGATATCGATTTGGGGAGGCTCGTTGAATGAATCCTTAAGAGGAGCCTGGCGGGCTGGACTATCGGGGGAACATCCTCGACTGGCAATGGGCCAGTAGGGGCCTGTGGCATGTTAGCAAAGCTCCTTCACAAGCTCTTATCTGGGTGCTTACTGGTCTTCTCCCATCGTTTGAAGGGGATCCTGACGTTTCTGTCATGTCGTCCAGGGGCGGGCAGCTTTTGGAAGTCCGCGACCACCTCCTTTGCCGACCACAGTTTTCGTGATTCTGATCCCTTAGTCATGTAACCGTTGATATCCTCCCAGGGCACCACGAGACGAGGCTCGTCCATGGCGTTCAAAGGCATGTCCAAGTCTGGGAGCATATGCTCAATCGATCTAATCATGTCCAGCCAAATCAACGTCCAGAACCAATCGCTTGTGGAATTGGCCTTGCCGTTGCGAATATGGATCGACATCTCGAAGCTGTAGGCCTCCTTGCGAATGACAGGCTGGGGAACACCCCAGAAGGGTTCGATATCGTGATAAACCTGATCCCAGAATTCTTCGACGACGATAGCGTTGTTCTGCTTGGCGAAATTCCACCACTTGTCAAAGCCTGGAGGTGGATGACGTCCACGGCGCTGGCGATAGGCTTGCGCAGCCTCTTCTAGAGTCTGCGACTCCTTAGAGAGCTGCTCCTTGTGCCTCTTTCCGCCATCGTGTATGAGCTTATCAATTGGATGAGGACCTTTCACATGCTGATCCTTTACCAACTTCAAGACAACTAGTTAGTAAATCGGACACGCATAGGGGTCTTGCCTCTCTTCCACGTACCGGTTGTTCCACTACCTCTCGGGGAGGTGAAGGGGGAGAGATAGGGTTCGAGTTGTCGGTAGGTTGCTGCTGGGACTTGTGCAGAGGTAGTAGATGAGGCGTAGGAGCGCGAGTGCTGAACGTCCAGAAGGCGAAGATAATGAGAGTAGCGAGGGCGCCGAAGCGGATGAAGGAGGAAGTGCGCCGTGTCCTGAAGCCGGGCGCAAGCATATTGGGCATATCTTCGGAGGGTATTATTATTCGATACGAGTTGCCCGATTGACGGCGCAGCGCAAAGGAGTATTCTGACGCCAGCGACAGAAGACGTATGCGCAGCCAACTTTTTCGATTCGAGGGCGAGATGACGAATTACGGTAGGGTCGATCGCGGGGCAGAAGAGCGTTTCAAAGTCGATAATGCAGCGTTGTGGAGCTCGCAAGGAAAAAGAAAAGACGTTTCGATGTAATTGATAAAATCGCTTCTTCACCACATGATTAAATCGTGCTTTTGGTGGTGCTCGCAGGCAAGAGAGAATGTCGAGCTGTCGTTTTGCCGCACTGGAGGTGCGATACTGGGAAGGGTAAATCGTGGGGAGAGTGGGTTAGAGACAGTAGAGAATGGACAGACAAGGATTGTCAAAATAAAGGGGGTCGAGGAATAAAAAGAAGAGATAGTTCTCAACGATCACAGGAGGTCAACGGAGGAAAGAAGGTGAGGTTGATAGTTGATAAGGAGGAGATTCTGGAAGGAGAAATAAGAAGCATGAATCGTAAGTCGGAATGAGGGAGAGACTATGGGAAGAGGAAGGAGCTTGCCTCAAAGATTTGCTTGCTTGACTTGACTTGACTTGACTCCTCTGGCTTGTCCTCAAAATTTCCAGACTTAGCGCTGCATTTACAGGCACAGAACAGCTCCATGTCTAGACTAGCTCAACCTAAAATGTGGGATCACCAATTTAGCTGCCGGGCGATACATGATTAACCACTTGAATCTGGTGAGAAGCCAAGTATCCTCTCAGGGGCTGCAAAATACCCAGGGCGGGCGATTTTGGAGAAGGCCTTGATCGGTGGACCCTTGGCCCTGCCATCGGGGGGTTTTCTACAGGGGAGATAGCCGCTTAGCATTGTGAATTGGGGACAATCAGGGGGCCGATCACACACTTTACACGCGTCAAGTTGATTGCGTTTGCGCTTTAGAGATTGAGTATCCGTACAGCACCAAGGTATGACGAGCATGATTCTGCTCAACGTCGCTTCCACAGAGAATCCAGAGACCGAATTCTTGTATGTCCACTTAGATGTTCGTCCATCAAAGAGTCGACGTATCGCAACAGTTGAAGAGAGACAAACCCAAGGGAGACCAATCCAGAGCAAAAGGGTACAGTGTCCTCTTCCCAAACGGCCTTCCCAATTGTAACACTATCTTCCTTGGAACAATATGGGACGCGTGTCAGATGAGTTACAGATTGCAGGGATCATCATGAAGCTCAAGCTTCAAATCGCCTTGAAGCAACCTAGTGTAAAAAGCTTGGCATTTTTTAAATAAGGAAGCTCTTGTTTCAAGGCCGATGGACAGTCACAAATAATGGCTATTTTGCACGCCTGGGCTTTGGTACTATTTCATCTCAATCCAATGTCTTCATGGCAGAATTGATGCCCTTTGTGGATGGGTACATAGTAGGTAATTAATGGAGTACTACTCCGTACTGTATCCGTAGTTGCAGCAAATACCTCGCTTCTAATTATCGAATCCGCAATCCAATGTCCCACCGAAATATCATGTAGTCCCTGCGTGGCAACCGTTTGACCCCATGCAAGCCACGGTACTGAACTCGCAGCATTAACATCAAGCAAACTTCAAACTGTTGATCTTCAAACGTTTACTCTAAAATAAACGCCAATGTTTCAACATCTGGCCAAGACGGGAGGATCGTTTCTCTTGTCTCGAAATGATTTAGCTGAGCCAGAAATAACTTGACAGATACACTCATCCTCCCGGCGGCACAGATTCAATACTTTACTCCAAGGGGGTAATTGCCATGATATCCCCTGAGTGGTGTGGCTGCTAACAGGCCTGGCCCGCTCCTGGCGCGATCTAAATCATCTCGGAATAGGTATATCATAAGCGTCGGATGAGATCTTCAAAGAGATGGATTCGGTTTAATTAAGCGACAAGAGCCTTAGGAATGTAAAGAAACGGTGCGGAGGTAGTTTGCATGTAAATCCCGCAATGACATGTTCCCATGAATGTTTGCTCGGCGCAGTGTCAAAGCATGTTTCATCAAGCATTGAGCTTCAAGAAAATACTCTACATCAAATCTGATCTGATCTACAAGACACAACCTGAGCAAACGACGGATCCTTGCGGGACTCACATGTACTGTGTTTGTACTATTATAGAAACTGACAGCTTGGCGCACACGACAATGGTGTGATGAGAAGTGCACAGGACGGCTAGTGACGTCTACCGACGTCTCTTCTCTTGTCATCCAGACCATTCCTCACCAGAAGGTGATTTTCTCAAGGTCTTACATCCTCTCAGGGTTTTAGCACAATAAGCTTTTGCAGTGGAGAACCCGTCCGAAACAGAGGCGAGATCTAGTCTAAACCACGGTACGACTGCCGTGCAAGATCTCAATACGAGGTTCTAGTCAGCTGACATTCTGGTGCTGTACTGACTCAGCTGAGTTGCTCATAACTCTGACTCTGACTCTGACTCTGACTCTGTATGCGACAATGTTACAAGTTAGACAGAGAGCGACGTTTGAGATTAGTTGTGCATGATTTAATGGGCAACGTGTACCTTGATTTGCTCGTTGAGCAACACGAACCAGCAAGAGGTAAAGGTTGCGAAGAGGCAGTTTAATGCTCTTACGACCTGGAGGCTTGTCCTACCCCAATGTTGGAATTGCAACCGTCTGCTTATGATGTCGCCTAAACTGTCAATTTTGTTGCTCACATTTCTGTGCTCCAAAACGAGCTGTCAATTTCGCCAACAACTGCCATAAATACAATGGTTCTATCACCTGCCTTATCCGTCTTGAGATCCGTTGCGTTGACTTGAGGATATGCCTGTACTGCCAAGCCTGCTCGCTATCGTCTGCGCAACTTCTAGCCTCGATCTTCGCTGTGTCACTGTCGAAGCAAACGAGACAGTATTGCAGAAGTCATTGTTCGAAGCCCTATCTCGGTAGTTTGAGAGAAAGAATCCCATCGGTGGAGTAAAGGTTGCGGCTCCGGAGCTTTCCCCAGCTCACTGGGAATAAACCGGCCAGTGAAATTGTGCAGGCTTAACTTCTGAGCTACCGTCCTCCAACCTGTTGGTAGGTAGTATACAGCTTGGAGTTTTCGATGCAATTCCAAGATTCCAAGAAGATATCCAGGGAATGCCTGTCGGTGAAAATTCTCTGTCAGGAATGATTACTCGTATTGATCCATTTCTCAACGGGTCATGTCGGCCCAACTCAAACTCATCGGTTAAATAGAAAGAGACAAAAGATAACGGCAACGCTGGCTTGCTTGCTGCGGGCGTCATGGCGTGGGACGCTTCAGACAAAAAGACCCAGAAACCTGAACCTAGGCGTATTGGCAATATATAGAGCTAGTAACTTAGGGGTAGGTTGCAGCGATAGCTAGTAACTTAGGGGAAGGCAGACCCGCGACTCTTATGCCCGTTGGCTCCGAGGCTCCAGCGAGGAAAATACAGCTAGTAACTTAGGGGTAAAGAGTGCCGGGTCATCACCCACGGGCATGACCATGGACAAGAGTCGGGAAGATGGCTGTTTACCATTACCTAACATTACCTAAGATGAAAAGCTGGTTATCGGCGGTTTGGAACGGTCATCCCACGCTTTTTTGCGAGATGGCGGGCGTTGAGAAGTCATCTCGAGTCTTGCTGATAGTTCATGGTGTTGAGTATTTCTGTACAACTTCACATGGCAAAAAACATAGGACGGTTGACAGCCGGCACTTGGCCATAAGTGGAGGGAACGAGCTGAGCTGCCGTTGGGGCGGGCATTTTTGGCATTGGATGGAGGTAAAAAAAAAAGAAAGGGCAAATAGAAGGGATTGGTAACAGAAACCACCTTTATCCAGGGCCAGGACCCAGATCAGCGGGACCGCGCTATCTCTTGCATCTTGCACTGCCAATGCGAGCCAACAGAAGGCGTTGGCTCTAAACTACTTTTGTCAAGTGACTAGGTTGTCGGATGACCACCATGATCAACTTTACAGTATTGACAAAGGGCAACTCATGACAGCTCTTTTGTCGATACAGTACATGTTGAATTGACTCTGTGAACTAGGTTTTTTGTATGTAAGAGAAACCCCCGCCCGTCTGCAACCGAAAAGCCGACGCTATTACCTTATCCATATTCCGCTCTCAGGAAATGGAACTTGGAGACTGGAAGTGTCAGTGTCTGGTCTGTGCCGCCGGCCGATTGCAGCCTATTGAGAAGGTCAAAAGACGCCGAGAAGATGGACGGGCAGTGCCATTGACGTCCGAATACAAATGGAGGCTTTTCTCGCCGTTTTCTGATTAATGTTTTCCTTTCTTTCTCTTCTTCTTTATCATCCGTGAGCCCTTTCTTCTCATACCTACCTATTCACTGTTCATCTTTGCTACATCTTATCTCTTATCGTAGCTCTACGTCATTCCTCACTCCCCCACATTCCGCCGCTTCGCTTCCACTTACACCAAACCGCCAATATGAACACCGGTCTTGTCAACAGCCGCTTCCTCTCCAAGCCAGATGAAGTCGGCGTCGTTGCTGTCGGATTCTCAGGTGGTCAGCCTAAAGCCGGTGTTGACATTGGACCTGCTGCTCTTATCCAGTCTGGCCTTCTCACTGAGATCCGTGATGAGCTTGGCTACAAGCTCTTCGGTGATGAGTCCGTCCAGCAATTTGAGGACCTCGTCCCCGAGTCGGATCCTGACTACCGTGGTATGAAGAAGCCCCGTCACGCATCTGCCGTGACTCGCAAGATTGCCTCGCACACCTATGAGCACTCACGGGAGGGACGCATGACTCTTACACTTGGCGGTGACCACAGCATTGCTATTGGCACCATTGCCGGAACTGCCAAGGCTACCCGAGAGCGCTTGAACCGCGAGATCGCTGTTATCTGGGTTGATGCCCACGCCGACATCAACACTCCTGAGAGCAGTGACAGTGGTAACATCCACGGCATGCCTGTTGCTTTCTTGACAGGTCTGGCCAAGGAGGATAAGGAGGAGTACTTTGGCTGGCTCGAGGATGACATGCGTCTGAGCGTCAAGAAGCTGGTGTACATTGGTCTTCGCTCCGTCGACATTGGCGAGAAGAAGATCCTCCGCGAACATGGCATCAAGGCTTTCAGCATGCACGACGTTGACCGGTATGTAATTCTTCGGTCCATATTAATGCAATTTACTGACTTTTGGCTTGCAGTCATGGCATTG
The DNA here is from genome assembly GCA_004367485.1 of Fusarium citri. NCBI lineage: Eukaryota > Fungi > Ascomycota > Sordariomycetes > Hypocreales > Nectriaceae > Fusarium > Fusarium citri. Next base: position 103,922 of record QHHH01000140.1, read on the forward strand.
GCCGTGTCGTCGAGATGGCCCTCGCTCACATCGGCAACGACACCCCCATCCATCTGTCCTTCGACGTCGATGCCCTCGACCCCATGTGGGCTCCCAGCACAGGCACACCCGTCCGCGGCGGTCTGACTCTCCGCGAAGGCGACTTTATCTGCGAGAGCGTGCACGAGACAGGCAACCTCGTTGCCATTGACCTGGTCGAGGTGAACCCTCACCTGGCTGATACCAAGCAAGCCGAGCAGAACACCATCCACGCCGGATGCTCACTCGTCCGATGCGCCCTTGGTGAGACACTGCTATAAAGGAATAGGAACAAGATTTTCTTTTGTGATTCTGGAAGACATGATGACTTGGGCAAATGCATTGATATGGAGTACTATCTGTATTTGAGGGCGGATGATTGATGATATCCTTGAGTTGAATGAACAATTGATTGGGTCAGTGCATATCATACACCTCTATATAAGCGAATTGCGAGATCACTCTCGAAATAAAATACATTTCTCTCGGAGGTGCTCTACCCACTGTGAAGATGCGCTAATCCGGCGGAGTTGATGTCTCCGTACAAAATACATGTATTAGAAGAAATGCTAAAGGCTTCTAGTAAACAATCGATCTTTCGATCTTCAAACGATCTATGATTGATCGTTTGAAGGCTGGGCTGGATCCGTTAGAATCTTGACGTGTATCCATTCACGAGCTTTTGCAGCGTCACTGGCCCCTGTTGTGTCGCGTTCCCAGCCACGCAACAGCAAGCTCCCAACCTCCTCAAGAAAGCCTCACCAAAGAATGCATTAGGAGTAATTTCACATGGACTCGTCAATTGGACAGATTCTCTGGCGTAGAAATCATTCCTTGTCTGTTGACTTTTGTTCATTTACAATTCAATCCTCTTTTGCTTTTTTCCATCTTTTCTGTTTTAACGCCAAGGTTCGGCAGTACAACACTTCACTTGATAATCGGAACCATCAACCGTAATCAATTTTATGATTCATCATTCGCTACAATTCTCACACGTCCAACGCCTAATCGATACCTAACATTCCGTCTCTTCTCTCGTTGCTACTCTGTACAAAAGGCCTCAATTCAATTCCACCCTCTTGGCGTATTCGACGCCCGACGTCAGATCTCTATCGGTAGTGTAGCCAGCGCAGCACAATCTCCACCCCCGGATCTTCTGGCCCAAACACGACGCGAGAAAAATCACTCTTCCTCCCATCGATAAAGCGAAGCGTGCGGCATCAACACAGCGTCTACATTCTTGAGGCATCCGATCTTGAATACAATCGTCTACGAGGCACTTCGAATTCACTGGACAATAATACGCGCCGCGATCGGCGGGGCTGGCAACGTGGCAGTCTTTGGGCAGGAAACGCAAGAAAGGAGCGTCTGCAAGTAACGCGTGCGAGGCTGAAAAAAGAAGGGGATTGCTCTTAAATCTCCGTTAACTCCTCGATTGCCGAATAACGCAGATCTTGCCGTTACTCCGCGTTTGGTAACTTACAAAATTGATCAACAACCATGGTCGCCAAATCAACACTTACCGGTTTGACCGGCACAACAGGATGGACTGGAACGACGGGATGGACTGGAACAAGGACTGGAACGAGTCAGACCAGGTCTTCCATGACTTACGACGGCCCTCCGCCTTCTACTCATGTGCGAACATACAACTGGCCCCCTTGGCAGCTGAACTTTTGGATCTTTGTGATCCTCCTCGCGTCAACAAGCATCATTGGCGTTTTTGCGACATTCATACAAGTACAGAATCAACTCGAACTCGGCATCCCATGGTATGTCTGCCCAACAGTGATCCTGGTGTTGAGACGCTAACAAAATCCAGGTACTTCCCTTACTTCATCACCGTCGGTGGCCTCTCGATCCTCTTCATCCTCGGCATTTTCTGGCTCATTGGCCAGCGGCGACTACTCCCCGCGATCGTCATGGTCGGCGGCTTCATGTTCTTTATACTATGGCTTGTTGGACTCGTCGTGGTTGCGATACAGCTGTTTGGACCTGATGGGTCTATTCAGAGTGTCTGTGACGTGCAAGTCTTCGGAAGGAATCCCAAGGGTACGGGCGAGGCGACTATGGCATGGCTCCAACAGCGAAACATCTGTACGTTTTTACTCCTTCATGATCACTGAGACTTGTCCATACTAACAGGTTCCAGGTCAATCGTGGCAGCTTGTTTTCGCAATGGCCCTAACGGGAACTGTCTTCTTCATCTGGGTTATGATCATGGCCTATCAAGTGTTTGTCAACTCATAAGCCAGCATTTTCAATGCATATTGACGGAAGGTTACTCTTATAACGAAATAACGATGCATGGCAACGAAGCCACGGAGTTGAATGGTTTGATACGTGATGATGCGGTTTGCATTAGACTGGAGTTGTTAACGATTGGACAAAACGAGTGCATTTACAGGTATAGCTCACATAATGGAATTGCATAGACAGGGTTCGATAACTAGTTTGTTAATACAAGATCATTATACACATGAAACAAAGTTGGTCAATAGTAGTTTGCCTTGGTATTTGCATTAAGCTGCGTCTTGTAGGGTTGGCGTCCTGAGAGCACCCGAGCTTCTTTGACAAAGGGCCGAGACCCGCGAAGTAAGGCACTTTTATTAATCCCTCCATCACGAGCAAAGCCCGCTGCGACTAGTGGCAGAGCCATCTCTGCAAGCGTGATTATTTCAGCTGTCTCTGCACGGCGGTGTTGCTAGCTCCTGCATTTCAGCTTCCATGGCCAAGGTCTCGAACCGACGACAAGCCTTTGATCTCCACCTGAGCTCAAGTGGGGCTTTGATATCATCGCGACAATCATCGAGAAGTCTCAAGGTCCTTCTCCCCAATAAAACAAGAACAACAGCAAAGAAAAGATGCCAGGTTCAATCGTTGAAACGCGTATGATGAAAGCCCAGAGTTCGGAACTGCCGAGATTCCGGAATCGACGTGCCGGTAGGTAGAAGGTGTGAAGGAAGAGTTGGTAATTCAGGGTCTAAGTGACGTAGCTTGTGCCCCTGTCGCGTGGGATGACGAAAGAAGGTTGGCAGCAAATCGAGGGGATCTGCGGATTATTCCACTATTTCCCAATGGGTTTGGGATAAGTTGGAAGGTTTCGACTATTGTTAGATCGGTAGCTGAGAAGTATAAGAAGGTCAAGTGTTGCTGCTTAAGATTGCTTTTCATCAACAACAACATTTACATCTACAACAAGAACTCTCCATTCTTCCTCACAACACTACATCAACCCAATCTCCTTTCTACTTTCCCACACAAACAACACAATGGATTTCGTCAAGAACGCTATGGGAGGTAACAAGGACAGCTCCTCCACGTCCAGCGGCGGTAACCAGAACACAGACTACGTTGACAAGGGTATGATACACTCTTCACTCTCCTTCGGATCCTACATAATACTTGACCTTTACTGACACCCATCAGCCTTTTCCGCCATCAACGACAAGGCTGGCACAAACATCTCCCGCGATAACCAGGAGAAGATTACCGACTTCGGCCGTAACGCCTACGAGAAGAAAACTGGGTAAGTGGCATGCGAGGGCCTTATCATCCATATACATAAACCGTAACTAACAATGATGGTGTGTAGCAACAAGGTCGACCCCAAGATGTCTAACTAAAAGAGAATAATAATTTCTAATGAGATAAATGGATGCTCTAAGCGATAGATGAGCTAGTACGAATTAATATGAAATAATTATTGATCAACACAATGAATGACTGATTTGAGTTCAAAAATGGCGCCGAGTCTGGCATGTGAATGTTGAAACTGCCCGTAGAGTAATTTTCCGATACAGCGATAAACTTCCACTGTGTAAACCCACAGCCATTATTTACCCTGTACTTTGGATACATTATGAGTTCTGTATCGTCTTCTCCGATTGATACCCTAGATTCCACTGCGACATCCATTGTCGAAGGATACTTGTAATCGTTTCAGCTTTATCTGCTGTTATCTCCGAAACTGCCCTCGCTCGCAGGAGTATAGTCAACATCTATTACTCACAATATTAACCTAGGTAGTACAGTTTCCATACTCAACCATTCGAATCAGAGACCTAATTGTCTGCGCTGGCAAACGTTGTCCCCAGCAACCAGTCTTAGCCAGCTACTATATCAGCCACAAGGTAGCCCCGCTGTTTCCCCTCGTGCCGCTAAACAGAGTCAACACTGAATAAGATTTCATTGGCGGACGGGCACAATCAACTATCCAACGGCGCCGAGAGCTCGATGCTAATTTAGCGCTGTCGGGTCCTGTCAGGTTTTCTCTTTAGTGAGAGGTGACGCCCGAGCTGGCATAATATTCAGCACTTCTGTCCAAGGCTAGGGGATCCAAGATCCATCCCAATACCCGACCATTTCCACTTCTATTTCCCTCCCTTCGACTGCATTGCGTTGATAACCACCAACCACAGACAGCCACGCATCGCGGTCGCCGCAATGCATCATGGCCAACGATGAGCAAGACCACGACCAAGGCCACAGCAGCCAACCATCGACTCCAGGCCCAGCTAACAACAGCAACGACGGGTCGCGCCCACAGACGGCCCATCGCGTCTCACATAGCGATGACCTCCACGAGGCCACTGAGACATCAGACATGACAGATGATACAGTCGCCGATACTTCGCAAATACAGGGTCAAGAATCAGAGCCGACAGAGTCAATCGAAGCGCCATCTCCCCATGATATTGCGATAAACATTGACGACACACATGCAAAAACTCCAACCCCGACAAACTCCAACAGCAACCCCCCGACAACCCACGAAGAGTTTATGCTGCAACGCCCTGGACGTTCAGCCCCTGAAACCAGCTATTTTGACGATCTGACCCGTGCCCACGACGATTCATTAACCGAGGAGGACGTTAGACGCCACCTGGGAGACGTGGAGTCTAGTTTTTTGCCTGCCCTGTCGCCTATTCCCACTGCTCACACAAATAAGGAGGGAGGCATTGACGATACGTTCCAGTTCGACTCACCCACGAAAAAGCCTGCTCCTCAGCCAGTTCAGCAACGGCAGCAACCGCAACAGCTGCAATCACCGCAAGAATACGAGGAAGACCACGATGTGACAAGCTCGTCTATAAACACTTCTGGCTTCGAGAACTTTTCTTCACCTTCCGCTGCAGCCACTAGGAGAACCATTTCGCGCGCTGTTAGCATGGCAAGCCAGCGGACACAGGATCGCAGCGCAAGCTATGATGAAAGCGAGAATCAGGAGACCGAACAGGAGAGCTCACAAGTGTCTAGCACTGGCGATAACAATCCCTCTTTGTCGAGAACACATTCGCAATCTGAACAGGTTGATGTCGGCAGCACGCACGGACAGTCACAACGAAGCAATCGACCCAAATATCTGCGCAGTCGCTTCGGAAGCCAGCGATCGTCGACGTCTTCATTTGCGACCAATCCCGAATCTCATGAAGGCAGCGACATGACTGTTGGCCTCGGCACCGATTACGCTCTTCAATCCGGAGGCGCAGTTCCCGCAATGGGCATGCTACGAAATCCAAGCAACCCAATGTTACGGTCCATCAGCATAGGAAGCATGGGCAGTGTTGGGTCAGCCTTTGGCGCTGAGGACTACACCGATAACTCACTACCGCAACTTGAGCCGCTACCCGAAGTCGATAGTCCCGAACGGCCGCGACAACAAGATTTGCTCTCAACACCAAAGCCCTCTAAGGAAGGGTTCACCACAGCACCCACAGATACAGTCATCGCACGACATGTTAGAAACGTCCAGGTACCGGAATCTTTAGCTAAGGAGTACAAGTTCAAAGGTGGCCTGGAAACTCCCCAAAAGCCCGCTTCAATTGCCATGGGCTCAGTGAATACGGCTCGATCCGGTAGGAACTTGACATTGAAAGAGCAGAGCAGCACAATTGAACGGTTGTCCAAGGAGAACTTTGATCTCAAGCTCAAAGTTATGTTCTTGAGCGATCGCCTTGACAAGCTTTCAGAAGAGGGTATCAAAGAAATGATATCGGAAAATGTCGACCTTAAAACTGGCCTGGCGGTATTGCAGCGCGACAATAAGGTTCTGCGAAGGAGGGTCAAAGAGTTGGAGAAGCAAGTGAGGGACGAAGGGGAGCGACCAAGCACAGCGCACAGTGGTACATCATCGACGGACCAGACGGCCCGAATGGGAGAGGAGGAAGCTCAAGAGCGGGAGGAAGAGCTTATTTTCCTGCGGGAGCGCGTTGAAGAATACGCTACCGAAATCGAGCGGCTACGGTCGGAAAGCTTAACCAAAGAGAATGAGAGGCGCAAGTTTGCAGATATCGTCAGGTCGCTAGGCGAACGCTCGAGCGACAATATGGAGCGACAAGAGGAGGCTGATGTATGGAAAGACCTCCTCGAGCAAGAAACCGCCCGCAGAGAACAGGCCGACGATGAGAACAAAAGGCTAAGAGAGGAGGTATTTAAGCTCAAGCAGGACTTGTCTGGTGGACAGGGAGGCATGCATCACACAACGAATATCTACAACATCACCAAAAAGCACCGGGATGGCACCATGTCAGAAGGTCGACCTATCTCTGGTCTATCGGGCGATATGGAGAGTTCAAACGGCAACTTCAGCTCGGCTACTACCCTTGTTGATGAACTGCGTCGAGAGAGCGAACAACTACGTCATGAGAACGCCGAACTAAGACGTGAGGTTGGTGCGCAGACATCCATGCTGACCTCGAGGAACCGTGAGAAGGAGCGCCTCTACCAGGAGATTGAGGATCTCAAAATGGCTCAGCGACGAGGTCGGCCAGCTCCCTCAACCATTGATAGTCTTCTTGAACGATCAGCTTCGCAGGTTGGCGGCGGCGATAGGCCCCAGTCTCGCGGAAGCTTCAAGACACGGACACAGATTGAGGAGGAAGCCGAACGAGAGGAGTTTGAGAATAAGATGGCCGAGATGCGCGACAAGATCAGCGAGGTAAAGCTGCAGAATCAAGAGTTGCAGCGCGAACTTGAGATCTGTATGGAGGACTTTGAGACAGCTGTGGACGGTAAGCGACAAGCTGAAGATGCAGCGTTAGCACTCCAGGAGGATCTCAACAATGCCATGAATGATCTTGTCGCCCTGCAATCTGAACGTGACGAAGCGCTCCGCGAGCAAAGCGAGATGGAGAACGAATTCGAGTCGCTGAGGAAGGAGGCCCAAGAAGAGATTGATGCGTTGGAAGCAGAAGCCGACCAACAAGCCGAAGAGATGCAGCGAGTGCAAGCTGATCTTCAAGACCGCTCAGAAAACTTTGACGCCTTACAGGAAGAGATGCGCAAGATGAGCGAGGCCTTAATACGGCTTGAAGATGACCAGGAGAACAAGCTACGACGAATCCAGCAGCTCGAGCAGGAGTTGGACTCGTCAAACAAGGAGCTTGAAGATTTAGAGCAGAAGCTCATGGAATCCAACGATAAAAACCAGCGACTCTCTGTGCAGCAGGAATCCTCTCAAGGAGAGATTGCATTCCTACGGGAAGAGCAGGAAACCGACAAGATTCGGATTGGAGACCTCGAAGCTGCCGTTGCCAACGCCGAGCAGAGCATACGTGAAGAAAAGGAACGAGTTAAGGAATTGGACAACCGTCTGCAGCAAGAGCGACACCAGCGGGAGATTGTGGCGGATCAAGAGAAGGAAGAGGTACAACAGTTCGTCAACGAGCTCAACCGGGAGGCCTCGGCAGCCAAGGACGAGGCTCGTCGTCTACGTAAGAACCTGACATCGAGGGAGGTTGAGGCGACGGAGTGGAAGGAGAGGCTGATGGAGCTTGAGAATAATCTTCGTGAAGCTCTGGGTGATCTCAACGGTACCCGATCATCTCTCCTCAAGGTATGTTGCTTCTCTGTTGATGAAGAAGCTCGACTAACACGTTATAGTCCATTGCGAAGTTACAACGCGAGCTTGAGAACACAATCCGAGATCTTGACGCCAGCAAGGCAGCGCTGGTGGAGAAGGATCGTATTATCAAGCAGCGTGACTCTCTGCTCGAGTCACATGCTCTGGAGAGCCGCAAACTCGCTGAACTACTCGACAAGGAGCGTCTCGCTCATCGAAACACAAAGTCGCAATATGACACGTTCCAGAAGTCACATCAGCATCTTACTCGCACTGCGAGCAGTCAGGATGTCCGCATTGCCGAGTTGGAGACCAACAAGAGTCAGGACCGCAGGAGGATTGCTGTGCTCGAGCAGACAGCCCGCGATCAATTACAAGAACGCAATGAGCTGTTGCTGCAACTGTGGCATAAGCTTAGCCATCTGTGTGGCAGGGAGTGGGTCCACGGCAACTCACTCATCGACCGTCAGGTCCTGCCATCGGTTGAGGTCATTGCCAACCGATTGCCCAGTTTCTCAAAAAACCTGTTGGCTGCTATCAAGGCCATCGAGAACATGGTCGGATCATTTGAGACGCGCATCAAGTCCGTGGAGCGAGATCTACACCGTGAGTACCAGACTCTTGAGAGCAATCTTGAAGTGCGCACCAAGAAGCTGGATCGACTGGAGACGATGGTTAGAAACTCCATCTCTTCAGGGTCGATGAGTCACGATTCTCGATACAACCGTCTGGAAGAGGCCTACCGCCAACTCAAGGTTGAAAACACTACTCTACGCACAGCTAATGACGTGCGAGCGCGCGCAGCCTATTCTTCAAGAGATAGCTCGGATGCTCTTGTGCCCCACTCGCCATCACCTTCCGTTCCTCGCGGTCCCGGCGAACAAGGCCGCGATCGCAGCAGCCGCTCCAAATCACGTTCCTCCACTTTGACAAGAGCACACACAACAACAGCCCTACCAGGCTCTTCGGCAGGTGGCCTAGGTTTACGAGACATGACCGCCCTGAACGAAGAGAACAACAATGGTAGCGGGGGTGCCAACAATGACAACAGATGGCTCTTCCGCCTCCGCGACATGGAGTACAAGCTCAAGATGGAGCGTGAAGGACGAAACCAAGATCGGCATGCAGCAAGGCAACGGCTGGGTGGTCTGGAGATGGAGAACAGGGACTTGAAAGAGCGTATGAAGAGGGCTTTGGGGGATATCGATTAAAAAGCAAAGCAAAGCAAGCGTAGGAGTTGGGGGCAGGTCGATGGATTCGCAAGGGAAAGCCATGAACAAAAAGAGAGGAATTAATCATTTATGGAGCTAGGGTGTTCTTTTTTGTTGTGTTTGTTACCTGACATGAGTCTGGGGTATTTGTTCATTTGTATCTTGTATAAATACCCGTTCGGTAAAGGTATTATTTCCTGTCTATTTTTATTTGACGTTACTGAAGGCGCGGATGGAAGCAAAGCATTCAAGGGGAATTGACTTGGGTATTCTATTGGTACACTTGACATTTGTTGCCATTGCATCGCAGTAATGAAATATCCTGAACGGTCGTCTGCTTTTGATACGTGATCAACGTTGTTTCTTGCACACCGTGAGAGCCCGACTTTCAAATGAGAGTGAGGCATGACGCTGAGTGGGTTCGGTTGTTGGTGGCTTCGAATACTGGGTACTGTAGAGCGCCCGTCAGGTACATGATCGCTGCAATTAACCAAGACCAGTAAAGTCGCCGTCTAATCAGTTTTGTGATGGATGTTAGAGCGTCCTCCAAAAGTTTCTCAGTGATAGCTCTAACGCCAAGGTTCTCAAGGATTGATACAAGCTGGTCAAAGAGATACTCGCTTACAACCGCCATGGCGACATATGATCGTTGGAAGGCAAGTAAACCCCCGCGTTGACAGCGCCAAGAGGTATGTCACACAGTAGCGAGGAGAACGAAAACTTGGAAAATCTCCGAAGCTGGGGACTATCAATTAAACATTTCTCCCTCGTAGGCGGACTTTCCCAATGGGGAAGGGCCGCACTCTCCTCATGACGAGAATATAAGATACGATACTGCGACCGAGTGTCAGCAGCTCAACTTGGTTCAGTCCATTCTACTATTCATCCTCTTCTTCTAATTCTCCTGTTTAATTGTCTATACAATTTTCTTCACCATGCTGCGTGCTTCACTAGCCAGGTGCAAGGCTGCTCCCAATTCCAGTCTGGGCTTGAAGCGACACATGGCTGTTGCAGCTGCTGCTGCTAAGAAAGAAGGTGACATTTCAGATGCCTTCACTTCCCTCTCAGGTGCTCAAAGAGAACCACTCCCAGATCGCTTTCGCGTACGGAAACTTGATCTTGTTAGAGGTCGGGAAGAACAGATCGAGCAGAGCTGGAAAGCGTTGCTACGAGAACTTCGCAAGGAGAATGATGTCGTTGCGAAGAAAGGACCGAGTGTAATTCCGCAAGTTGATTACAACGAGTTTGAGCGAAGCGCAGGTTCCTTGAAAGAGGAGATTCGGAAAAGAGGTGTTGTCGTTATTAAGGGCGTCGTTCCAGAGCACGAGGCGAGAGCGTGGAAAGGAGAGGTTGAGGACTACGTTCGCAAGAACCCTTCTACAAGAGGTATAATCCCTTTGCATCATTCATAAAGCACTTGCTAACACAGAGATTACAGCATTCCCTCCTCACGATCCTCAAGTCTACGAACTTTACTGGTCCGCCCCTCAACTCAAAGCACGCTCCCATCCCAACTTCCTCCACGTTCAACAACGTCTCATGTCCCTTCTATGGCACAATTCGAACCCCGACACTCCCATCTCCCTATCTAAGCCCTTCAGCTATGCGGACAGGCTGCGCATCCGCCAACCGGGCGACGCTTCCTTTGCTCTCGGGCCACACATCGATGGCGGAAGCGTAGAGCGTTGGGAACTGGAAGGCTACGGCCGTGGAGGCGTGTACGATGCCATCTTGGCAGGAAGATGGAACGAGTACGATCCTTGGGATGCAAGTGGGCGTGTGCATGCCGTGAATAATCGCTACGATGGTCTTGGTGCATGTTCAATGTTTAGAATGTGGCAGGGCTGGATGAGCATGAGTCACACCAAGCCTGGCGAGGGAACATTACTAGTCAACCCGCTTGTGAAGCTTTCCATGGCCTATGTTCTCTTGCGACCCTTCTTTCGCGCGAAGAACATGGGCGCAAGTGACTTTTTGGGAGTGGATAACTGGGAGTTTATGGGAGGGGAGATGGATAGCGAGTTGCAGGGTGCGACACCGGGAACGGGACAAGAGTTGACGGATGAGCTACATCCTCATTTGGAGTTGGAGCGAAGTATGGTACATGTCCCTGAGATCCAGCCTGGCGACTTTGTAGCATGGCACTGCGACAGTAAGTTCCTCTCCCTGGTCATTGATTAACCCATGGCTAACAAATGCACTATAGCGATCCACGCAGTTGACAAGGTACACGCGGGAAAGTCAGACTCAAGTGTCTTGTACATTCCCGTGTGTCCCATCACAGAACAAAACGCAGAGTACATGGTCCGGCAACGGGAGGCGTTCAGGCGGGGCACACCGGGCCCGGATTTCCCTGGCGGCGCGGGGGAAGCGGAGCATGTGGGTCGACCTACGGAGGACGTTTTCCGCCGAGACGGAGCGGGAAGAAGAGCGATGGGTCTTGAAGGGTTGGAGATGGAGAATTTGACGAGTAAGGGGGAGAAGGAGGCGGTAGAGAGTGCCAACAGGGTCTTGGGGTTCTGAATTTGAGGGGAAAAGGGTTTGTAAGCATTGTAGTTCAAATTGCGGACTGCGGACTTTAATGAGAGATGGTTTGTAAGCTGATATGACAAGTGAGACTGTTACTGTGACTGAACTTCTGAAGAAGGAAGGAAGGATTCTGCATAGTGTTTCATCGGTAGTAAGATCGTGTCATGTCAGCACTCCAACCGAACCTGTCCTATCACATCACCTCAATTGACATGATCTTTGGCCTTAAACCTTGCCTCTGATACACTGCGGAAATATCCCACTCGCTTCGTCGGACCGGATATCGGCAACCGATGATCCGTAACCCACTCAGTTGACACGCATCCCGTATTGTAGCGTAGCAGCGTAGCTTCGTCACGATTCAGTGTCTCCACGTACTACGAACGGATCCAGCAATGAATTACTAATCTGATACGTAGGGAAGCATCTAGTAAGTTCACTTCACTTGAAGCATGGGCGGTGAAGCAATAGTGGAGCAGAAGGACGTGGCAGAAGAGGAGGGGCATCATGGAGAAGGAAAGAAGAGTAGTTGAGAAGGGATAGGTATATATATATGTATATACTCTCGGCCTATGTTGTAATAGTTTAACTCAAGCACGCAATTCCTTACCATACCCAATTCATACCACTCTATACTCCAAGTAATCGCCCATCATGAGCTACACTCTCTACGACGCTGCCATCCTCCACACCAAGGAGGCTCTCAACTCCCTCTCCAACATCCTCAAGAAGGCCGAGTCTCACGCCAATGCCTCTTCTTTCCCCACCGCCAAGCTGGCTCCCGACATGCTCGACCTGAACTTCCAGGTCTTCTTCACCGTCGACACTGCCCAGAAGATCGTCGCCCGCACCACCGGCACTGAGCCCCTCAGCCTGCCCCGCGACGAGTGCACCAACTTCGAGCAGTACCACGCTCTCATTGCCAAGGCCCTCGACGTTGCTGAGAAGGCCGACAAGGAGCTCGTTGAGAAGCGCGCTGCTGAGGTCGTCACCATTGGCCTCGGACCTGGCAAGAGCGCCGACATGAAGTGCCGCGACTACGTTCAGGGTTACGGCATTCCCAACGTCTTCTTCCACCTTACTACCGCCTACGCTATCTTGAGAAAGGAGGGTGTTGAGCTGGGCAAGCAGGACTACATTGGTGCCTTCATGGGCCAGTACCTCCAGTAAATTTGGGGCTACTGAATGAATAAAATGGAATGATTAATGTCTATAAATAAAAAGTTGATTCATATTTTAATAACAATGACATAAGCGACACAAGAATGAATGCTTTGATGAATGAAAGTGCTTGTGAATTCGTAGCCAGCCATGATATGAACCTAATAATTCAGGGTAACCTCCACTGCCGCCAATCAATCATGCAGGGACGGTCTTTGTAATCTTCGCCACGACCCCTCCATCAATTACAGTTGCATATTACAAGCCTCGTCTGCTGAAATTCGCTAAACTCAACTTCAGCATCAGCGTCAGCATAAATATCCATTGCACCAAAATGGCCGCGCACTGGTGGCTTCTTCGCGCAGTTCAGTCCCTAGAGGTAAGCCCATTTTACTCCTTATCTCTCTGTCGCAAATGCTAACACCCGCTGTTACAGGACCACATCGTCGCATCCGTACGCAAATCCTCGTCCCACGCTCCCTCTCGCTGTCGCTAACAGCCCCAGATCCTCCGCCAACCTGGCTTCCACCGCGCCGTAGGCCGCATACACAAAACGATACACGAGAAGCAATATGGCCGAAACCCACACGAGCCCTTGGCTCCGGGTGAAGCGACCGGTATGTTGACAGCTCGAAGGGAGCTTGAATTAGGCTGATGATTGATCACAGCGGACCCGAATTCTGGTAACAGGAACGAACGCTTCGCGAAGCACTTTATCGACGAGTTGAAGAACCAGTTTCGAGGAAAGCCGACAGAGTTTCCGGGCGACAAGACCAGGAAGTGATGCGATGCGATGCGACAAAGATAGATTGTTTGGATTACGAAGTTATGATACCCCCAATTACAGATCAATACTCCCTCCACGACCAGGATGTATACCAAGAACGAAGGAGAAAAAGCAGGTCTTTTATATGCTGATTGAAGAGATGGAAACATAGGTCGAGAGGAGGATGCATTGGCATGGCAGAAGCTGAGAATAAGGAAGCATAAGTACACCCAGCAGGCAAACAGCGCTATACAGCGCCAAACACGATACAAATACGATCGATCTCTCTAGCGGTTACGAGGGCTGCAACGAATCCGATGTCCTCCCTTTTCTACGTGGTCAAGGAGCTGGTAGAATCGAGGTGAACGAGTAAACGAGATGTGTCGAGGCCGAGCTTATAGTTTGGAGTGCTCGTGAAACTCGTAGCGCAAGCTTGACTGCACAGATCCAGTGGCTATGCCATGTCACAATGGAGAAATTGTATAAATATAATTCCGGGCAATGAAACCCTGGTCCTCTTCTCTCAGTAACTGCGCCAATGTCTATCTGAATAATGCAAGCGTTAGCCAAGGTCTTTCGTCGTTACATCCCTTCAAGACGACCTCCAATTAGATATTACTTTACAAATCTCCGTATGATGCATTCGTGCTTTTCTCTTCAACCAGATCAAACTTCTCAACCGCCTGTTCGCTGTCGCGTTGCATCTCGTCTGAACCGCTGTCTCGTTGTAGCCGGATCGTATATCTCACTGAGACTACTATTATAGACAGCACGGCGAGCAACAACCGACGAGCCTCATGTCCCTACTGACTAGGCCGCATAGTTGCTCAAGTCTCTCTCGATTCACTTTAAAAAGCCTTGGACGGTGGGTGCTCGGTATTGGGTGCTTATCGTGCGTTTTGCTCGCATTGTCCCGCTCATCGCTCAGAAGGGTGATGGTCTCAATGTCAGGGTGCTTGATTGAACGATGTTTTCGCATCATGGTGTAGGTAATGTGAAGAACAAGAGGTCTTTACGAGGAGAACTGGCTATTCTTATAGTTGGGTCGTGGGCGATCTCCTGCTTACTGACGGTAAGCTTCGCTGGCGTCTTAGTCAATGCCATCATGGCTGGGTGGTCAGAAAGACGCCACGACGATATAGCCGCGAGACGAAGAAAGGAGTCTCGTTGGATGATGTCGCTTCATCGCCCATATCGCCACAAATCACAGGTATGCAGCGAATCTGAGACAAGATCCTACGCGGCCCAGTGACCGGTTGTCAGATACTGGTGCTGACGAAGTATCACCGTAGTGGTTCACTGTAATAGACTGACCTATCACAGCGTTGCATACTGTCCCCAGTCGACCCAGTTCATGGGCAATCCTATGTCAAGATTCGCTTCCAGTGCATCCTCCACGGCGTTCAGGTTGAAGCTGGGGTCTATGGCCCCGAAAACATCGGCGCCGGAGATAGCATCGATGAGTGAAAAGTCGACGGGCTGTTCCACGCTGGGGACTGAGTTGATCATGGTGGGGTTGGCAACCGGGACTGAAACGGGAAACTCAGGTGGTCGAGGAGCAGGTTGCGACAGAGATGAGGGCACCGAATTCGGCGTTCCCTCGTGTGTTGTAGGTGGTGTCGATTCCCGGGTCAAAGTATTAGCAGCACGTTCCATCTCTTTCAACACCCGTTCGCCCAGACCAGCTACCACGTTGGCGCTCCAGAAGTAGTCACCGAATTTGCGAAGCATTTCACAGTTGCGACGAAAAGCATGCATGGCGCGGGCGCGGAACATGGGCAACCGACTGTGACGCATTTTGCGGTACTCAACGCTTAATGCGAGACATACTGCGTAGGGAACGACGGGCATGGGGCTCAGATGATCACGGAGGACGGCGCAGGCGATACGTTCGGCGGCGAGAGAACGGCGGGCATTTGCAGATGGGGGTGGTAGAGTTGATGCTGCTGTGAGCGTGCCAGGGCGAGGGAGACGACATGACAGGATAATGACAGCGTGGTAGAAGGTTTCAATTGTTGCTGTGCCTGTTAGTATGAACTTTGAGCGAGGGAATGGGTTCTGACGAACCGATGAGCGGGCTTGGGACTTTGAGGGCATCGGCGTTGACAATCATGGCTTCTAGGACGGGGAGATCGATGTAGGCGATCTTATCAAGACCCGAAGCCTCTGCACTCGGCCCGGGACGATACAGCTCAATCACTTGATCAAGCCACTGTATCACTGAGAGGAAAAGTCGGAAACAGGGTGGTCTTTTCTTGATACATCCGTCGAGATTGGCGCCGATGTCTCTTTCGTGCATCAAGCAAGGTCTTCCATAGGCGGCAGCATTTATTCGATCGACCGCCCAAACTGCACAGAACAAGGTCTCAAGCTCTTCACAATTAGGTGCGTCGTACTTGAGAAGGTGAAGGCCCAGAGTCTGGATGTGATGGATGGCACGGCCCCCAAGTTGAGCGGGAAGATCGGCTTCTTCGGAACTGCTGGGCTGAGTGTACAGCGAGAGCATGACAAGAGCCCTGATGTGAAGCACTCTATCGGTTATGATACTCGTCTCAAGGATGGCACGTACAGCGGAGGAGAGGGATTGTATAAAGTCCTGGCAAGTCAGCAGCTCGTCACCACGGTTCTGTAGATGCAGGTATGTCGACATGGAGGGATCAGTGGAGGCGGCCAGACACACGAGTTGGCGAAGAACAATAGCTGCGGGCTCATCCTCTAAAGGCAAGGCAGTATCTAAGCTTGATTCAGGAATAATGGGTAAGATAGGGTGAATTCTGTCGAGGTACAAGCGTCGCAACTTGCGAAAGTCGTGCTCGGGCGGTAAGCAGGGTAGACAGTGCTCTTTTACAAACGGGAGTAGAAACTGGTCCATTATGGGCGGGGGCCTCGACGTGATGAACTGTGATGATGAACCGCCTTGGCCTTGCGGTCCGTTGTTGGTGGTGGTCGATGAGAGCCAGATACCCACGTCGCCCTTTTGAGAGGTTTCGCGAACTGATGCTGAGCCAGTTGCCTCCATGAACATGCCCTCAGGATTGAGATCGCCTACAAACCGGGACGATGACGATTGAGCTTTAGGCGTGCCTGCTGATTCACGTCTTGGAGGCGTTGGGGCAGGGGCGGTGACGCCGGTGCCATATTGAAGATGAAGGGATGGCTGCTGGCGCGACGATGGGGATGCATTATGGTTGTGATCTGGAAGCGCTGTACGTGTTGAAAGCGGCACATTTAACGGCAGAGATCTGAATCGTAATGTTAGTTGACCTTTACTCAACCCAGATCGACCAAGGTTCCACTTACGCAGACCGGGATTGTTGTGTGTCATTCTGAACTTGAACCGGGACTTGACCATCACCTGGAGGCGAGAGGTTATCATCCTCAACCGCATTTTCAGCATGAAGACATCGCCTCTAACTCTCAATCAGTTCCGTGGTCCTGGAATAAGGTTGGATCGACATACCTTTTTCTTGCGACATGAAGCGCAAGCGTGCTGGACTTGCTTACGCTTTACAGGAAGACCCCCACGAGATGGATCAGAGGCGACGAATTTGACGTGCTTTGAAGAGGATGAGGGCGTAGGCATTTCCGTACTCTGGTCAAGAAGTATATGATGAGATGTATTAAATTTGTTCATGCTATAAATGTATGAATAAGTGCATAAATGAATGAACGAGCGAATGAGTGAGTGAATGAGAGTGAAGCGGGTGGAGATCGGAGAGAGTCATTGGATGGAACTTCAAGGTGAAGGAAGTCTCGGTGACTGATGGAGGGGCATTAGTCAGCGAAAAATTAAGGTAGCAGTAAACACCATGGAAGATCCATCGCGATGATCGAGATAACATCACTCAGATTGTCATATCCTTGAAAAAAGCAATTGAACAGACATGATGGGACACCGAAAGGACTAGTTAGTATGTAAAGTGTGCTCGAAAGTCATTAATTTGAGTCTCTATAATCGAGCACTCGGGAGGACGGAGGAGCGCAGTGTGTTATCATACTGGAATCAAATGGTCGAATAGCTTCAAATCCATCTCAATTGTGTCTAGTATGCCCCGTGCCTTAGCCCCATGTCAAAGCGGACTGGGGTCTGGTTGACCTGACCATGACCCATAATGTCGGGTACACGCTGACGCCTAGACGCGACAGAATACTATCAATTCATCAGGTTACTAAACACGAACGCGATAGATATTGGCAACAGCAAGATATCCTTCCAATGATGATCAAAATAATAACATTCGTTGCCCCTTCAATATCGCCAATCCATAAAGTCTGTGGATCCAAACAAAAACAACCGTGAATTTCTCCAGACCATTTATGCGACCTCTCACACCAAAAACAACGCCCCAAATTCACGGTCCTCCACTTCCATCTCCAGAGACCCGGCCGTTTAGTGAGACCCTGCATCTTGAATAATCGATTGGCTGTTGTTTTCTGCGACGGGATACGCTAGCAAGAATTGGGGAATAGGTAAACATCATGCCTGGGTCTTGAGACAAGGGGATTGTGTTTGTTTAGGTCTATGTTGTTTTTATAATTGATGCATTGCTTCCACTGTATCTCTATTTTGATGATTGATATCTTCTTTTCTCTTTCTCAAATCTCATACACTATTGCAATTGAGTGCACTCATCATGGAAGACCTTAATCTCCCTATCGCTGTAAGACGCTCGCGTCGCAGCATCATCAAGCCAGAGCCATCATGCGACAACATCCCTTCCTCCCCGATGCCAGCAAAGACACCTAGAACAATCTCAAAGAGAAAAGTCCGCTTCTCGGAACCAGGTATCTCATCTTCATCCAGTGGTTTAACCCCCATGGTTGGTCGCTTCTCTGTCGCAACACCCAAGCGACGCCGTCATTCTTCTGCACCTGTGGAAACCACACCAAGCACCATCCGCTCAACTCCAGCATTACCACAGAGTGGCGATGTTACGTTTCTACCCCTGCGACAAGTTCTTGATGGTCGTGTTCAAAGGCGCATTCGTCGGAATGGCTTGAGCGAGGAAATGAACGTCATTCAGCAGGAAAAGAGACGGCGATCAATCGAGGCCAAGGAGGAGATTGAGAAGCTCAGAGATCAGCTCAAGGCGCGTGATCGCGAGATTTATGAGTTACAGAATGCGACAATTGTGGTTGACACGGGTCGCATTTGGGACCTTGAAAAGCAGATAGAGGACCTACAGGATGAGCTGAGCAAGAGATCTGGACGCTCTCTAGGTGAAAAGAGAGGGTACAATTGGACATTGTCGGCACGGGAGAAGTTCTCACCAGAATTCATGGATATGATACCTGATGAGGATGAGTTTGGAGAGGAGACTATGGCGCAGTTTGTATGCAGCACGCCATCAAGAGCAAGGGCAAGAGAGGGAGCCAGCATATCGTTTATTGATATGACGCCTCCTCCGACAAGCCCAACGATTCCTGGAACGCCCTTTTTTTCCGACCCCATCATGACAACGACAAGTGCTGGTGTGCAGGCTTGTATGCCAGATCCTCAGCAGCAGCAATTGGAAGAAGAGATCTCGTCACTGCAATTGGAGGTCACAAAACTCACCGACACGCTCGAATCATACAATGCGCTCAGCAGTCGCATATCCGACAAGCTCTCCGAATTCAAGCCAACTGTTGAGTCAGAGTCAACATTACCACATCATCAACTTGAGACTCAAATCGACGCCATGCTACGCACAATGTCCGACAGAGCATGTGCCCTTCAACAATTAACCGCATCCATCACGAAACTTGGCTTCCACGGTTCAGACGCAAGCGACATGATCACATCGCTTGCATCTGGCTTCCGCGCTGCCCGCTTAGAGCTGGAGTATCTGACCCCCGGCGAAATCACTCTCCCATTATCCTCCCATGGTGCAGAGGTGTTGGATCTCATGCTCACACGCTTGCGCGACATGGCCAAGCGCGGGAAAGAAGACGAGGATGCTATTGATGAGTATCACGAGATCGAGCTATCACTACGAAAGCAGCTCGACGCACGCGTCACCGTCATGGACGGTCTAAAGGCAGAAATGACCAAGGCAGAGAAACTCATGAGCGACAAGATTGCACGAATTCGCGAACTCGAAGTGGCGAACACAAGACTTAAAGGTGCGGTGGATGGTTACTTGCGCGACATCTCAGAGCTGGAGAATTTAGTCGAGCGAATGGAGCGCGATGCGCACGACGCAGAGGACGAGTACAGCGTGCAGCTGGAGGTCAAGCGCAAGGTGCTTAGTCGTAAGGAGGATAGCATCGCGGAGCTGGAGACGAGGCTATCCGAAGCGCTCCAGCGCTCAGCGAATCTTCAGCGCGAGGTGAAGGAGGCACAAGAAACCAAGCTGCACGACGTTGCTGAGTTGAACAAGCGACACGGCGCGGCGCTTGCAGCAGGTGACGCGACCGTGATCAAGTACCGCGGTGAGATTGACAGAGTGAACGCTTCTCTTCGCGCAGCGCACACAACGATATGTAGCCTGAGAGTTGAGAATGGCGGACTGAAGAGTCAGATGGATGAGGAGAGGACCAAGGCCAAGGCGGTGATTGACTCAATGAAGGAGGAGCTCCAGCGGGTCGTGCAGATGAGTCAAGAGTTCTTGACACCGAACAGCAAGGCGCAAGCGAGTGTCATTTGTGAGTCAGAGCCTGGATCTGGATCTGGATCTGTATCGTCCACGAAATTGAGTGTGAAGAGACCATATGACTCTTCTGTTGGTGCTGGCGCGAGAAGGTCAAGCAGAAAGCGACCAAGTAGAGGACGTGATAGCGGAATGTGCTTGTTGGATGAAGACGAAGAGGAGTGCTTTTAAGTCTTTGGAAGAGAAACGGAAATGCATGGAACGGCGTTATAAGAACATTCTTTCACGATATTTCCTTTGTCTATAGCAGACGTTTGTTACTACATTTATTTTACTTTCTGTTCAATTGACCGTCAAGACTTGCCCTTTCCAGTTCTGCACTTGATAGCCGACAGATGCCGATCCCCCATCCCTATCTTATCGATCTCTTTACCCGAAAGGGCGTAGACTAGTCACCTAAAAGAAAGATCTTCCCTTCCTCGGCCTTGCCGTCCGAGTTCGGCCGCTCAGACTAAAAATGCTGGAGCCTAACAATCGCATCTTTAATTTCGCAGTTTCACAATTTCAATTTCTGTCGCTTTCCTTATTTTTATATTATTATCCGTATATACATTTACTCTCACTATGACGATACATCTTTTGCGCACCGCCCTCAAAAGGCCCGCCTCAAATATTAATATTAAATTGTCTCACTTACAGCGCCGCTTTCAGTCATCAAAGAAAATAGAGGAGGCCATCCCTGTCCCCAGCACCGTTGCGCCATTACCGCTGTGGCAGCGTCTTGGGCCCCTTACCACCGCTGCGCAGGCGTATGCGAGGGCGCAGTCTAAGAATCCATTAAGGACGCAAGTTGCTACAGCCATCGTCATTTATATCGCAGCAGATCTGAGTGCGCAGTATGTTAGCGATAATGAGTATGATCCTCAAAGGACAGTGAGGAACGCTATCATTGGTGGTGTTGCTGCGATACCCAATTTTAAATGGTGAGTTGATTCATGAACATCGGATAAGTGAGTGCGATACTGATCCAATAGGTTCCTCTTCCTCTCTCATAACTTCAACTACTCGTCGCGTCTTTTGTCCCTCGCCACAAAAGTCGCCGTGGGCCAGGCCGTCTTTACACCAATCTTCAACACATATTTCTTTGGCGCGCAAGCTTTGCTATCTGGTGAAAACCTCTCGGGCACGATTGAGCGTGTCAAGGATACGGTTCCAACGAGCATTGTCAACTCGTGCAAGTTATGGCCCATGGTCACAGCCTTTAGCTTTTCTTTTCTGAGCATTGATTGGCGACCCTTGTTCCATGGTGTTGTGGCAGTAGGGTGGCAAACGTACCTGAGCTTCCTGAACAGGCAGGCGGAAATGAAGGAGAGGTTAAGGCATGAGGGAAAGACGGAGGAGGTGGAGCGTGTGGGATTGGTGGTAGCGCAGGCGGTTTAACAAAAGTCGCATGTTTAATAAATGACTTGGAATTATTTCTGGAGTCTGGTATTATAGACATATAGAGGTAAATTGCGGGAGTTATGATACATGGTCGTATTTTGTCAATGAGAGTACCCCAGTTTACTTTGCGTGTAGAAGTGTAAACTCATGACGCTGGAGAAAAATGAGTGAACTGGCCAAGGTACCAAGTGCTGGTGTATCTCTGACTACTGAGCTCATGTTGCGTGGATTCTACTACAAATTATGTTACCATACACTGGGCTGTCGAGATATAGGGCTCAACTGTCATCTGTTCCAACAATACTTATCTTGATTCCTCTGGTATCATGCCTCTCACAGAGATGTGATGAGGCAGCGGCAGAGGGTAGCTCACCTGGATGTCTATTAAGAGGCGAATTGATGAAGACAATAATTCAATTGCTACATGTATGGATGAGTTAAATGGATTGAGATCGTATTGATACTGAGTAAGTAATGTAGACAGTAATTAAAGGGGACCAACATACATAGATACTAAGTATACATTTCAGCAGCAGATGATAAATATCAGCTCATGAGGATACAACTCCAGCTGCGGCTGTCCCGGGTCCATCATTTCATTCAACCATGATATTTTTCCGTTGATGCATCAGTAGGCTTCTGATCCTCTGTTGTACTGATCATCCAGTCTCTCCGTCCAGTTCGGCGGCGGTTTCGATATCGACCAGTTCTGTTTTGGGAACGCTAGGGAAGAGGACGCGTCTCAAAATTGTCAAGTACAATCGAGTCCGTGGGTGGGATGCAGATAGATCCCGGAACATTGTAGCCTTTTCGAAGAAAGAGATCATGCTCCCATTGGTCCAGATTGTATCCAGGACGGTCTGCGATTAGCTGATCCACGTTCCACATACTACCTGGGTAGAAGTTCAATCGCAGGAAGGACGTCTGATTGACCAAATGTTCAAAAGCCTGTATAGAGCTAGGGTTCAACCAACGCGGAAGGTCGTTTCTCGGAATCGTGCCTGGTGGGCAAGGTAAGCACCTACCCGCTGCTTTCGATATAGAGATGCTTCGAAGGACATCGTGTTGAAAAATTTCGGAACATAGATTGAAAGCAGGCCCCCCATCTAGTGTGAAAGTAAAAGAGCCACTGGGCATTCCAGCGCCCTTCAAGGCTAACGCCTCAGTTAACCAGCGACTGCTGATCTCATGGACATCCATACCCAGAAACTCAGAAATTAGATCAGACGGATCATCTTCCCAACGGATGTGAAGATAGCAAAAGTCGGTATGTCTGTCTAGGACATGGGTCTGAAATACGTTCCCAACCATGTCGAGTCTAAGATCTATCTTCAGCCGCGAGTTCTCTTTGCAGAAAGGAATCAGTCCGACAGCATGGCGCTCTTGCTGGCCTGCGGCAATGTGATCCTCGAGAACAACCACGTTCCTGACGCACCGACGTTTGTCAGCAGGCAAGTGCTTAAAAAAGCGGACAGCAACCGAAGCAGCGGAGAAGCGGAATTTGCATTGGTATGCCTTTTTACATTCACTCTCCTGCTGCCAACTGCTCATAGTGCTCCACATATGATCGTCTTCCAATCGTTCACCGGCAGTATCGAGATCGTGACATTCCGGTATATCGCAGGGGGTGAAGGCTTCATCGAGCAACCTAGTTAATTTAGTAGGGCGGCCCCATATTCCTGTAGCACGCCGGACTTCTCGAGCGAGTCTTGGGTTGGGATCCTCGGCGAGGAGTCGCAGGGTGAAATCAGTCGCAGAGCAGAGAGCGGATCTAGATTGGGGGGTTCCCCTAAATGGGAGTTTGGGAGCGTTGAGAATATCGATAAAATCCCAAGAAAAACCGTATCTGAGTCTCTCGGGGATCCGATAGGCTCGAGATTGTCGTTCGGTCTCTCGGAGCATTGGAACAAACCAAGGGAAATGGGCGCGTATTTCAGAATACATTTCTGGTGTGAGGAAATGGCTGATGTGAATCAACAGATCAAATCGCTGTTCCTCTTGGAAATTTAGCAGGTTATCGAAGTAGATGCTGTTTCCCCAAAAACGACGAATTGCTGACTGATCGCCAGTGACATGCGATTGCTATTCAAAATCGAGCGTCTTCTAACTGAACACAGCTAGCCAGGTAGTTGTAGCTAAACTATGGCTGCCTGAAAGCCTCCAGAGAGACTTTGAATAAAGTTTATTATCTATTACTATGAGTAGGCAGGTCGCTTTGGATGGGAGGATTCAGGTCTTGCACGCTGTATTTGCACTACCCTATACCGCATTGTTATGCCACTTATCGCACTGTACCAGCTCTTATCTTATCTCCAACTATCTTATCACCTGCTAGATGCCAAACCTCAGGAACGAAAAACCGCTTCCCGTCCCCATAAGTACCAGCGATGAAGAAGTCAATAGCATGCGGCGCATGTCGCTCGTCAAAACGCAAAGTAAAATACCCACAATTCCCTTGGACCTTCTGTATGTATGTTGTCCGGCCGCTGATTCTCATGCGAACCGCAGTGTATCCACTCAGGTGGCCCGCCTTGCACGCGCTGTCGCGACCGAGGTGATGAATGTATCTTTCCTCCGAAGGGCACCTCGTTCATCTTTAGGCGCAGCCGACTAGAGCGGCTTACAGCTGAAAATCGAGACAATGATGGCCTTCGCGCAGACCCGACCGTCGTGCGGGCAGGAGATCTGACCACGACTGATCCGTTTGGGTTCTTGACCGATGAGGTAAAGAACAGCTACCTGAGATGCTCCTATAAGTGGTCATTTCATCATATCCCTAACCTCCTCATCGCCATAAGAGAAAGAAGGCTCGACCCACTACTTATCTGGGCCATGTTGGCAATCACAGTGAGGTAACGCGTTTATCAAAATCGCTTATTTACGCCTATACTTACAGTCGATAGATTCTCCCAGGCGGCACCCCAAGGATACACAACCCAGGTTGAGGCAAGCAACACGTTTGCTGCACATGCAAGATCTCAAGTGCTGTCTCTAGTCGACCAGCCCAGTGTCCACCGTGCTCAAGTCCTGCTCATGCTAACAGGCCATTCCTGGGGTGCTGGTGAGGGCAAACGTGCTTGGGTCTATCTCGGTATGGCGGTTCGCATGGCTCAGGTACTTGGGCTTTTCGAAGAACTACCCCCCTCAGCAGCGCGCGACGAGTTCATCGATGCTGAAGAGAGACGACGTACGGCTTGGACATGCTTTCTTATGGATAGCCTCCTGAGTGGAGGTAAAGGGCGTGACAGAATGCTCGCAGCTAGCAACATGCGCATACAACTTCCTTGTGACTCTGAGAGTTTCAACTTTGGCCAAGTCGTCGTTTGCGAGAGGCTAGATGGCTCAGTACCGGACGAAGCAGGAACAGCAATGGGCATCCATGTCAAAGGCAGCCTGGGCATCGTGGCTTACAGCATGCGCGTAGCCGATGTCTGGGGGGCTGTAGCAAAATGGGCCTGTACGCGGCATGACAACAACGTTCCACCATGGCAGCCTCAATCTGAGTTTCAAATACTGCTTACCCGTCTTGAAGTTTGGAAGAGCTCCTTGCCGAAACGCCTTAACTACGAGCTTTTCCTCTTGAGAGCACACAGCGTGTCCAATCAGGGACAGGCCTACTGTTACATGCACTGCATTTACTTCATGAGTGTCATTTTCCTCTATCGGTCTTACTTACCTGAGGTCGAGATGCAGAGAGCCAGGGTGGGTGACAAGGACTGGGATCAATGGTCAACATGGTCGAGCAAAGAGCTTGTACAAGTGGCCAAGCAAGTGTGTGATATGCTACAGGAGATACGAGCTTTTGGCCTGTATTTTCTTCGCGGCCTTGTTCCGTGGATTGGCTTTACCATTTACACGGCTGTTGGAACGATGCTCTACTTTTATCACTTCCCAAATCCTGGAGATACGCCCCATGAAATTGACAAACGACGGGAACACATCGTGGAAGGTCTTTTATTCCTGAAAGATATGCGACAAGCTTGGCCAATGGCCGATACCTGGGTGAGTTTGAGAATCTTGATTAACGGAACGATGTCTAACGGGCGATAGCGCGAGAAAATCAAGGCAATGCAAATATTTTATAGTAACATCAAAACCGACGGCGATTTAGCAGTGACGCCGAGCGAAAGAAGAGAAATGCGCAACGCGATCATCGACTACGGCGCCCTCCAGCCTGATCCTGTCCGCCAGCCTGACGCCGAGAGCACTGATGAACAAGTGAGTCAACATGACAGATATGCGAAGTCCCCAGACTGACAAGCCTCCAGAGCGCGACAGATGGCGAGAACGATCAAGCTGCATCTAGCACAAGTGTAGACTTCAATACCGACCCTCTCAATTTCATTGCCCCAGCCGATATTGACCTGTTCGACACGGACTTTGCATTCGGTAGTAATATGTACGCCACGTTTGCCGATGCTACGCAGGGTTTCTGGGAGAGCTTTCCAGGAAGCATGGACATCCAAGGCGATATGAACCTTGATCACTAAAACAACAAACCCTCTATTCTATCGTTGGCTTTCATTTCAGTTTTTCTATGCACTTTCCCACTCGCCAAGCCGGGAAATAATGTCTGTCATGATTTGACAGGACAGGGGAGGTTGACAGTCAACCCCCGCGCTTCTCCACGGAATGCATTTAGCCTAAATGATATGACGATACCTTGTACCACCACAAGTGGTATAAGATCACTTCACAAATCACGCATCTCTTTTTATCAACCCAACTCAACTCATTTCACTATTTATAAAGATGCCTCAAGTTAGAAACCCCATTCTTCCAGGCTTCAACCCGGACCCTTCCATCGTCCGCGTGGGCGATGACTACTACATCGCCACGTCCACTTTTGAATGGTTCCCTGGTGTTCAGATCCACCATTCCAGGGACCTCGCCAACTGGACTCTTGTCGTACGCCCGCTGACACGCAAGAACCAGCTCGACATGCGTGGTGAGCCCGATAGCTGCGGTGTCTGGGCGCCCTGTTTGAGTCACGACGGGGAGAAATTCTGGCTCGTTTACACCGACGTTAAACGCAAGGACGGTTCTTTTAAAGACGCACACAACTACATTGTTACTGCGACGTCTATCGAAGGGCCGTGGTCAGATCCCATTTACGCTAATTCCTCGGGCTTTGATCCGTCGCTATTCCATGATGACGACGGCAAGAAGTGGTTTAACAACATGACCTGGGATCACCGCTCTCGTCCACAAACATTTTCTGGTATCTTTCTGCAGGAATTTGACCCCAAGGCCAATAAGCTTGTTGGACCCAGGAAGAATATTTTCGAAGGAACAGACCTAGCATTTGTTGAGGGATCTCATATCTACAAGCGCAACGGATGGTACTACCTCTCGACAGCAGAGGGCGGCACAGGATATTATCATGCTATAACGCTCGCACGATCTCGCAACGTTTGGGGTCCTTACGAAGTGCATCCCCAGAAGCATATCCTTACCTCAAAGGATGCGCCCCATGTTGCGCTGCAACGAGCGGGTCATGGACAGATCGTTGAGACACCAGATGGCAAGACTTATGTCGTGCACTTGACAGGCCGGCCTACTACCCAGAAACGACGCTCGGTCCTGGGTCGTGAGACTGCCATTCAGGAAGCTTACTGGGGAGATGATGATTGGCTGTACATCAAGAACGGTCCTGTTCCAAGCCTATATGTGGATCTTCCAGCTGAGCGTGACGATACAGCATACTGGGAAGAGAAGCGATATACTTTCAAGGACACTCTCCACAGCGACTTTCAATGGCTCCGAACACCTGAACCTAAGCGCATCTTTAACATCAAAGATGGCCAACTCGCTCTCATCGGCCGCGAGTCCATCGGATCATGGTTTGAACAAGCACTCGTTGCTCGTCGTCAGACTCATTTCTCCTATGATGCCGAGACCGTCATTGAATTTTCTCCCGAAGACGAACGCCAGTTTGCTGGTCTAACAGCATACTATTGTCGGTTCAACTTCTTCTACCTCACCGTCACAGCCCATTCTGACGGACAACGTGAGCTCCTCATTCTTCGCTCCGAAGAGACCTTCCCTCTGGGCCGTCTCAACAAACCTTTTGCCAACCCTGTCAAGCTTCCCAACGAGGGTAAGGTGAAGCTCGCTTTGACCATTCGGGGAAGCAAGCTGCAGTTCTACTACGCCCTCGAAGGACAAGAGCTGACCAAGGTTGGGCCTGTCTACGACGCTTCGCTTTTGTCGGACGAGTGTGGAGGACATCCCAATGATGGAAGTTTCACTGGTGCTTTTGTGGGTATGGCTGCTTCGGATGTGAACGGGCTCGCACTGGAAGCCAAGTTCGATTATTTTGTCTATCGACCTGTTCATGACGAGTCGGACCGTTATGATGTATGATTGGCTTATGATATGCAATCTAAATTTTAATGTATTTGAATAATCTTAAAAGACGACAAGATGTGCTGTCTCATGCATCACCACAAGTGATAGGTTTATGTTGACGAAGGCGCAAGCGAGAGCAGAGAAGCTCTGTTCATGTCACCTCTCCGAGCTATGAATTTAGTGAAACTAGTGATATGATGAGTTTAGTAATGCCGTTCATGCGGCTTTGAGTTGGCCGAGGTAGATCAACAGCCGCGCATGCGGGGTATTTATCCAGTCTTGGGACATTGTTAGCAACCACGAACAGTTCTGATATCGCAATAAGACGGCGTCTTCCTCGTCACACGAAGCTGGGTTACTGCAAGTGCAAATAGAAAGAAAAAGAAGATGCATCTTCCTAGACTTCCCCCAAATGCCGCGTATATCCGTCTGTCCAACCCTGCAAAGCGCAACGCTCTGAGTCTACCGATTCTACAAGACCTCAAGGCTCAACTCACCAAAGCGCTGACGTCTCCTGTGTCGGGACAGCTTCGGCTTCTACCGCCTTTCAAAGAGCCCATCCTATCTGATCTCGAAGAGGCATTGCGAAAAAGGGATACCGCCTCGGATACCTGGAAGAAGTATGGCTGGCTCGTTAGCGCTGCCGAGTGGAAGAAAGAGCGCCATGGTCTGCCGGACATTCTCGTGCTTCGCAGCGATGGACCTGTATTCTCATCAGGGCATGATTTGAAGGAACTTTCGCAGCTTGGGCATGACGACGTGAAGCTGCTGTTTAGTCTCTGCGCAGAAGTCATGAGCTTGATCCGGAGAAGTCCCGTACTGGTGCTTTGCCCTATACAAGGTCTTGCTACGGCTGCAGGATTCCAGCTTGCCATGACGACAGACTTTCCCATTGCGTTGCCCGATACAAAGTTTTCTCTGCCCGGAGCCAAGATCGGATTGCCTTGCACAAGCCCATCGACTGCGGTTTCAAGACGTCTGCCGCCTGGTGCGACGTACCGGCTTCTTGCGACTGCTGAACCTGTGACAGCGTCAGAGTATCCCGGAGCAGTTGACGTGGTCAAGTTGGCACCAGGAACGCTGCCGAGCGATGCATTTGAAAGTCGTGTATCGGCTGTGGTGGAACAGCTGGCAGCTATGTCACCGCAGCAGCAGGCGGTAGGTAAATGGGCTTACTGGACACAACTTGGCATCGGGGCGTCGAGCGGGATTGATGGTGGTGATGGGTATGAGACTGCGGCGCGATGGGCGGGAAGAGTTATGGCTTTGCATGCGAAGAGTGAGGATGCGAAAGAGGGTATTGGGGCCTTTTTGGAGAAAAGGAAACCTGCTTGGAAGAGTAGGTCTGAATCCAAGTTGTGAATTGATGATATTTGTCAGTTGTATTTATTTAGATGTCAACAATTGAAGTCACACATGACTGGATGTTGATGTGGAGAATCACGTCTCATGTCGATGACGATAGTCTCTAAAGAGGGGTCATGTCAGAATCCTTGGTGTTGAGTCTCGTTAATTGAAATCCCCAACGTCATACGTCTCTTATCTAAACCAACCTGCCTTTGTTGTTTCTCTTATCGTGTTCATGTCGTCGCGAACTTTTGTCGCTTGCCCAAGACATATTCTCTTGGCAGGTGCAACATAACACGGGGAACTTTTTCCAAATAGTCCCAAACGGGCAGGTCTATCATCTTTCCACCCTGGCTCCGTTTTTACATCTAAACCGTCCAGGGAAGGCGATAGCACGCTAGGGCCTTGTCGATCGCGAAGATCCTGGTATAAGCTTAAGTTGGCAGTTGATTGTTTATCGTTGAGGGAAAACTTATTAAGACTCATGCGCGCGACCTTCTTTTCTTCTTGCTTCTCATCCCTCTTTCACCCTCATTCTTTTCCCTTCAACGTCAGCCGTTGAATCTTTGAGTATGGCTGCCAAAGTTGTCTTGGCCACTCTTTTGGCCTTTGCCCCTCTGGGACTGGCTGTTGATCCTCCTCGCCAGCCCCATCAGCCTACTGGCGAGGGCGATCGCCTCCTCACTTTCAACGAGACGAGCCCCAGCGCCAAACTGCGACCGTCTTCTTTGAGCGTTGACTGGTCTTCCGCTGGTGGCGACGGAAACTATATCGTCCTCAGCGATGACGGTGATCTCGTCCTCGAGGACATTGTTTCCGAGAAGACGACCAAGTTTGTCACGGCCGATAAGCTTCCTAAGGATCTGCACGAGTACTGGATCAGCGGTGACGCTAAGAAGGTCTTGGCTGCTTCCAACTATACTAAGCAATACCGCTACTCTTACTTTGCGGATTACTTTGTTCTTGATGTCGAGTCTGGCAAGAGCGAGCCGCTTGTGAAGGACCAGGTTGGCGATATCCAGTATGCTCAGTTTTCGCCCAATGGAGATGCTGTGGCTTTCGTGCGCGACAACAACCTTTTTATTCGTGGCAGCGGTGGAAAGGTTGAGCAGATCACCTCTGATGGCGGTCCTGATATGTTCCATGGTGTTCCTGACTGGGTCTACGAGGAGGAGATCTACGGCGGTCGCTCTGCGCTTTGGTGGTCGCCTGACTCCCAGTTCATCGCTTTCCTCAGCTTCAACGAGACTGGCGTCGGCACATTCACCATCCCTTACTACATGGATAACCAAAAGGTCGCCCCTACCTACCCTCGCGAGCTTGACCTACGCTATCCCAAGGTCGGCTCCAAGAACCCAACCGTTGAGCTCAACATCCTTGATGTTTCCGCGGGCGAGTACAAGCCCGTTCCTGTCGATGCCTTTGAGCCTGAAGAACTCATCATTGGCGAGGTTGCTTGGGTCACCAAGGATCACAGCGCTCTCATCTTCCGCGCTTTCAACCGTGTTCAGGACCACGATGCCCACGTGGTTGTTAACCCCGAGACTCTCAAGTCTAATGTGGTTCGTGAGCGTGATGGCAGCGATGGATGGTTAGAGCATACTCTTTCCATCTCCTTCGTCGGTCCCTTGAGCGCTTCCGGAAACAAGACTTACTACGTCGACGTCAACGATGAAGATGGATGGAATCACATTTACCTGTATCCCGTCAACGGCGGAGAGGCCATGCAGCTTACTTCCGGCGAGTGGGAAGTCTCTACTATTCTTTACATCGACACTGCCAAGAAGCTCGTCTACTTCCAGGCTGCCAAGAGCCACTCAACCGAGCGACATGTCTACAAGGTTTCATGGGAAACCAAGAAGCTTACTCCTCTCGTTGACGAGACAGTTCCCGCTTACTGGAGCGCTTCTTTCTCATCCAATGGTGGCTACTACATCCTCCATTACCAGGGTCCTGATGTTCCTTACCAAGAGCTCTACACCGTCAACTCGACCAGCAAGCCCGTGCGTACTCTTGTCGACAACAAGCAGTTCTACCAGAACATCACCCAGTACAACCTCCCCAACATCACCTACTTTGAGCTGGAGCACCCCGATGGCTACACCCTGAACGTCATGCAGCAGCTCCCCCCCAACTTCAACTCATCCAACAAGTACCCCGTCCTCTTCACACCCTACGGAGGTCCCAACTCCCAGCGTGCCCTCAAGTCTTTCCAGGCCCTCAACTGGAAGCAGTACATCTCATCTGACCCTGAGCTCCAGTACGTTGTATACACCGTCGACAACCGCGGTGCTGCCATGCAAGGCCGCAAGTACCGCTCCATGGTCACGTCTCAACTCGGCAAGCTCGAGCCTCTCGACCAGATCTGGGCTGCTGAGCAGTTTGTCTCTATGTTTGACTACGTCAACCCGGACAAGATCGGTATGTGGGGATGGTCCTACGGCGGTTACCTTACGGCCAAGACCATTGAGGCGGATTCCGGCGTGTTCAGCTTCGGTCTCATTACCGCTCCTGTATCAGACTGGCGCTTCTACGACTCCATGTACACGGAGCGTTACATGAAGACTCTCGACGAGAATGAGAAGGGATACCTTGAGACAGCCGTACACGATGTCTCCGGTTTCAAGAACATCGCTGGTAGCTTCAGTGTCCTCCACGGCACAGGTGACGACAACGTGCACTACCAGCACGCCGCTGCCATGATTGATCTTCTCGTTGGCGCTGGTGTTTCTCCTGACAAGATGAAGATGTTTGCTTTCACTGATAGCGACCACAGTATTGTGTACAACGGTGCTTCAGTTTGGATCTACAAGTACCTTACCGCGAGGTTGTACGATGAGGTGAAGAGACAGCCCAAGGCTAAGGCCCTAAGCCATCAGTGGAACAAGAGACGCATTGAGATTGTAGCTTAGATGCTCAGTGTTGTCGTTTTATAGGTGTATAATAGCATACATACTCAATCCAAGTAATCCATTAACATCTTGTCTCGCTGAACTTGTACATGAATCAATGGCTTGGGAACATTGACTTGAGAACAAGTAGGAGTTTTGCAGCATAGGGTCACCTTATAACGGGAACTCTAAGACTAGCTTTGCTATGCAAGCAATAAAGGCTGTGTTTCTGCGAGTCGACTTTGATGCCAAGATAGTGGTATCAAAATACTGTCACGGTTACCAACAGGTCAGCAAAGAATTGGATACCTCGGGCCAACTATCCTCATTCTCAGATACCAACGCATGGCATTCTCTGAACGATTGCATCTAGAGAGTGTGTAATTCAAACCTGGTGCTCCAGTTTTAAAAGCAGATAATTTCTTTATAATTGAATTCTCACGGCTTCTTACTTTTGAGGTTCCTCCTGAGTTATGGTAATCTAGCGAACTAACATTATGCGCTAGTATCAGAAATTCTTATTGTTAAGAGAGATAATTCTATTAATAATATCCATTTAATATCATTGGATGTCACTGCTTCGTCAACGAGCTGAACTGACATCAAATTAGCATGACTCGAATGCTAAGCGCGAAGGATCATGACACGAATCGTGGCGTCATCCGATGTCGCAAGTGAAATGATGGACAGGAACACAATTTTTCCCCCAGCAAAAATGACGCGTTTTAGTTAACGGATCTTGGCCAATCGGTTGACAACCACGATTGAGTAACCGACACTTGCATGATTTCAGCCTTTATTACGGGCACAAACCGGAAAAGCTTTCCCTGACCCGATACAAAATGGAACCCCAAAGGAAGCCAGTTGCAAATAACCGTGACAGTCGTCGCACGTACCCGAAGATGCGGAAATAATTCCTGCAGCGATTCCATTGTGTCCAGACTCCTGATCTCTTGTTGTGATGGCTCTGCGGGCGCACATCATCGGGTTACCATCCAGATCTGAACCACATCGCCGGGATATACTCAGGGGTCGATCACATGTCTTCCCTGCAGCGTTAACTATCTGTGTCTTATAGACTTGCGTTAATAGAGAACGCCACTCGATGTCTGATGTGCCTAGAAGAGGCAGTTCGCCGACAAGCCACAAACAGTCAGCCCCTTTTCTTTGACAGGAGATGCGAAAAAATTGCTTATCGTTAGTGCCACTGTCTGGGAGGAATCGCGTCAAGTTTGACCAATAATTACATGTCGGGTCTTGTTCATGATCAGTAAAGAGAAACGTAATAGTGGATCAAGCCTTATTTGGTCCCCTGATTTCTGCCCTGTCAGTTCCGACTTCGCAGTGGTCAAGATTTCCATGATCTTCAGCTATGACATTAGTCTAGAAGCACGGTCTCTCTAAATGATCACCATCTGCTGTCGATACGAGTAAAGGAATCCCTGTATTCGTTATCTCTCCAAAAAGGAATCTCGTCCGCAAGTCTAGACGAAGCGAGCGTTTCGGTTGTGCATTGTGGCTTGGGCCTAACCATGGTAGTCTCTAGTGGACGGTAACCTGGCGAGGCAGCTCTTTGACACTTCAGTTAGCGCCTGACTTATAGAAGCACTAATGAACTCAAAACCTCGAAATCACTTGCTTGTTGGCCAGGATGGTAGAAGCACCGTGGGAAAAAAGAGAGGTTCCGATATTAGACCGACCCGACTGGGCTGATTCAGAATCCCAGTTTTCCACGTGTTGACCATGCAGGTCAGTCTATCACTCAAGGTCTAAGGGGACACTTAATGCGGCTGCACCCCTGGCTTGCATCTGCAGATCACACCACATTCGTTTTTCGTTCTTTTCTTTTTCTTTACTATTCATGACCTATTGCGTTTTGTTTTCGTAAAGTCCTTTTCTAGGAACCAAGACATCATCAGTAGCCATGGCGGCACTCGATACTGAGATGTGGGCATGGTACGCCTTGACCCTCCTTGTGGTCATTTTCAGAATGTAGGTACACCTTTGGTCTTGTGATGTCAGTTACTGATTCTTGTAGGACTTCTCGTCGAATGTTGTTGGGATCATTCAAAGGAATGTTGGCAGATGATTACCTCATGGCTTTGACAATGGTTGGTCAGCTTCTCTTGCTATATGAATGAGTACTAATCGTTGCAGATCACATATACAGCCCTCCTTGCAGTCGTCAGCGTCCTCGGCCATACACCAACCAACCTCATCGACCCGGCTCTCAACTTGAAACTTACCGCCGAAGACATCAAGATACGCGAATACGGATCGAAATTAGTTCTCGTTACCGAACACATGCAGATGATTACTATCTGGGGCGTCAAGGGATGTTTACTGTTCATGTACAGTCGACTTACGTAAGTTATTGTTCGTCTGGGGATGGAATGGTCCAGCTAATTGTTGTAGGCTGAGTTTGAAGCAAAACTTCTTGGTCAAGGTCGTAGCTGGATATGTGGTCGTCGGATTCGTGGTAATGCAGATCTTGTGGTTCGCTGCCTGGTGTCGACCCTTTGACCATTACTGGCAGGTTCCTCCAGATGACTGTAAGACTTCCCAATGCTGTTTATGTAAGGCTCTTTGACTAATGTGGTTATAGTGAACTGCTCAGCTGAAACGAACCACATGATCACCAACGCTGTCATCAACATCTCTTCAGACATCATGATCATTATCCTTCCTATGCCAGTGTTTCTACAATCTCAACTACCGCTCAAAAGGAAGATTATTCTCTGTGGTATTTTTGCACTGGGTATCTTCACTGTAAGTTCTATAACATCATGCCTTGTCGCGCAGACCTTCTAATACATTACAGATTCTGGCAGCAACCATGTCCAAGATATACAGTCTCGGTGATCCCTACGGCACAGAATGGTCATACTGGTACATCCGCGAAGTCTCAACCGCCGTCATAGCCGCCAACCTCCCTCTAACATGGACCCTCCTCCAACGCGTCTTCCGTCTCGGCTCTTTCAGCGCACGCTACGGTTACGGCAAATCATCCAATCAACGCACTGGTGAAGGAGCGTCACGCTTCCGCTCTGCGTACGGAAATCTCAGCAGCATGGACCGAAGACCCAAACGACCTACGTACGTCGAACCTGGTATGAGTTTGAACGACAGTCAGGAGGAGATCAACGGAAAGGATATACCGTTGAAGATTTACCAGAAGAATGAGGTCACGGTCAATATCACGACAGAGGAGGCCAAGTCGGATCAAAGGGCGCCGTCACCACCTGGACAGCCAGGCTTTTTGAGAGAAGCTGTTTCGCATACAAGTACAGAGGGTGATAGATCAGCGAATGAGATGGAGCTTGGAGTTGTTACCAAGGTCTACCACGGAGTTTAATGAGTTGAGAGAATTCTCAACAGAGCATAGATGGCCTTTGAAATCCAAAAATTAGATCTAATACAACGAACGAATATTTTATTCGCTTGTCTTGCGCCGGGATGAGAAAGACCCAAAATACCGTCAGAATCGTTGATGTGAGTTCAAACCGCCGTGCCATGATACAATACTTGCCTTGTTGCAATTTCCTCCTCTCATCTTGTCAGAAATGCAACTTCAAAGCACGTTCAAAACAACAAGTACTGATCAACTTTGAATGGAAATTGCTTTTCAAAGGATCTCAAACGATCTTGGCAACCTTTAACTGTGGCTTCAAGTCCTTCTCTTCTGTCTTGGCTCAGGCAAGTCGTCCTAACGCACCCACTCTGATTGGATAGATTGAAATGAAGTCTCCAACGGGTGCCTTAAATTAGTGGATTCGACCGTAACGGGAAACGGCCGGGTCCCCTGAACTAACCTAACAATCATTTTACTACCAACCAACTTTTCTCACAACTCAACTTCCTTTGACCGCTCTATTTCCTCGGGGACGCAGAAAATACTATACTCCACACGTGCCGCTTTATGATAACGCCTCACGTTCACCGTTCATCATGTCCGACTATGCTGAGCGAATGCTTCGGGCTGATATGGCCCTGACCGAGAATGGTACGCCTTTTCATCGATACTTTTACGAAGCCGGTACACTTCGTGGCAATAGACGCCCAGCCGATAGCCCAACCGACGTCAACCATCTCATCTTGACTCAGCCCGGCCCTCGCCAGCAACACAGACTGTGGATCATGGACCGCATCATGGAGCCTCAGACGATTCCGCACTTTGTCGAGTTTCTCATAAGCGGCCAGCTTCCTGAGGGTGGCCGGACCACTCACACCCTACTCACCCCCGAAGAGGTCAGAAATATGAGTAATCCCTTCCCTGACTGGGCCCCCGCTCCCTTCAACCTCCAGAGTAGATCAACTATGCACTGGGTCGTCACTCGCATTGGCTCATTTGAAGATTCAGCCCGCCTTTGGCCGATAGCTAAGGAACTCCACGCAATGAAGTCAAGGATTTGGGAGGGCTTACCGCCCCTCTCTGAACGAAGATGGGTTGAGTTGGAGCTTGACGACCCGAAAAACTTCAAAGCTGCTTGTCAGTATTTCATTGCTGTCATCAATGTTTTTTCCTACCTCAATAACCCGCGTACCAAGCATGCTTTGCGCACCACCTACAATTTGATTTGGGATCACCTCAAGGTCTTTGAACGAGCTGTCAACGCCAAGCGCAGAGTGGATGCTGAGGGTAGTCCATACGATGAGGTCTCCGTGACTGGCCTGTGGTACCATTACATTAAATCTCATTACGATTCTATATGTAAGAAAGCTCACCAGTGGGTGATCGAGCATATTGAGCGAATCAGAGAGCCAATAGTTCTTGCGCTGGGTAGCCATCAGCCTCCCCCATCGGATTCCATTGATGCCAAGCAGCGGGAGCTGACAGACAAGATTCACGATCTAGCCACAAACACGGCTGAGGCCGATTACATTATATTCATGCCTACGGACGGTTATAAAGGCGACAGCCTCTCCGCTCAAGAGCACAAACCTCTACCAGCAGATCGCAATGGAGGCTTCCGTGAGGAGCCGATCTCGTGGTCGGCCAATATACACTGGCGAGCACAAGATTACAAGGCACGAATTCGTTTTCTAGTCAGAAAAGAGATGTACGAGCACTTGCAGCGAGAAGGTCTCTATCTCGTAGAAGCGCTTCTGAATAATGCTGAACGCCTGGTCATAACGAGCATCAGCCAGATCGATGGACAGACAATGGCCCGGCATGAACTTGGAGGGTTCTCTGAGCCTTCCACTGTAGATCGCTGGATCGAATATACTCGGCACACAGGGCAAAGCGTGAAAGGATTCGTCGCCTATCGGTTGTGTCGGGAGTACGATGACGAGAAGTGGGCGAAATTCAAGAGACGGTTTGAAGGTGATGTAGCGGATTGGGGACGTGGAAAAGAGGAAATCGATGATGCTCTTCGAGCCTGCAAGATCCATTGGGTTGATGCCGAGAAGGATATCGGGGATGACGATATCGAGGGTGCCAAGAAGTAAGTTACCAATGCAGTGTCCGGTTCACGAACTAAAATAAGAGCAGGCACTTCAAAAACGCCGTCTTCGATGTCCCAGTTCACGATCGAGTCTTTCTAGCCATCGACAAAGCCACCATAGAATCATATCTGGAACCAGCTCCTGCCAAAGCCAAATTCGTCCTTGCCGTTGATGTAGACTTTGACGGTAAAGAAGCAACTCCAGAATCACCCGGATACAAAGGGACAATGCGAATACTAGGCAGTCTCCTATGGGATGAATTAGGTGCAATGCTAACTACACAGGGAGCGTCCATCCAAGATTTGTGGCCTTTCGCTATGAGTGACTCAGAAAAGGTTTATAGGGGTCCTAAGCTGGATATAGTGTTGAAATTCCCAACTTATGGGGAGACTGTGGCTTGGGAACTTGCCGCTGCCATGGTGCCTCTGATGATCGACTCGGCGAGGGATGCGCGAAATAGTTAAAGTGGCCCATGATAAGACATAGCTTGACCCGCGCATGCGCATGGATATATACAACGAAGACCACCAGACCTAACAGAGCTTGGTAGTTAAGCTTTGGCTGCCCTATTGATGAAGTAAAATCGGCTATCTGATACTGTCAAACTACAGTTGATCACTAATTCAAAAAGAAAAGACTTGAGATTGATGATGGATTATATAATAGTCTAGAAGTTAATGCCGCTAAATGCCAAATCTATAATGCTCTATACAAGAAAGTCAAACAAACTCTATGCAGACGCCCCGATACACTTAAGCCTTGGGCTGGATAGATTGAGGGTTTCGGAACAAGTTCTTTGGGTCGTACTTGGCCTTGACCGACTCCAGCTTTGCAACATTGCTTCCCCAATACATCTCGGTGGCCCGATCACCCTTGATCTGCGAATCGGGATAGTTGACGTACATGCCCCAGGTGCCCTCTTTCAGGGAGTTGGAAATGCTCTGCCTCAAGCCCTTGATGAGACCGAAGCCGTCAGAAGGGTACTGTGCGGTCTGTGCAACACTGTCGTAGAATTGGAAGAGGAGTAGTGTGTCGCGGTGCACGTAGGCGGTATCGCTGGGCTTGGGCTTGGAAACGGCAGAGTATTTGCCGCCTGTGATGTCCATCTGTAACCACCATGAGTGGCTGCTGCTTTGGCCGGTTGTGGAGACGTAGTTGACGAAGGACTTGAATTGGTTGAGGGTCAATTCGGGGGCTGCGAGACTGCTGGCGTAGAAGTTGTCGTGCTGCGATGTGTTAGCTATATATCTTGTTGAGTTTCGAGTTGGATGACTAACTGCATCGTATGAAGCGCTTGTGGGGTTAACGTCAACACCCGCACCAGCAAAGTGAGTAACAAGCTCGATCCAGTTCACAGTCGTGGCAGTGACCTGAGCATTAAGCTTCTGTAGCA
This sequence comes from Fusarium citri, assembly GCA_004367485.1. Taxonomy (NCBI): domain Eukaryota; kingdom Fungi; phylum Ascomycota; class Sordariomycetes; order Hypocreales; family Nectriaceae; genus Fusarium; species Fusarium citri. Next base: position 142,895 of record QHHH01000140.1, read on the forward strand.
AAGGTTGCAACTCCTTCCTCAGGGCTGCCTCATCACCGATATAAGCACCGTCGACGCTGTAGCCGTTCTTGGAAACTGCCATCTGCATAGTGATTTCTGCAGGCATAGTCTTTCCGAATTCTTGGAAGTCGTACATTCCTTGAGGTGCCGAGTTTTTGTCAAAGTTGAGGCCGATGTCGAAGTATGTGATCTTCTCAGGCGCGGCGAAGGTCTGGAATTCCATCTCGACGACGACGCCGAAGGATGCACCGGCTCCGCGGACGGCCCAGAATAGATCGGAGTTTTCGGTCTTGGAGCAGTGGACGACTTTGCCGGTGGGGAGGACGACGGTTGCGCCGGTCATGAGATCGAGGGTGAGGCCGTATTTGCGGGCGACCATACCGTAACCGCCGTGCAGAGCGTGACCACCAATACCAACTCTGCAAACTGTTAGTGACGATCGCCAATTCTTCCAATTGTTGTACTTACCCAGGGCATGTTCCATGAGAAAGAGCTCTCTTGCCCTGATTCCAAAGCTCAGTCGCGACATGTCCAAGTCTAGCACCAGGCTGAATCTTTGCCGTGCCATCCTTAGCCAGCTTAACGCTGTACAATCTATCCAACTCAATCATGAGATGGCCATCTTCGCCACCAAAGCCAAGAGAGGTATAGCTGTGTCCACCACTCTTGGCATTAACAGCAACGCCATGCTTAGCGCCACATTCAACAGCGGCAGAGACTTGAGCGACTGTTGTAGGGACGGCGATGGCAGCTGGTTCGAATTGAAGACGAAGGTTGTAGGCTGTGCCGTCTTCTTTCCATGTTTGAGAGCCTTGGGCGTCGATGGGGACTTTGGCTTGTGTGAGACAGCTGTTGACGGCTTCGCGCTTTGTGGGGACTGCTGAGGTCTGGGCGACGAGGCCAACTAGCAGACAGGTAAAAGTGTTGATATGCATGCTTAATGGTAGGAGAAAGAATGAGAGAGAGAATGTTGATGGAATGAAAATGGAAAGGAGACCAAGGCAGTTGCAGTTATTTAATCTAAAGCCATGTTGCCGTAATTATCTCTTGGCTCAACTCCACAGATCGGCACGTTACGAGATCTGAGCCCTTGGATTGTGGGATACGAGCTACTGCTACTGCTACTGCTACCGTCACGACGTTGCGGCTCTAGCGTCTTCGCCTTGACCGAGCGAATGCGACAGATTGTCTGTCCAGAATGGTAATTCAATCAACGCCATTCAAACTCAATTGATCAGAAAGGAAAGCAGAATGCAACGTTGAGACACAGCTAAAAAGGAAACTAAGGCTGGTAGCGTTGCAAATTCTCCTCGTGATGACAAGCCTCCATGTGCCGGAGTACCGATATTAGCTTTGGGCTATAATTAGCTGGGCTTCCATTACTGTGATGTCATTCAGTGGAATCGTTTTATGGGGTTAGTGAGGCTGTAGCTGAGGAATGGTGGCTTAATAAACTGATGCTTGGAGGATTTGATTGGATGGTGTTCGATTACTCGCTAAAGTTCAGGGTATTCTTGGAGAAAAAACAGTGTTCCCATGTTGTGTCTTTGTTTGTATCCCAAGTATTGATGCGACCTTGTTCTCGTGGAGTATCTTTGTTCTCGGTCTCTAGCATAATCCATATCCTAGTCAATAGTCCACCCAATTTTAATCTCAACAACCTTGTCGCATAGATTGAATTTCTTCAATAATCTGTGTCTCCGATGGTGGCGACGCGCACCATCCATTGGGAAGGAAACGGTATGGATCGAGTGTTTTAGCGTTGGCATAGTTTTCGTCGCTCCACATGTGTGTGGCTGTCACGACGATCTTTGTACCTTTTTTGACAGTTGTTCCATTGGAGAGCGTGACATCTTCAAGAGCTCGCCTCCTCCAACCTGTTACAAATGCGTGAGTTTCTATATGATTGTGATTTGCTGATGTGCTTACCTATGAGAATCGGCTTCATTCGCCGTGTCTCTTTCAAAAAGCTATCCATAATTTTGAGATCAGCTAGCGCGCGCTTCTTTAGTCCTTGAGCCGACAGTACACGGACTGTCTCCTTGCGCAGAATAGTAAGCATCTCAGGATACGTAGCAATATTGATCATCGTCTGAGAAAGTAGATCAGTAGTCGCATGAATAGCAGCCAGCGTCAGCGCAAGCTGGCAATCAGCAGGTGGAAGCGCCGAACCACCCTGAGCAAACCACTCAATCGCGTCATCGAAGGGAGATTTCTGCCCTCGGGCAAGGGCTTCGGCTTTAATCCGCTGGCGGCGCTCAATATGAGGATCAAGTTACTTTCGGGCAGCGATTAATGCTCGTCGGACTTCGCGACATTGGGGGAGGACCCAGTGGATGTAACGACGCAGCCATCTAGGAATGACGCAGAGAATCATCATGGCTTCAAAAGTCTTTCTGGTGTAGTAGGCGCAGGCGTTGTTCCAGCCTTCGTCTCGGCAGAGTTCTTCGCCCATGAATACTCTTGAGGACATGCGAGAAACGATAGTTGAGATGTGTTCGTTCAGGTTGAGGGTGTGCCAGTCTAGTGATAGATGTTAGAAAGTGTCGGTATGATGTACGAGCAACGCACCAGTTGAGTCTCCAATAATACTTCGCATGACAATAGCAGCCTCTTCTGATAAGGGACTTGTTATCTTGGCTACAATTCATCCTGTCAGCGATCTGGTGGGATGTTGATTCGATCAAGTACCAACCCAGCGCCTTCGTCAAATGCCTTGAAATAATCTTTGGCATGAGTTCATCGTGCTGAAGAGCAGTAAACCCAGGCATATACGCATGATTATCCTGAAGGGTGTTAAAGAATGCACGTCCATCTTTATAGATGCTTGTGCATCAAACTTACATCACTTGCAGCCGCTCCAAAGTCAAGTCGTTTATCGTTTTTGATCTCATTGATCATTTGAGGCGGCAAAATCGTCAACTCTCCCCACTCGCAAAACAGTCTGTAAGGCTTTCCGACAAACCGCCTAGCTCCGGCAGCAAGTGTCTCAAGGCTCTGACTATTTTCCATATATCGCCGAAGGCGGGGGATGTTGCTAAATTCGAATGACATTTCGCGGGATCAAGGTCATATGCAGTCTATCATAATGTAAAACGCCGACGTCAAAGCAGGTTCGAACAATGTACTGATGTCTGCCAAGTGTTCATCTTTACGGTTCTCGAATAAAGTATCTTGATGCCGACCCTTGATGACTGAGAGAAGAGCTAGGCCTGTGATCTGGAAAGCTAGACTCCACCGAAATGAAGAAACCGCATTCATCCTTCACCAACCGATTGCTGTCCAATGTTGTGCTCGATGACATACATCATACTGCAGCACCTAGTACGCCAACGAAAGCTAGAACAGCAAAGACCGATACTATCACACGAGAGGCCGAGGAGTCCTCAACCTTTTCAGGCGCGTCGCTATCTTTTTTCTCATCGTCCTTCTTGTCTTTGTCACCGCTATCGCTCGCAGAAGCAGTCCCTGTAATCTTAGCTCTGAGAGTACTGCACGCGTCAGGTCCAACAGGAACAAGATCGGTGATATAAGGCTCATCACTACAAGATTCCCACAGGATCCGGTATTCAGAGATATGTTGAGCCTGCCAGCTTGTCCACTCCGAAGCCCACTCCGAAAACTCCTCGGCCGACGATCCAGTGATGGCAGGAAGTTGGCATGGATCAGCGGTGTTGTAGAGACTTCCGAGGGCGAATGATACACCTAGTTCTGACATGTCCATGGGTGGCGCTGGTGCGCCTGTGATGGGGAGGGAGTCTTTGAGGGACCAGCATGATGGTATCGTTAGGGATGGACGGGTAGAGCTCGTAGTAGTCGGAGGAGAGGTTGGGGTTGGAGTTTGAGCCACCACATGTGACGCACTGAAGGCCAAGAGAGCAATAAGTTTTAAGATAGTCATGGTTGCGTTGGGACAGGGAAGCTCGGCGTTGGGGTGAGAGAAATGTCAAAGAATGTAGTTGAGGACATCGCCAGAGCTAGCAATTTATATGATTGACTATCTGCAGTAAGCGGAGGCCTCTGCCTAATGGCTGGCAATGGAAGGATTTTTCGATTTGGTGGAATTTCCAATATTCCTTGCCCTTCAACTGAGGCGCAGCATTATCGTTCTATCTTACCTTAGATGCTAGTTGGATCCATAGTTGCTTACCACACTAGGGTCTAATGGGTAGGTGTACAGGATTCTCATGCGGTGATTTATTCTAACAGCTATATAACATGGGTCTATCTTTTTAACTTCCATTCAAAATGAATTGAGTGGCTCTCGTGTACCACAGGTGCCGGCATCTAGGATCGATGTTCTAAGTTTTGCCGACTTCTTGATAGAATTGGCGTCATTCCACAGAATTTAAAGAGGGTTCGCAGTCATGTTACTCTGTTTGTAAATTCCATTGTATCAGTGAATAAAAGGCGGTTGTGCATTGCATGAATAGGTTATCATAATTCCGTAAAAGCCAGCGAGTAACAGTACATAGCCCTGGAACAATCCTGCCAATCTCCCCTTACATCTCCACCTTACAGCCCTCACATATATCCAATCAGAGCAGCCGTAGCTTACTTGGTCTGAACATAGATGGAAGAAGAACCACTGCTCTGGTAACCCTCAGTAGCCAGGATCTGGTAGTAGTGGTTACCAAGGCGCATGCCAGCTTGAGACCAGGCGTTGAAGTGAGCCTGCATGTTGACTGAGCCGCTGGAGCGCTTGGTGCGGCGGATGGACCAGTACTGGTTGAAGGTCTGGATGCCGTCGATGGAAGGCTGCTGGTAGCGGGTGGACATGTAGATATCGTAGGTGTCACCGTCGGTGTAGACGGTTCCCTTCTTCTGAGCATTCTGTCCAGGGTTGTAAGAACCGTAGTTCTCGATGACCTATAGAATTGTTAGTAAGTAGCCGATCTTTTGATGTCAAGCGGTAACTTACGTAGTACTCGACGAGAGGGCTGCGAGTCCAACCGTAGACGGCAAGGTAACCGTTGCCCTGAGGGCTGAAAGATCCGCCGTAGTTGATGGTTCTGGGTGGTGTAAGCGAAAGGATCCAACTTATCATCCGAGAGAAGCTTACCGGCCAGTACCAGGGTTCCATCCCTTACCACCGACAAAGTTACCGGTGTTGCGCCAGTCGACCTGGTAGTGGCTGCCCTCACCCATGCGGTACTGGGCGTAACCACCACCATCAGACCACCAAGAGTAGAAGTAGCCGTTATGGTAGCCTTCACTGTTGCCGGTGACCTGACGAGCCTCAAGGACAGAGGTGGTGTTGCCGTCGTCACGCTCCTCGAGGAAGTCAAAGGGGCGAGCAAGAGCCCCAGTGAGAGCCGAGGCGGCGACGAGGAGGGATTTGAAAGAGACCATGGTGATGAGAGTGTGGTTCTTGATGTCCAAGAAGCAAGCTGTTGAGTGTTCGAAGAGGGCTGACCTGGAGAAGAAAGGTATCATCAGTTGGCGAGCGATTAGGTCTTATATATACTCATGAGCGATGAGTTTTGCATTAACACCAAGATATTGCCAAGCATACTAGTGATTAATTCTGAACAAGTTCCCATCGCTTGGTCTTCGGAGACTAACTCCTTTCCAGGAATACAAACAAAAGCAAATTTAGACTCATCTTGGATGTTTCTGCCCCTCCTTCCCCACCATCTACACATCCTTGTGGCAACACTTTATCCCATGGGGAGCCAAGACGGTAAAGCTTTCTCATGATCGGTCATGAGGGGATCAAGACTTACCCAGACCAGCAATTCTCTGATGCGATTGGCCAGGCCGAAGGGGAAGTGACATGCATAGATCATAGACTAATCTTTGCCCTGCAGAGTTGGAGTAACCACACCTGTTTTACATTCTGGCTAAATCAAATGTATTGATTCCTTTCATCCGTTTGTAGAGGATGCCACTTGGCGTACAGCTTGTTTGCTACAAAGGGTAGTAGGGAGATGGATTGGTATGGCGAGTGGTACAACTCACTTGTCAATATTACTACCTTGCGGCATAAAGCCGTAGACAGGTCATTTCCACTGCCAAGGTAAGAAAAAGAAAGGTGGGACGACCAACAGCAGAGCGATAAGCTGTACCCCATGCATATTTTCCTAGTGTTCATCTCCTCCCGATGACCACTACCGAGGGATCCCTTGTCTTTGGGGTATAATTCCTGAGCCGTTAAGAACATTCGTCACAGGGGTCTCTGAACTTGGCAGAAGGCAGCATTGAAAACCTAAGTTTGCTTTTTATTGACGAGTGATCTCACTACTTCTGATGCTTATGCCATTAGGTTCGTCTATTATGTCGATCAGCAGATTAAGTTCGACAAGTGGTATCGAACAATGTAACGAGACATAGATAGACGGGTGATTTAAATATTCCTGGGACTCTACCGATCCGAATGGGTTTGATCCGGCCGGTTGCCGACATGTCTAGCCTGATTAAGGAAGGTGGAACATGATGCCCCGGATTACAGCATGAGGATCCTTGCAAGTTGAATTTTGGCTAAATTGCAGTATGGCCAAGACTCTTATTTAGCCTCGGGCAGTTTTATCCTTATTCTTGTACAACGATTAATTCGACGACATTTGAAGAATTCGTAAACAACCACATGGTTATGGTTGTCAAGAAGGGAATACCAGGAACAAGATTTCCTGAGATATCCGAAGGGTAGTTCAGCATAAGCTCGGTTTGAGGTTCCCTGGTTAAAATCAAGTACGGAAGTGAGGGGCAGAATCAAGAAGTGATTGTGTAATGAGTTGTTCAACTTGTACAAGGATAGTCCTTGTCAGAGTCAACATCTTGTTGTCCCGATATCATGTACTTTAACATCATCCACAGTTTACAAAACTTCACCCTAAGTAGGTAGTGCTGTGGGGAGTTCTTCTTCTGTATAATGACCGAAAGTTACCAAATTTACGTGATCCAACCATCCACCGTAACAGCCGTCTTGTAACAGCATGTTCGGCCCGGGTGGTTCGATATACATCGAAAGGTGTGCATTTCATTTGACGCCCATCGACCTGGTCCGGGTCTTTGTATATAAGTCCGATTTAACCGAGTCATCAACTCATCATCGAGGATGGGTGGCTGTACTATGCAACAAGTCAGGTCTTCCCTGCCCAATTTGCGAGGCATCAACGAGGGACCACAATCGGGTAAGTTGACAGTTACGTTAGCTTTCCAGAGTCTCGTTGCGGTGAATTTGAGTCGCCTCCGTAACCGAGAATCGTGGTAGTAAGTGAGACGAATAATACGGTGTGTGGGGCAAAAAGGCCTGCTCAGACCCAGCTTATAGGACTCGGACTCGTTCTTGAGCTCTTTATACCACTTTCTCTATCTAAAGTGTTCGAATTAATGGACGGATGGAAACTGTTCTTCCTATCCTCTTTTATATGTTATCATGGTGTGTATGTAAAGCAGCTTGTTTACTGCTTCTGGCCAGAAGGTTTCGAGAATCAAGATCAAGCAGCAGAAGGGAAATGAATGCTGTTGGGTATCGATCTAAAAGTCCCATCAAGACCACATCTGGCGGTCACCTGCTTTGGCATAACCGATCCATTGCCACCGGCAAAGTGCAGTACGGGAACCCTGGCGCACTAACGGATAGATCCTAGATGGCTTTGGCCTTTGAACGTTGGAGACTTGGAACTGACAGGGTCGGTCAAGCTGGCGGGACTATGTCAGCAGGGATTGGGGGAGGACTTTCCGCGTGGAGATGCGGTATCAACATCGGGATCAAAAGTGGAATGTCCTCAGCTACGGAACTTTCATAAAGGATTTTGAAATGATGTCTCAGTCGATGAACCATCATGGGCTCGACTCTCCTGGTAGTCTCACCCGCATCGCAAGAACTTGATGGCCTGAAAAGCTTTATTTCACCATGACCAGAGTCTCTACAAGACCCATGAACCAGGAATGGGTACGATGACAGGTTAAAGTCAGGGGCATAAAAATACCACGATTTGCAATTCCCATTCCTCGGCGACATGATGGTCTTTACCCGAGAATGGCTTAGACTCTCTCACCTGAAGCAAGAACTTGATTGACCAACCAGATATCTGCCATAGGTGGGTCTGATCTATCCTGGGTCTTGCCAAACTGTGATAGTATAGGGTAGTTATGGTATCTTTGGTTTGTCAACGACCTCGTGCTGAGAGTTGATGCGCCGATGTGAATCTCGTTGACATAGTCTATAGCGATGTTTCTAAATGTATTTGTCACATATTTTTAACATGCGATGTGGAGTTGGCGCTTGAGCTCTAAGTGAACCTGAATAGATGATCATTTACACATCAAAACCTTTTCAATTGCATGTGTACTACCCATGCTCCTTAGCGGGCTTCCAGTGGATATCCGGAATCATATCCAACGATGGCACCATCGCTCCGTAGTCACAGCATAGGTTTGGACAAGTAATCAGATCAGCTCAGCTGAGCTTCATGCCGTGTTCCCATCGAGTATTCGCCCGTGGAAATTCCCAAGACGGTTGTAGCTAGATGACTAAGGTGAGGCAGGAGAATATTGACAAGTGGGTCCTCCCGATCTTGATCAACAGTGAAGCTATGCTATGACGTATTCCATTGTATACCGCGACGCGACAGAACTCAGTCGCATCTAAAATTCACATGACACAATCATAACTAAAAATTCGATTTTCAATGGCCGATTTTGCAGCCCGAAGACGCGAGAATATTGAGAATAATGCACTTCTTCTCAAGGACATCAAGCCTATAATTCCAAAGACTGAAAATCCACTACCAAAGGCCAAGAGCAATAACAAAAACAATAAACGAAAGGCAGAAACACCGCGCGCCCCTACGCGACAGTCAAGGCGAATAGCAGAGGCTGTATCAAAGCCGGTATACGATGACGACAACGACGATGAAGTCAGTGCTTCCTCGTCGCGGAGAGGTGCTCCTCATGTGAAGAGAGCTTCAAAAACTCAACAAGCCCTCGCTGGATCAGATTCAGAGACCGAATCGAGCAAGGAGCCTTCCAGGGACGTGGAAGCTATAACAGCCGGATGGACAGCATGGGAGCCCGAGGGTGATGACCCTGTTCGTGATGTCACTGGAGTAATTCGCTTTGAGTCACACCCCGATTTCCGACCGAACAAATCACCCGAAGAGATCATACGTGAAGGAAGTTTTGGCGGATCATATTGGAGACCGTTACGCTCAAAGCGCTTGGGCATCACGGTGAAAGATGACTGGAAAGAGCTTCCAGCCTCATGGACAGCTGGCCTAGACGTGGACACATATCTCACCAGCACTACATACGACCCCGAGATTAACAAATATGGCGTCCAATGTGGACAAAGTATCGAAGAATGGGAGGCAGCTGGATGGATAGCTCATGAGTACGATGTTCGTGGGTGGTTCCAGTGGTACTGTCGCTTTTGGATGGGTCGTCGCTGCGCGGATGATGAGCGGCAAATAAGTCGGTGGAAGAAATGTGTCGGAGAGACTGGGCGATGGAGGAGAATATTGCTTAAGAAATACGTGTCTCTTGGGATACGGAGTGTGTTTGCTGATGATGGGGAGGACGAGGACGCGCCTGATGTCAGCCCTGTGGTGCATCAGACATGTCACCATTGGGCATATGAGGTTCGGCAGGATGCATTAGATCGATTCTGGACTGATGGAAAATAGATTGTAGTGAATCGAAATCTTTTGAATGTGCTGTAAAGAGACCATAGCCGTGAAACTTTGACATGGTCGCAGGCGGACACCATCAGTGCACCATTTTCCTTCTGGGCTCACGTATTCAAACCAAGTTTCTTCAGTTTACGTAATTGACCTCGGACAGAAATTATTTACTGATGGTCGAAGGATTGTATGTCTACCACAATAACGCCCGTCGTACCTAAGGTGGTCCAAACCATTGGGCCATCAACATGGAGTACAAATAACAACTGCTCCTCAGCTTGTACCCAGGATCAGAAACTCATAACATGCGGTTGTCATACAATCACTATACCTACGTGCCTATATAAGCCCTACGTGCCCCTCGTCAACTAACTACTACTCGAACAAGATATTTAACCACCTAGACAATTCATTGCCATAACTAAATCTACTATCCAACTCCTATATCGAAGAACAAAATGCCTGGACCGGAATCTCCCAAGCCCGCCCAGCCTCGTCCCCCCGTTCCTACCCCTCATCCTGAGCCCCCACCTCGACCTATCTCGCCAGACTCTGACGATGACTGAGTACGGCATGTTGATGGATGGTAGGGGCTATGAGGAAAGATGATGGTGAAAATGGACGGATGTAGCTATATTATAGACATGAAAGCTTCATAGATTACGACGTCTCCAAATATACTTATTGCAGAACCTGTAGAGTACCTGCGACATCTACCGAGAGCTTTTCTCTTAACTTTTCTTTTTTCTTCTCTTAACTGCAGGTTCTATGGCCATAACAGTTCCATAAAGAATATCCGAAAAGGCGTACTTAATAAAACAACACTTCTCCCCCGAACATCAATCTTCTTTGTCTCTTAGAAGGAGGCTGATGATCATGTGATATCTCTATGTAACTTCATGTATGTATACTGGTGTTACTCATCTTGTCCATTCCACGAATTGGCAATTTCCTTCCTTGCCATAGGTACAACAACAACAATAATCTCTATCGTATAGTCTCGCCCTTGACGTTCCGACCCTAGCTCCTCCACCAGTCCAAAATCGCATGAATGTCGTTTTCCTTCAGCATTTGATTCGCAGTCAAGCTTAATCAGCTAGCTGGAACCACCCCGAGAACTTCGCCAAGGTTGAGATCATCAATGGCAGCAGTTTGGAGTTTTGCATCCTTTTAAGCGCTTACCAAAGAAATGGAATGATATCTTGCTATGTATCAGGTACCCTTTACGCACTTTTTAACTCTGCTCACGAACAAAGCTATTAGCTGTGTGAACGGAGATGTCCGAAGACAGAGGTAGTATATACCACAAGTTCATTATGTCTTGTGATCATAGAAATGAAAAGTCCATATGCCTTGTGACGTCCATTTAGACAGCCATATGTCCACTGTGATCCCAGCGATATGAAGTGGCGTCTCGTATGTGACGAGCAGACTAGCTAAGTGAGGGCCGTACGAAGGGAACTCCACATGAATTGACATGAAGTCAATCAAAACTAGGTAGTACAATTACTATTCCTCAGGGTGTCAGAAGAAATGACCGCAAGATCGTAAGAGAGGAAATAGTTTAGTTATTTTATGCTAGTTTAGGCCTGCTCTAAAGGCTACTTTATTTTAGCAACCTAAGCCTTAGAGGACAATTCTTCTGTTACCCACCTGCTCTTCAACCGGTAAGTGACGTCGGTCTAATAGTGACCCCTGGGTTTAGTGGTCGCTGAGTTACGACATGCGTTTCTGTACCTTTTGGGCCACGCTTTTGGGCTTGAAATGTGAGGAAATGCATTGGCCTATCTTTACAGGAGTGGGTAGGTATATCATTGAATCAGCTGATGTTGAAAACTCAATAAGCCCTGCATGTGTTGTGGCTTTCATTTTAGGCCGGGAGAACCGCCGTTCACATTTCATTATACGAGATCACCCGCGCATCTCAGTCACTCCTTTGTGCATATTTAGCTTTCGTATTATTTTGAGGGGTAGGTCCTACAAGATATACAGAGAGAAACAACACAATGACAATCACAGACCGTGGATCGTGCATGGTTAGTCTCCAAGCTGTAAACATTAATACGAGTCCAGACTGAGAACATAAATACGAGTGCTTCCATCCATGAGTTAACCCTTTTCCCGCTCAACTCAGTCCCCTTAAGCACCGACTTCTTAGACAACACAAAGAACCTTTACTATCCAGTAAACAACAGCCAACATGTTCAAATTCCTGTCCGTGTTTCTCTTTGCATTCGGTAAGACCCCAATACATCTACCGTGGACATTGTAAAATAACCCTTCCTCTTTTAGTTGGCAGTGTCTTTGCCCGCGGCTACGGTGACCCAGCCTATGAGAGTCATGGCAAGAGCCGATGTGTAGAGTGGTGTGACGAACACTTTCGACATCCTAGCAAATTACTGTTGGGCGTCGTGCTGGTGGTAAATAGTTCAAAGAACATGATCTCTTGTTCATGGGTCTTGACTATGTATATATATCGGATGGCGATACAGAAGCATACTCAGATTGGATACTATCTTTGCCCTATGCCGGTAGATTCCGCAAAGGGTTCACAACGTGAAAATACTTAGGGTCTCTTCTGGTGCCTATGATTATCGATATCATGTTTTACGTGTATTCGGCTTTCGAAAGTTCAACTGGCTTCCAGGTTTTCCCGTGTTGCTGCACCGCACAGTCCGCACTGCAATTTACAAGGGTTACGAAGTCCCTAAAGGCCGTCGGATAGTTCTGCCCGAGAGCCAAAAGATGCCGTTATTGTGCTTGACAGTATTTACCCTATAACATTCTCTATGACGTATTGAGAACGGATTACAGACAGTTGTGATTCAAATTTGATAGTTCATTATCGTCAATCCAATTTTCTCTTTCTTCTTTCTCTTCAACTATTCTGCCCTTCGTTTCTCATTGTGTTTTACGACTTGTGCAGACGTACCGAAAAGTTGCTGAGCATATCGCTCACATTCGCGGACGATAGATTCTTCGGAATTATGGAACAGTCTCGCTAGATCTTCATGATGTGCCACCTGGTCCTTGTTCGCGTCAGTGCTTTCGATAGAAGCGGCGGATATTATCAGGAGGTAGCCCATCGCCCATAATTATGGCACCATCATCCTCTCAAGACCAGACGAACTCCGCTCACGCACGTGTTCGTCTCTTGTTCCTGACGATTAAACTAAACCTGATTTTCCTCAAGAGTCGGACAAATTACCAATGCACTGCGAATAATGACCAGCATTATGATAGAGGCCCCTCAGGGTGTCATAAGAATTGGCCCCCGAGAGCATAAGAGACGAAATAATTTGATCATCTTATGCTAGCTTAGGCTAGCATTTAGACTTCTTTATTTCTGTAGCCTAAGTCTTGGAGGATATTTCTTCTGACACCCACCTGAGGCCTTCCTAAAGAAAGGGGCGTCAGGGATAATGATCCCTGTCGTAGATCATTGATGCGACACCCCACGAGCGGGCATTGGATCTTTTCAGTTGGTGGATGCAACGGTATGCGGCTCATTAACCTTGTTGCGCCCCCAAAGCCGTAGTGCAGAAACTTGAGCCAAGCCACGATGGTCTCGGAAGTACGGAGAAAGGCTATACATAGCCACTCTTCTCCGATACTATTCCATTCCCAGTTACGATCCCTTATGCGAGGTGGTTGATGTGACTTTGACGATGGAGATGGACGGTTGAAGATTGCACCGAATGGCAACATGTTGTTGAGATGTTGGTGCATAGCCAAGAAGGGGTTGTTGGAACTATGCTTGGCCGCAGCTGTTATTGGTTCTGGAAGGTGTTATTTCTGGACTTTTGTACGACTCATGTTGATACAGTTGCATCGCATATGCCTGCACTCAGGGCGTTGCTAGCCTCGGTACGGACACTACCGACGTCGAACCTGCGTTAAGGACATGGATGTTTCGGTTCAAAGTGGGAGACGGTCGGCATATCCAACAGATAAATACCCAAGACATGTCTATCACTTTCTTAACTCATCAGTCGATCTCTGACCAGTCATTCCTTCCTCAGTCCTTCTTTGACGACTTGACTATAATCACTTTACAGGGAAACCACTCCTTTAGTTCCCTTGTTTGTTGTTTAATTGGATCTTAATCACTTAATTCACCATGAGACAATCCTTCCTCACAGGCCTTTTGGCCGCTCCTCTTTCTGCGTACGCCGTCGCTCTGACTGGCTACGAGTACGTCGTTGTCGGCTCTGGTGCCGGTGGTGGTCCTCTGGCCGCTCGCCTGGCCATGGCTGGTCACAAGACCCTTCTCATCGAGGCCGGTGATGACTACGCCACCACCAACTACACCGTCCCTGCCTACTCTGCCAACGCTTCCGAGGATCCCGAGATCTCTTGGAACTTCTTCGTCAAGCACTACGCCGACGATGAGCGACAGGCTCGTGACTACAAGACCACCTACGACACTCCCAACGGAGAGTACACTGGTCTCAACCCTCCCGCCGATGCCAAGCTCAAGGGTACTCTGTACCCTCGTACCCAGGCTCTTGGTGGTTGCACTGCTCACAACGCTTTGATCGCTGTCTACCCCCACCAGTCTGACTTTGAGTACATTGCCGAGCTCACTGGCGATGACTCCTGGTCTGCCAAGAACATGCGAAAGTACTTCGTCGAGGCCGAGGACAACAACCACCGCCCTGCTGGTGAGGATGGTCACGGTTACGATGGCTGGTTGAGCACTGAGACTGCCCCTCTCAGCATTCCCCTCAACGACGAACAGCTCCTCAGCATCCTCAGCGGAGGTGCTGCTGCCCTTTCCGAGGTCACCGGCGAGGAGATCACCATGGATGGTCTCATCGCTGATGACGCCAACGCCAACACTCTCGCCCGTGACCAGAAGCCTGGCTTCTACCAAATCCCCCTCTCCACCAAGTCTGCCAGCCGTGTTGGACCCCGTGAGTTCATTCTCTCTGTCCGCGATGCCAAGTTCGATAACGGCACCAAGCGATACCCTCTCGATGTCCGCACCAACAGCTACGTCACCAAGGTTCTCTTCGACGAGTCTGAGAAGACTCCCCGTGCCATCGGTGTTGAGTTCCTCGACGGCAAGCACCTCTACTCAGCCAGCCCTCTCTCCACTGGCGCTGCTGGTAAGGCTGGTAACGCTACTGCTTCTCGTGAGGTCATTGTCGCTGGAGGTGTCTACAACACTCCCCAGATCCTCAAGCTTAGCGGTGTCGGACCTGCTGATGAGCTGAAGAAGTTCGACATCCCCGTGGTTGTCGATCTCCCCGGTGTTGGTACCAACCTCCAGGATCACTACGAGATCAGCGTCCAGGGCAACCCTGCCGAGAACTTCACCTCTTTCGATGGTTGCACCTTCAGCCTCTTCACTGATGAGGACCCTTGCCTTGACCGCTGGAGGGCCCCCATCGACGGTGACCACGGTATCTACTCTTCTTCTGGTCTTGCTGCCACCATGTTCTACAAGTCCACCACTGCTGAGAAGGATAACTTCGACATCTTCGCTTTTGGTGGTCCCGTCAACTTCCGTGGTTACTTCCCTCAGTACGCTGTCAACGCCACCATCGAGCACGACTGGTTCTCTTGGGCCATCCTCAAGGCTCACCCCCGCAACACTGCCGGCAAGGTCGTCCTCCGCTCTGCTGACCCTCTCGACATGCCCGAGATCACCTTCAACTACTTCGACACTGGCAACGGCGACGCCGACAAGGATCTCCAGGCCATGTACGAGGCCGTTGAGCTCGCCCGCAAGGCTTTCGCCAGCCAGCCCGTCAACATCACCGAGGTCCTCCCCGGTGACCACGTCAAGACTCAGAAGGACGTTGAGACTTACATCAAGGACAACACCTGGGGCCACCACGCCTCTTCCACTTGCCCCATTGGTGCCGATGACGATGAGATGGCTGTCCTTGACTCCAAGTTCCGTGTTCGCGGTGTTGCTGGTCTGCGTGTCGTTGACGCTTCCGTCTACCCTCGCATTCCCGGTACTTTCACTGCCGTGTCTACTTTCATGGTGGCTGAGAAGGCTGCTGATGTCATGTTGGCTGAGTTGGAGGAGTAAGATGTTTGCAATGCGTATGATAGATGTGATAAGGATAGCCTCATAGTATAATGTCATGATCCAATTCTGATACCCAAAAAGAGTTCTTTCTATGTGATAACCATCTAATCCTTGGTAAAAAAGCTTTGAAATTATGTCGACTGTTTCTGTATCCAATATCAAGGCCTGGAGAATACGAGCGTGGCATCGAAATTACCCCATCTGTCAGAGTAAATGACCAACCGGTGCATTGATGAGGAGTTTGACTGGCTGTTACAAGAAGTGATCTTATTTACTAAATCTAATCCGGTTTATATGCATCAAAACCTAGGCGAATCCCAAGTTGAGGGTATAGTTCAAAGGTGTAACACCAGTGATATAGACATGACTTCCCGCCAATGTCAAGTTACCTCCATGCCAACTGTACTGCTCACCAGCATCATTCTGAATAACTCCCATTCCGTTTCCAGGTCCGAAAGTAATCTTATCGTCGCCCATAGTGTACTCTCCCATTCCTTTAGCAAGACGGTAAATAGTGGTGTTATCACTATCCACAAATTCCTCCACACCCTTGAACTTGCCACCCTCTCGGAAAGTAATCTCAAAGGTGAGTTCGACGTCATCTTCTCCGGTGACTTGGAAGTTGAGATCGTAGCCAGCTTTGGTAGGGGTGATTTCAACTTCTGTCTTGAGACGACGCATGCTGGCGGGTCGGTTCTCGAAATCAGCCATTGCGTAGAAACGGCCGTCGACGGAGCGGGAAAGTTTGTATGTGCCGTTTTCGTCACGGCGCTCGGATGGCATGGGGAGGTAATAAGGCACTTCGATCTCGCTTCCAAGCTGGATGCTGCCACTGTCGGAAACATTGACACCGTTGGATCGGAAGTGGCCCATGCTGAAGAAACTGGCGCTCATACGGACGGCTTCGAGAATGGCCTTTCCGTTCCATGCCTTGAACATGGTAGGGTTCGTCGACAGACCAGAGCCCATGCGATTGTAGAACTCGGCCTTCTTTCCATCCAGGTACCAGTCTGAACCACCAAAAGCAGAAACAGTCAAGTTTCCGCGACGCGCGCGTACAAGACCAGCAGACTTGTAGTGCTTCTCGAAGTCCACGAATGGGTTCTCTGACTCGGGTAGCTGTGCGGCGAGCTCAGGTCGCTCCATGAGATTGGCCAAGAAATCGCCCAGCTGCTCACCGATGAGCTCTTCGATCAGGCGAGCCATGGCGGCAAAACGACCGTTGTTATCGAGGAGAGCGAGTTCACGGAATTGAGGGTAGAAGTTGCCGATGTTAATTGAAGGAGCCTGCTGTTGGTCCTGACGACGGCTCTGGACAACTTCCATTTCTCCATTTGGCTCCGCATGCTCAATTGACAGCTCAAGGTTCATGCGAACATAGTCAATGAGTTCAGTGTAGTTGAGCTCATGAGCAACAGTCAACAAAGAAGGATTGGAGACAGCAGAGTAGTAATTGGGGCTGCGCTCAGAGTAGATACCGTCAGCATCGATATCAATACCCTCAGCAAGCCACTCATCAATTCTCTCCACAAGAGTCTCATTTCCGGTGATCTGAGAAATTCGTGCCAATGCACTGCAGATCTTCCATCTATGGTTGGGCGTGTGGATGCCGCCCTTGGAAAGACCAGAGCCCGCTTTGACGAGGATACCACGGATCAAATCCGCGAAAGGCTGCGATGCTTCATGATCATCCTTTTCGAGGATGCGCACCATAATACCGAAGTCTTCGATCAAAAAGCCCGTGTCAGGTGGAGAGTGGCGGTTGCCGACGGTGTATGTACCATCGTCGTGCTGAACCTTTTGCAGGACGTCCAGCATTTCTTCGATATGAGGAACGAGAGTTTCATTGTGAAAGTATGTTGAGTCCTCCCATAGGAAAGGCACGACCAATTGGCGGACGGCGCGGGTGAGAGATCGTGGTGATCCAGTCAACGAGGTTTTCTTGTTGTCGAGGACGCCTTGAACTTGTGCATCGGCGGACTTTGTGAGAAGTTTGAGACTCGTCTCATCGCGAGGAGCATCAGAGGCAGTGGCAGTGGCAGCGAGGAACGCCACACCTAAGGCCTTGACGGCGACAGTAATGCGAAGAAGATGCATTTTAAGAGACCTGCAGAATGGCAAAGTAGGATCAGCCTCAAGGTTTAAATAAATGCATCATGTTTTGCCAAGGCCTCGGTTCGGCGCATCGCACACCGACAACCTCGTCTACGGTAAACATCGCCAACTTTACCGGTAGTTCAACCCCCAAATTGTCCCCCATAATTTCCCCGCGGGGTAGTTCTTGTAATTAAACACCTTCTTTATCCAGATTAGAGTCTGTGGGGCGACCAACGTTATCATTTTAACCTCACCGATTAACAAGCTTAATATCAAGAAAACAGGCTTGGATCAGGCTAACCAGGTTCCCCGCTAACAAATGAACTTTAGCATCTTGTCTTCGGTCTTCTCACCGAAAACAGCATTAGACAATAAGACATTTCTACTCCTCTCTAGCCTTGTTCTTCTTCTTCTTCTTCCTCCCAAATGTCTCCTCCACAATCCTATTCTGTCTTATAATCTCATCCCTCGCCCCATCCCACGTACTTCTCTTGCCCGTATCGAAGTACCGAAACATATGAGCCGTCTCAACGCCATTATTCATCAGATCATACATCTTCCGATCCTTCCACCAGAACTTCCAACCAGCTGATCCCCAGCCTAGGTTCTCCATTCCCGTGCCAGCCTTTTCATGCATCCACGGTTGAAATTCGTATTGCTTTACCATACTGAGATCTATGCTTGGGTCTCGTACCCAGTTCCCTGCTAGCCATTTGTGATGTTCGTCCACCCATTCTTCCATTCCGCTGTAAGAGGGGAGAGAACTCGTGCCGCGCCAGATGTTGGAGATGGCCATGTTCATTACGTCGCTGAATGAGAAGCCGTTGTTCTTTCCGTAGGCGGAGTAACAGAGCATTACGCAGCTATCTGCGTATTTTGGTGGGAAGACGTTCATGTAGAGGCGATGGATAGCCGGGCCTTGGTAACTGGGCGATTTCGGAATAGTCTTCTCAACGAATGGCGCCAGAGAAAAGTCAGCTCGATAACCTGTAGTGAAGATAACGCTATCGACGTCATCAAGTATCGTGCCATCCTCAAATTCGACCGACTTGCCACCAGTGAACCGTTTAATACCGTGCAAACTTGTCACGCTGCCTTCTTTCAGAAGAGGTATAATATGCTCAATCAATCCAGGCAAACTTAGAGTCAAGTCTTTGATTTTATCAAGACGCCACGCTGGATCCAGTTTCATCCCGGCAAAGTGAGATGTCAATAGTTTAGCGAGTGTGTTTGCGAGGAATCTGTAGGCGTTTGGGAAGTTTCGCGCGATCCATTGAGATATCACGCGTCGTCTCCATGATGCTAACAGGTCTGTGGGTCGTCCTTTTCTGAAACGCTTGACGACAATTTGGCCTCTTCTGTGAGAAATGTAGACCTTTTTAGCTATGGCGGCGACTTGAGGGGCGATCTCGTCTGTTGTTGTGGATAAGCCGAGAAGCACGACTGTTTTGTCTTTATAGGCGTCGGGACTGGTGTTTCATTAGCATATTTGCTAGTCCATCTTTTTGAGGACGTTCAAACCTTCGGTATTGCTGCGAGTGTATGATTTCCCCTTCGTATTCCTTCTGTCCAGGAAACACGGGCATCCTCTTCGTGGTTTGGTAGCCATGACAAAACGCAACCTTATCAAAATGGCGTCTATCAATCTTTCCACTTTCCACATCTTCAACTTCAACCTCCCAGCCGTTGTCCTCCTTGTTTCGATTTACCATTTTGACACTTGTATCGAATTTGATGTGCTTCAAAAGGCCAAAGTGCTCAGCATAGCCTTGCATGAATTCTTGAAAATCGAATGTGCTTAAATGAACCGGATACTCTGTTCTAAATAAGTAAAGCAACTTGGACTTTTGGGTGGACTTACTGTCTGGTATAGGATAATCCGTAAAGCCGCATGTGTATTTGCTGATATTCGCTGTCGTGGTTGCTAAAGCAGTGGTCCAGCCATGCTTTGCGTCGTAAGCCCATAGCCCGCCAACCTGGCTGCGTCTTTCAAACAAAGTAGCATTGAAACCGTCCTGTAGCAGCTGTTTGAGCATCGTGATGCCGGTCGGGCCTTGAGAAATGGTTGTTAGCATAGCACCAAGGATTTGAAAGGTAAAGTATCAACACACCGGCACCAATGACGGCGACACTGACGCGGCTCATCATGACCGTAGATATTTCTTCATACACTCTGTCGAAAAATGCGAAACTGGAAATCCTGGCATATTTATACATCTTAAGACCGGCTATTTTTAATCGCCGATACCAGGAAACGTGATCTGCATTCCTGGCTATGATTGGTGTACCCGACTAAACGGCTTGTTCCCGGTTGGCTATACTGCACGCGTCATTCTAAAATCTTACGTGAGGTAGATCCTTCGAAGGCGATAAAATGGCATAGCCATGTTTGATGCTGACGGGCTCATCGGAAACAAGATACTATACCAATCTGAACTGACCAGTAGAAATGGTAATGGTCCGAGAATGGTGTGTGAATCTGACAGTTTGAGCGTGTTTTCGACAGAAGGTAAAAACTACTATAGAGACTAAGCCAGATGAAATGTATCGCGATACTGTCAGGTGCCGAATAGCATCACTCTTAGCTGCGAGTAGGCAAAATGATGGCATGACTAGCTTTGTCGCTCCGACAAGAAACGTGCGTCCGGTGCTTCCGGCAAACGTAACTCATATCAAACCAATACTGACAATCCACCATTGTTACAGTATTACCCGCTTCAAATCCGACGGATCAACCTAGAACTAATTCGATCGCCCCACGGAACTCCGCTTCCCAAGCCGCTCTATCCACGCGTCCGATGCCTTGTCGATAAGCAACACCATCCTTCCACTCAATCAGCAAAACATTGTAGAATCTGTAGTCAACTCTCTCCTGCACTTTCATCTTCTCAAACTCATCAATACGAGACCATCCGTCGGCATTTGAATCGATATACCCTCTCGATATTGCTACCAACTCGCATTTGAACTTTCTACAGAGAAGCAGCCATAGGATAGATCTTGTTTGGGCGCGGAGACAGCCTACCCATATTCCATCACTGGTATAAAGATCGACAACGGCGTCTCCTTCAAGTCTATGTATAGATTCGCCGTTTGTTGCCGGTCTACTGTAGAAGAAAGCTCGCTCGGTCTGGGTTTCTATCAGAAACGAGGGTTCTTTTTCAGCTCCGGTCAAATTTTCGTCAGTTACCAGTGAAATGGGATATCTGAATCTCTGTTGCGGATCAATCGGATGATAGAACAGATCTCCGTCTCTCTGCCAGCCGGGAGGAAGCTCAGGTGTCGGGTCGGTGCTGCAGCCCTTGAACTTCTCGAGATCGTTTGCGATACGTCTATCGCCTGACTCATCTTTGACATACCATGTACATATCGATTCTGTCACTAGTCCGTTTAAAACGCCTTCTGGGGGACGCTTTCGATTCCATCGCGAATTCCACTCTTGTTGGTAGGCGACATGGAGAGGCGAATAGGTGGCTGCCCGATCCTGCTCAGACGCTGGATGCGCCATATACCCGAAGCCGCTCGCCCAGGGTGAAAGATCCACGTCGATGTGCAAGTCGAGGCAAATCATCCAAGACCAACTAGGAACAGGTTTCCCGTTCAATGCCGAAGCCTGATCTATGCTTCCAGCTGATCTCCAGAGAAGAGCAACGTCGAATGCAATTTCTGGTAGACCGAACAAGAATCCGTGGGGGAAAGACTCCGATAGAGCTGTCATTATACCAGCAAAGGCTGGAAGGATATCACTTGAAAAGGTGAGTTGTCTCCGACTATAGCTGGTTGCTAACTGATGGAACTCCTGTAGGTCCGGCCACGGAGAGTAGCGAAACCCCCGAGCATTCGGACTATATGTCCCAAGACAACTTGTCTGGTCGCGATCAGCCAGTTGCATACGCTCGTGCCATATTGCGCAATGACATTCCCAGGTAACCTCGTTGTTATGGAAGAACAAGGACCGCTGTGAAAATACGAGTTCTTGCAATGTCCATCCTCTTTTGGTCCAAGGTGACCAAGCGACGAGCCCGTAGTGGTCCATATTAGCTCTCTCTGGCCAAACATTTTGATGCATGGATGGTGAAACATCTTTTATTCCTCTCAGCCCCTCTTCAGCGCTGTAGGCAGCTGTAGCCACCAGTGTGAAATAGGCGTTGCCGTATATAAAAGCCATCTGATTGATCTGTTCTTGCTTTGTGTCCAAATCGTCCTGTACGATGCAGAGGCGATCGACCCAAATGTACGTCTCACCGATATGTTGCACCAATTCTATGGCATGCTGGATCGTGGCGGGAACTTGATCCCACATTCTCTCAAGTGCTTTCTCTTCTTGGAATGACTCAAGATTTTCCATCAAAAGTTGCAAATCATGACCTGTCGATCTGCCCCAGACGTAGCTGAGAGCAACATATCGATAGTCAGGACGAAGAGGCACTACGCGCTTCTCCGAGACATGAATAAGCCAGCGCGGCAGCCCCTGTGTTTCGCCCGGTAGACGCGCTCGTTGGCAATGGTCTCCGTGTTTTTCGCTACAGTCTTTGATCCAAGATCTGATGATGTCGAGGTCGATCCATCTTGGTTCTGGCGCAGGTCTCTTTCCACGCGTGCGACGCTGCATGCACCACGTTTCCCACAGTTTAGATCCCGGGTCTCTTGGAGCAGGCATAGCGAAGTTTTTTTCTTCTTTTTAACCTTATTTCACAACAATAAATGGAAGTTGCTTGCACCTCTTGTGGTATCTTGCCGAGTGAGTCTTCTTATTTTGTGACCGAGGTAATTGGGTTGAAACATGAGACAAAAGTGAGCACAGCCACAATTTGGTGACGCCTTCTTTGGCTGCAGGCGCGCTTAGCCAGTTTGATCAACCCATACGTTATCTTAGTCGTTCATTTCTTTCGATTGCCTAAACTCGTAGAATCTTTTGACTGGGAAACAAAAATGTCAGCTATTCACAGTAGGGTGTGCAAAGAACAACGGCATTTCATTCGAACGACGACTTCAGAGTTTCGAGTGGCAAGAATATTGCGCCCATACTACCCAATTGCCAGATGAGTAACACGAGCACAGACTTTGTGTAATAGCTGCAGCATCTCGAGGAGCTTATATACCGTCAAGCTGCCAAATGCCAAGATGGTTTTCCCAACAAATGGCCAACACTATTCTATACAAAGAAAACTATACTTGGCTGGGATAGTCTGAGAATTTGCGGTATGTACTCGGATTGTTAAAACTATATTATATACACAAATGATAATAGCATGCCTATGTCCTCTCAAATCTCCTCACACTCCTCCAATTCTGCTTCACGTACTTAGCAAGAAGCTCCGGATCCAGAGGGAATGCCCTGGCACTTGTCAGACTTCTTGCCACCAGTAACCTTGTTGTTAGTCCAGGTCCAGTTCTTGGCGTTAGCGCAAAGAATCAAGACGTTGGTGCCGCTCGACTTGACCGATCCAGTAACCTTGTTGATAGTGACATCAGTGATAGGGACGCCAGTAGTAGGTTTACCAGTAGGAGATCCGTTCTCGTAATCCTGCTCGATGACAATACCGTACTTGGCGATGTTGGACAGAGTGATGGAGTCGTACTTGATGTCAGAAACAGAGCCAGTGGCGCCGGAAACCGTCTTGATGCGAACACCGTTGTCGGAGTTGGAGATGGAAGAGTTGAGAATGCGAACAGTCTTGACGACATTGTCGGAGCGTCCACCGACGGAACCGATGGAAAGACCATGGCCACCACTGCAGTTACCGCCAGTGAAGGTGATGTTGGTGCCAGAGTTGATGGCGAGGCAATCATCCTGGTTCTTGACGACAGCGCCAGAGATGTAGACGCCGGTGGAAGAGCCAACGTCAAAGGCATCAGTGTTGTGACCACCTTTGGTATCACCCAGGGAGTTATCCATGTGAACGTCGTAGACACCAAGGTTGGTGACGCCGTTGATGCTGAACGCCTGGACAGGGGTGTTGATGACATTCAACTTCTTGATGTTGGAGTTCTTAAGGGAGTGGGCGCTGAAGAACTTGGGCTTGGTCTTGCCACCGTTGCTGCCCTTGGTATCCCACCAACGCTGACCCTCACAGTCAATGGAGTGACCGGAGGCACCCTCGATGAGGAGGTTGTTTCCGGTGAAGGAAATCAAGGGACCTTCCCACAGAGCATAGCCGAAGGTAGTCTTTCCTTGGAAGATGACCTATGACTTATTAGTTGAAGGTTGGGTTTCGAGAACAGGTCAACTTACATGAGTGCCATCCTTGAGCTTGGTCAGGTCAAGAGTGGTTCCAGCGGGAACGGCGATGTTGTTCAGAATGATGGTTGAGCAGCTGCCCTTGTTCTTGATGGCAGAAGCAGCATCGGTAAAGGTGCAGCTTTGTCGAGGCTCAATGGCAGGATGAGCAAGAGCTGAAGCGACAAGGCCGCTGAGAAGGACGATAGAAGAGAACATGGTGAGAAATTGACTGAGGAGTAAATATAGTTGTAATGAATGAATGAATGAATGAATGAATGATAAGATTGATGCTGTACAAAAGTGTCTACCACGCAGGATTTCCAATGCCTTTTATGGATTCTTGAGATGTCTATACTCAACATCACCCCCAATGTCTAGATGCCGTTCAGCCGTAATGAAGGCCCGTGTCGATATCCCAAACATCTAAGACCACTGGCCTCGCCCCCACAGCTATGCCCATTTCCCGGGGTTAAGATGAAAACGCTAACCCCGATCTACGTAGTCTCGTATTTTATTGGTGGATGATAATTTTCCTCGGCACCTGTCAAGTTTCAAGACTGGGCTGGACACTGCAAATACCGGAAGCACGGCATCTTGGTGATACTCTGCGTCGCGTGAGATTGATTCTAGAAGCTGTGAATGGTTAACGATGCGATGATTGCCTATTCGGCTGTAGGGCGATGTCTAGTGTTGTCTCTTATACGCGTATTCTTGATGAAATCGCAAAGTAGTGCCGAGTTGGATATCGTCAAAAGCTTAATTTCGAGATGGCACTGCAACTATAGGGGCTCTGCGACTAAGAGACTGTGTATTTGTCCAACCGAAGAGACCAGACAGACGCGCGGTCAATTCCTGTAGGTGGAAAAAAAAAAAAAAAAAAGTGAGCTGTTCTCGATAACCGCTCAAAATGCATGGACCAAGGTAACTTGGAAGAATCAGGAGATCAGCAATAGGTACGCAACTGTCTTTGATCAATAGTACGTATAGCCACCATGTTTCAAGAACGATTATTCATAGCTAGAAATTTAAACGTTTACCCTACAGCGTATTCCATTATTTTAGTATAGCGAAAAAGTGTAACAGAGAAACCAGAAGCTGGATGGAAAAATATTCCTATTTATTCCTCCGTATCCAAACTCTGTGAAATCATGATGAGTTGTTATTGAATACTGGGAAATGGGGTGAGAATGTCGAATTTCCTTTGGCCTGCGCGATTTTGAGAGTTCGAGTCAATCGCGATCCCCTTTTAAATCACTTAGCCCATGTGGTGTCGGACCAAGCTCGACGCGCTATGTCAGGAAGCAGTGAAATAAAATCATCATATTTCTGCTCCCAAAATGGTTATAATGGACTAGAACATGTGTATTCTACCTCACAGACGTCTTTACCATTTTCGATTATTTGTCATGCGCTGCGGGATCCGTGAGAAAAGTCAAATGTTGTTTCGCGACGTGGCTTTGAAACATTCGAGGCAAGCACGATCCCCCCCCCTCGAGTCACGTGAACCAACTTACTGAAACAAACACTCAACGCGACATTGCACAAATCTGTGAAGCCTAAGTGAAGTTCATTAAAACAGAGCCACAACGGAGCGTGACCTCACAATACATTATTTTCTGGTCGGCCGCTGACCTTTGCAGTCATCTTCGTCTTGTCTTAAAAACAGCTGAAAATCAGATGAAACATGCCACAGCCTGAAATGTGGAACGGCTGAAGCTTGGCATGAGGCTAGTACAAAACCATCTTGATCATCATCCAAGCTTGAAACAAGATGGAGTGGCTGTGTTTATATCATCAAATCCTTCCACCGCGATGACCGGATCATGCATGAATCGTATCAAACGAGTCCGGTCCTTCAAGATCCTGATGGATGTTTTATTCTTATGCTTATTTCCCAAGTGGAGTCTTATCTTAGCTGATGTTAGGTACATTTTATGCCACAGTGAGAATGGCTGAGGATATGCAATCGGATTCTACTCTCAGAATTTGATCCAAAATCTGTCCACGTGGTTCACAAAGATGGTGAACTCGAAGCGCTGATACCAAATGCCAACAACGTTGGGAACTCCTTTCCATGCCAAGAAACTAGAAGCCAGGGCGCTTACGACACCCGCAAGCGCGTATTGGCCATGGGACCTGACTAGACATTTTCCGACCCAAGATCGACAGAAATGTCTCTATTGGGGTCCCAGTAAACCTTTTTCAAAGACATTCTTATCCGATTTTAATGACTAGCACTGCGCTTGGCGGTTAGGTTCACCATCGTGATAGGATGTTGTAGAATTAGACTAGGCCAGGGGTTCTGTTCAAAATCTTCGCAGGGATGTCGATCCGTTTGGCAACTTAAAACTTGGGAGTCTTGGCAGAATCCTTCCTCCCAGCTGGTAATGAGCTGTGCCCGGGTCACTTATATATAAGACTGCTCAGGTTCTCAATAATGTTCCGACCCATTCAAGCAAATCTTCTTATCTTTTCTTCCTTCATTCCTTTCTAGAGTACTTTTGACAAGTAACTCATTTACATTCCTTCAACAAACATACACTCTTTGAACATACTTCAATTTCAACTTCGACTTCACCAATCATGTCTCGATACCTTATGCTCGGCACTGCCCTTCTGGCTTCCAACGTCGCCGCCCACGGCTACCTAAACACCTTCACCCTCGACGGTACCGACTACCAGGGTTTCAGCCGCTGGAACCCTTCCCCCGACCCCAAGGCTATTGGATGGAGCTTCTCTACTGAGGATGAAGGTCCCGAGATGGACCTCTCCAGCCCCAACTTCGTTTGCCGCAGCGACGCCAAGGCATCCAAGAACTACGGCAAGATCGCTGCTGGTGGTTCCGCTTCCTTCTTCTGGACTTCCGATGACAAGGAGATCAACCCCAACGGCTGGGCAGAGTCCCACCGTGGTCCTGTCATCACCTACATCGCGCCTTGCAACGGCGACTGCGCTTCTGTAGACAAGACGCAGCTCAAGTGGACCAAGATCGCTGAGGAGGGTCTTGTTTCTGGACCTGCCAACACTGAGGGTATCTGGGCTACCGACAAGCTTCGAGAGAACGACGGTGTCAACTCGGCCACAATTCCCTCTTCTATTGCCCCTGGCAAGTACGTTATACGTAACGAGCTCATCGCCCTTCACCGCGCTCATCTCTCTGAGCCTGAGTTCTACATGCAGTGTGGTAACATCGAGGTTACCGGCTCTGGTGATGATGACCTGTCGAACTCTGGTGTTGTTGCTTCGCAGCTGTACAGCACTTCTGACGAGCAGCTGTTTGGATTCTCTGTGTACGACAACCAGGGCGACAGCTGGCAGATCCCTGGTCCTGCCATGTACGGAAGCGGTCAGGATAAGCGATCCAAGGTCGCTATCAAGTTCCGTGGTTAAATTACCTCTTAAAGCGGTTTCTTATCAAAGTGTTCAAAAGTGTGTTGGATTCATACAACGCCTGGTGCGGAGCAGCCTGTATTACTATCGACAGTATATAGACTAGAACTGTCAAAACATAAACTCATTTGCTATCACTATAACCTTAACGGAAATTAACCAGGTGTGCCAACAACTTCCTCAAAAACGACTCGCCACCGTGGACCGCTGCAGAATTTCGGATCATCTTCACGTTGAATACGAAACGATAATGCGCTCCCCTTCTCCCTTCCTAGAAGATCACCCGGAAATTTCATCTGTTCTTGAGCGCTGTCTAGCAAATATGCGACAACTGACTTCTGGTGACGTAGATGATCCTCTGAAGAAAGATAAAGGTCCTTCCACAGAGCGTGTATCCTTTCGTTGTCCATGTCAAGAACCGCTCCTCTCATCACCCAATCATTTCTTTCAAGTTGCCAGAAGCAAATAAATAGTGAATTTGTATCAAGCACGACTGCGCCCCAGTTTTGGTATGATCCACGAGGGCTGAAAAAGACATTATCTTCCATGTCCCAGAGCTTCCTCGGTGTTTCAGTATTGCTAACCATCGCTAGGCCTGGAGGAAGTTCGATCTTGACTGTTGCAAATCGAGTGAAAGAGACGATGTCGGGGTTTCCTTTTTGGGATAGGGACGCTTTCGCATCCAGGTGAGGTAATGTCGTGAGAAGAGTGACGTTATGAAACACGTTGTCATCAGCAGAAACAGACTGAAGGCGAGACGAGGACGATGTCCCTTTCTTCCCGTCTGAATTGCTTTTCTTGGGGACTCGCACCCTCACAAAGGCATTTGGTCCCACCTTGCGCATGGGTATAGTTAAAAACCTGCCATCTTTTCCAGGAGTTCTGTAATCCAGCCCTAGGCCGTAGCGGTGTTTTTCACTTGAGTATTTGAGTATGAACAACCGAGCCTTGAGCTTTAAGCCTTTGTTCGATATACTGATCTCCCCTTCGTCTAGGAGCGAGTCTGCGGTGGAGTACATGCTGTGACACAAGGCGAAATAGCCCACGGACTCTGCTAGAAATCCCCAGTATTCACCTTCGGAATTGTCAGGCGGTGTCCAAGCAAGAAGACTTAAGTCGTATGTTGTTTTGATGATCTCCTCCTGTAGGCGACGAAACGCTGCTTTCCCTTCTCCGTACAGCATGGGCATGTGAATGTTGCATATACCCAGCAGACAGTACGCCATGTCCTCCACACGGGTGGTTTTACGATATGCCGCCCACGAGAGTCGCTTTGCAATACAGGCAGAAGAGATCGGAACATCGTGGAGCAAGATGCCCTTATCAATGTTTGATATCCGAGATAGATCACTTACAAGGCTCTTCTTAGTGCCGATGCAATCCCACCAGTGATTGAAGAACATCATAGTGGCTGGGGCAATCAACTCTTGTAGCGTCCATCCGCGAGTGAACCAACGACATCCTGAGAGACGATCATTCTTTTTGTCGGCTAGGTAAACATAGCATATCTTGGCCTTCTGGTACCACAAGAACATAGAATTGATGGCCTCTGTGAGCTCGGCGCTACTGGACTTGTCAATGCAACAGGTGTCGACCCAAGCGTATTCGAGGCCATCTGCGAGAGCCAACTGACATGTTTTCATAATCTTATCATAGCCTGACTTCAGCTTGGCACCCTTGGTGTTGCATTCTTGGAGCGTTATCTCCTCATTGTTTTCCCATGTGTGAGAAAGAATGGCATATTGTGGAAGTTCGCCATAGAACTCTTCAAAGGAAATGCGCTGCGTCTCGACAAGGACTCGGGCTTTTATAAGTCTCATTTTGAAAAGATAGCAGAAATAGAAAGTTTAATGGCCATAGTCAGGCCGAGAACAGTAAATGTGCGGGGAAAGGGTAGAGAGTAAGCGATACTCTGATGTGAGATATTTCCTGGTCTCTTCGACTGCGCCACATTCATATTGGATATCAGACTGTGGCGGTGCTTTGACGTACATATAATGGACGTTCGTCCTGTAAACTCAGTCATAAGGTACACATTTTTCAATGTCCTCAAGAATATTAACGCTTACCTTGGCACTGGTATGATAAGGGACTCATGCAGCCATATGGTAGACTTTGTCTTCGGCTGGGGAAAAACCTACCTGTCACGTTGAATGCATAATTAGAATCACGCCCAATCATTGGGATAGTTATAGTTAAAGTTTTCTTCAATTAAGTGACTCACTTTAGGTATCATGACCACTCCAATGCTTGCACGGAACCTTCTTTCAACTGAATTCAGAATAAGCTGTTGCACAAGATATAAGATGCCTTGCCTGACCCTTTCTGTATGTTTGCTTTCTTCCATCAGTACAGCAACCACACCGACCCCAGCGTCAACGCCCATACCGACACTAACAACACACACCAAGATGTCTTTGTCTAATGATTCCCTGTCGAAGCCAACATTGGATGTGGCTAGTGAAGACATCTTGATCGATCGCATCAAGAAGATGCCTCTGCCTAATGATACCCCGTCGAAGCCAGCGTCACATGTAGCCAACGAAGAAACCTTGATCATCTTTGATCTTGACAAGACTCTTTTTGATCATGACTATTCTATAAGGTATGTCCTTGGTCTCTAAGTCCTTATGTAGTTTCGCTAACAAAATTGTACCTAAGTTGTGCGATCTCCGCCGTCCAGCAAAAGCTCCCTGCATTTAAGGGCATGCCGATTCACAAGATTATTGACAACTACAACAAGTCTCTGGATGAGGCTTACGATAAATGGCTGAGCAATGAAATCAACCATCATGGAAAAGATGTCGAGAAGCTCAAGCTCCTCTACAAATACCTTGGGATGCCGGAACCAACCGACGATGATATGGAGTCTTTCACATATATATACAGGCCGACATATAGGTCTTGTCGAAGGGCAACTCCTGGAAGTATTGAAACTCTTGTCAAACTGCGAGATCTCGGATATCGCATCGGAATTATTACGAACGGGTCGACCGAGCACCAGATCGACAAGGCCAAAGACATAGGGGTTTACGATTTGGTTGAACGAATCATCACCTCTGAGGAAGTAGGATACACAAAGCCAAGCAAGGAAATCTTCCGATTTGCTGCCCATCACTTTGGGATATGTCCCGAAAACACTTACATGATCGGTGACAGTAAAAGTTACGATATCCAAGGGGCTATCGACTCAGGCTTGAAACAAGCTATATTGTATTCACCTTTGTCTGCAAGGTCCTCCAGAAAGATCAGCGGGCGAGACATACCTGTCATCAATCACATGAGCAAGCTGCTTGGCCTCTTGGGCCATGACTGAACCATTTGGTCCAGAGCACAGAGTTGACTAATCTACAGGTTTTGAGACAGTAAATCAGCAATATCGTACCCAAGAACTGTACAGTTTTGGTGATGTACAGGAACTGACCTCGAAAGGCCTAGCAAGTGAAAAGTTTAAGTTGCTTTACACTATCAGAGAATAGCATCTCGGTGGTTCTGTCTTGGGATCTGGGGCGAGATGATTAATCTCTTATTACTTAACTCAGTAGGATTATTGCAAAATGAACTAAATGTTATATCTTGGACTTGGATTATGTGCCTGTTGAACCAATTACTACATTTAATGCAAGCCGATGTCGATCGGTAATTAACGTAAGTCCCCCGTCCATCTCCAGAGTTCAAAGTAGTTGTATGGTCAGGATCGACTGTGATTATCAGGCTCAGTAATATGGGTCGGATACAGGCCAATTAAAGAATGCCACGTCTGTCATGCTTGGCTGTTGTAGACTGCGCGGCACATGCCTAGCCCATCCATAATTGTGTTTACCGCACATTTAGCATTAAAATTACGAATGTAGAAGAAAGGTCCCGTGGATCATAGGAAGTTGGACCCCAATCAAGGTCTCTCTTTTGTGGACAATTATCGGATACAGACCAGCTGATAGATCGGCATTCTCTTGTTTGTTAACCAAGAGGATGGTATCTACACGACCAACTATCAGCAAGAATGAAAGGCCGGGTGACTCTGTTGATGGGGGTCAAGCAAAGGTTCTTTTGCTGAAAGACCTTGATGAGAGCTATCGCAGGACCGGAGAAACGAAGTATCTGGATGAATCCATTCGAATCCGACGGGAAGCACTGTCATCGATACATTCCAAAGACCAGAAAGACAAGGCTATACAGTCACATCTTCTCAGTAACAATCTTTGTGACAGATTTGCGGAAAGTGAAGATTTTGACGATCTTACAGAAGCTATTGAGTTTGGGCTACAGGCACTAGAGTTGACGGCGGAAGAGCAACATGCCCAAAGGGAAGCATTTCTCAAGAGGCTCAAATTTCTCTTTGAGGAAAAGTTTGAAGAGACTGACGAGCTCGCTGATTTTGACGAGATTCTTCATTATCAGAGGCTGATAGTTGAATCAACGAGCGCCAAAGACAGTGACCTCTATTTCAACAGGTTGACTGCGCTTGGCTCACTACTCAAGCAGCGCTCATTCATCACAAAACAGACTTCGGATATGGATGAGTGTGTTTTGATCATGGAAAGGCTCCTTAGAATGAGACCTGGGGATGAACGTGCGATAAAAAGGCTTATGCATACTCTTTACAGTCGGTACCAGCAAACAGCAGACTTATCAGACCTGGAAGGTTGCATTCGACTTCATCGACAAGCAAAAGATTCATCAAACACAGATGAGAGTAGGGTTGAGTGGATAATAACACGGGCAAGATATCTCACCATGCTGCATGAAAAGACCGAGGATGAAGCTCACCTTGAAGAGGCCTTTGCTGTTGCGAACGAGGCACTCGGTAAAATTGACGAGAGCCGCTGGGAGCCAATGTGGTTGTCCTGTTTGGCACGAATGTTCGGATGTCAATATCTCAAGACCAACGCTCTAACCGACATAGATGAGGCAATTCGATTTGGAAGATTGGCACTGAAAGCCAATCCAACAGAGGAGAATCGCGAGGTCATCTTGACAAATTTGGGCAACCGACTAGGCGACAGGTACTTGAGGACGGGATCGGAGCACGATATCAATGAGGCGATTAAATATGCCAGAGAGGCTCTTCAGCTGGACCCTGAGAGTCATTCACGATTGTACAACGTCGCCATCAAGTTAGGCGACCGGTTCACAAGCATGAATGACCTGAAAGATGTCAATGAGGCCATTGAACTGGAAAGAAAGGCATTGGAGATAATCCCGCCGGATCATCCCGAGCGAGTCGACTATCTGAACGTTTTGGGCAATCAACTCGCGGATCGATTTCATCACAACAGAGATTTGATCGATCTAAACGAAGCTATTCGAATTGCAGAAGGATGCTTGAAGATCTTGCCAGAGAATCATCCGCACAGAGCATCTCGGTCAAAACACCTAGCTGGCCGGTTTCTTGACCTTTACAATGTCAAAGGAAACGAATCTGATTTGACTAAGGCTATCACTCAATACCGATTAGCCCTCAACCACGAGCCTTCAGACACGGAAGACCGTATTGAAGCAGGCCAAGCTATTATATCCAATTGTTCAGATATCCAACAAGTTTACGACGCTGCAAGAACGGCGGTGGGACTCGTTCCAAAGCTTGTATCATGGTCTCATGAGAACTCAGATCGCCAGTTCGTACTTGGCAAGGCAGTTGGCTTGGCCTCGGACGCAGCAGCGGCAGCATTACAAGCAGGGCAGTCACCCATGACCGCCTTGAAGCTACTCGAGCAAGGTCGCGGCATCATCGGCTCGTCGCTTCATGATATGCGCAGTGACGTCGAGGAACTTGAAAAGCACTACCCAGACCTTGCAGAGAAATATCGCAGTTTACAAACAGAGCTGGATCGGAGCGAGACGTCCAATGATGTAGCCAAGGGATCCGAAACATCGATCAATCGAAGGCATGCTGCTGCAAAGAACTTTACCGAATTGACTGCTGAAATCAGGCGATTACCCGGGTATGACACCTTCATGCTCCCGCCTAGTGACGATGAAATATACAAAGCTTCAGAGTGTGGTCCGATTGTTGTCATTAACATTAGCAGTCTTCGTTGCGATGCTCTGCTTGTTTCGGACAACCGAGTCCAGTCAATGGCTCTATCGAGTTTGGATTTAAAGGAACTAAAGTACCAAATGTCAGTTAGAAGTTTGGCTGATCCGCAGACTCTCGAGTGGCTTTGGGACACCATTACGGGTCCTGTCTTGGAAGTTCTGGGGATTATTGAGACCCCACCTCCAGACAAACTGCCGCGCGTTTGGTGGGTTCCAACTGGACCTCTTGTTCAAATGCCCCTTCATGCCACAGGCTATCATTGCTTGCAGTCTTCGACAACGGTACTAGACAGGACTTTGTCTTCTTATGGTTCTTCCATCCGTAACATCATTCGTGGCCGTCGTGATGCTATTCATACTTCTACATCTGATCAAGCGTTACTTGTCGCGATGGAGCATACGCCGGGACATGACTCGCTTTCTTTTGCGACGAAAGAAATCGATTCAGTCAGCGAAATCATACGGTCCATGAAGTTGAGACCCATCGTCGCGGAACGGAATAAACAAGATGTCACTCGGTATCTACCAGAGTGCAGGATTTTCCACTTTGCAGGCCACGGACTTGTTCATACAGATGATCCAGCACAGAGCTGTTTACTACTCGAAGACTGGGAGACCGACTCACTCAAAGTCTCTGACCTTTTTGATATGAACTTTCAGAAAGGCGCTCCCCTCCTTGCATATCTCTCAGCATGTGGTACAGGTCAGACTAAAGATGAGACGTCCTTTGATGAGAACATCAACCTTATCGGTGCGTGCCAGATCGCCGGGTTCAGGCATGTTATTGGCACTTTATGGAGTGTCCAGGATGACATGTCAGTTCGAATGGCGAGTATGACTTATCAAGAATTGAGTGACTCTGGCATATCGGATGAGTCAATCTGCCGAGGGCTTCACAAGGCGACGTGTGAGCTGAGAAGAGAGTGGCTGGAGAGTCGAGGAAGTGATCAAGGTGCGTTAAGCTCTACAGCCACTGAAATACAGGATATAGCCATCGAGCTACAATTCCGTTCAACAAGAGACGCCTTGTTGCTGGACAACGGAGACCAAAATCTTCGTCTAGCCTACTGGGCACCTTATGTACACTATGGAGTATAGATACTTGTCAAAGTTGAAAGAATATTGAATTGTGCAAACTATAAGGAGTCTAGTTCCTTCATCGACCAGGTCTATCTTGTGTCCACATTTCAAAATCGTCGATCCACCATTCAAACTCTTCAACCAACCGAACATCTCGCATCGGGCTACTAGTACTGTGAAAGGTCTGCCCCTTGCTCCAAATATCAGGTAGTTCCAAGCCCTTCAGTGAAACATCGCTAGTCTTTGTGACAAAAATCCTGAGTATATCTTTGTGGAGACCAGGCCGTAAATTCTCTGGAAGTTGAAGCCAGAAACAGCATGCTCGATTGCTAGAACCTGGTGCAACACGACGCGAAGACTCACTGCCAGGATACAGCTGATTGATATGATGACCCGGACCAAAAGTCAGAACCGTGAAGTAAAGTGTCTCGCTGCTCGAATTTCGAAAGACGAGGCGAACCTTGGTGGAAGAAAAGACTTTTTGGCCCTTGGAAAGTTCTGATGATCGGTTCTCGTCCATGAGTTTAACGGTGAATGGAGCATCGGTTTTAGGGGAGAGGTCGCGAAGCTCAAATATTTGTTGGTAGCGGAGCAAGTGAATAATAGCTGAGGCAGATGGTATGATAGCTTGTTCAAACTCGTGTTCCGTGGCGCATAGCAGTTCCAACCCTGGGACTCTCTCCATGGCACGGGAGTTTTGTTGTGTCAATTTGGAGAATAGCCAGCTACAGTAAGTATCTTTTACTGTGGTTGCATGACAGTCTACTCCGGACTGCTGCTTGTAGAGCTCGATTCTACCATTATTACACTTCAATTCCACTGCAGTCTTGTTGCGATCTTCATAGGAATTTGCTGAGACAACTTCAACAGGACCATGAACATGTTGCTTGAGTTTCCGCAAGAGCCTCTCATTGAAGGCACTTGGTAGAATTGGGTCGACAAGCACTCGGAAAGGCTGCGGTGTACTCAACCTGGATCGATATATCTCATCGCCTGACTTCCAGACGGACTGAGTAATGTCGGGTATCTTGACAAACGAAACAGTGTCCTCTACTTCTTCAACAACAAGCTTGTGGGCGTCCGACGACAACCTGGTGTATTCTGTCCCTGGAGTCACCCCATGTATCTTCCCTTCAGGAATGCGAACGGAACCTTTCTCAATTCGCACGTACAGTGGCATCGCGCAACATGGCTCTGTCGTTCCCAAGAATTGGAGCCTGTCGTGTCCGTATACCATGGGCGTTTGTGCCATGCTGCTGGCTTCAAACTTTCCCTTGACAGCTGCGCAGACAGCGCGGTAGGTCTTCAACCGAGAATCGGAATGGAGATGCGACACCAATGTCGCTGTAAAAACGCCGCAGATTTTGCCATTGTCTTGACGACACTCTTGGGCCGATTGATTGGACTTGCAAGCGGCCATGAGTGTGAAGTTGTAAGGGTTTATACCCCATGAATCAATAGGTACCGCATTTCGCTCGACGGAAGGAACGTCACTAGCAGTGACACCCAGGGCCTGTTCTTCATCTATTGGAAGATTCACCGGTGGCTTCCAGTCCTCGCCCACAGTACGCTTCATTCCGTCCGTTCGCCAAGCACCTCCTGAGTAGCAGCTGTCAAGACTGACGACCACTTCTACGCCTTTTTGGTACAGGCTTCGGAGCCAGTGATTGAGAATCCATCCACGAACCGCAGGTTGGCCTTGGCAAAAGTCCATTGGTAACAACGACGGGTCCTTAGTGTGGCCATTCGGTGGATTGCGGGTTGTATCGAGTCTTGCACCGTGGCCTGAGAAGTGGAAGAAGAATAGGTCTCCTTTCTGTGCTGTTTGGGTGACCCTTTGGAAAGCACTTTCGATATTCTGATAGGTCGGCTGTTGGTAAGATTTTGCGTCGGGGGAAGAAGAAGAAATCATGATTGCCGCATCTGTGATCCCATATTTCTTGTCCAACATTGTCTTGAGATTGAGAACGTCATTTTCGCACCCACCGAGGTTATCAAGGGTCACTGCGTTGCCTTTGCTGTCTTTTCTTGTGCCAGAGTCGGCTTTGAGATAATTGTTCACTCCAACTAGAAGGGCAATTTTCTTTCCACGGGACGTCTTGACAGGCATAATGTTTACTCGCGAGATGGTTCAGTCTGGTAAGTGATGGCATATCTCACATTGAGGAGAGACTGATCATTTGGAAAGAGGAGTCAATAGCCTTATAACGAATTCACCATCACAACTGTCACCTTCCAGCCTGCTTTCTCCCCTGTAATAAAATAGGCAACCTTGAAAATGCCTTGGTTACATCGTGGTGAGGTTGAAAATCCCAAGGATCAATTGCGAGAAGTTGATTGGTGTCTTTCCCTCAAGGCTCTCAGAGTGGCTTGCGGCCATACATGGTTTCGCCGGTCAAGTGATATCCCTCCAATAGAGTATCGAGGTAATCTCACCCCAGAGAGGCAACAGATAAGACAGCACTGATATGGCTTGCTGGGCTGAAAATACCTCACAGGCCCTGGTCGTAAGCAAGGCACCTACACCGTTCGCCTGACGGTCGCTTTTTGTATTCACGTTTGGGTCAGTCGATTATTGCATTCTTTTCTAACAAGAATTCGAACTTAAAGCCATACCATACCATCTATCCGATGGCAAATAGCGTACGACCTAAAAGGGCCTTTTACGTTATCCGCATACCGGAGTAAGAGGATCAACAATGACGATGGCAGCACAGCGCTTCAGTACGATATTCATTGCCCTCAACACCATTTATCTTATATCGCCTATGAAAGAGCAGAAAGTGGGACATCCCAAGCTGGGATGTGGCAGAAACGTCGCCTTTTGCTTTCTCACTCAACTCACCCAAGCCCTGGGCGGATGATTTCACTCGTACCCTGACGCGTGCGGAGGTCCGCCAACCTCGGAAATAATTTACTGGTCGACTGATCCCAAAGGCATCGGAGAAACTCTCCGCCGTGTCTCGCAAAGCTGCATCGGAAAGTCACCAATCCGAGGCCGATAGCCCTGTCTGTTTGTTTGTGGCTGAATGGTGTCATGCATGTCTTGCTCTGCGGGAGGTGAGGTCACTTAATGGGCAGGCAAGGTAGGAAAAGGGATGAGAAAACAAAAGAAAAGTCGAGGGCAAATGCACTTTATCTCACCGAAGACAAGAATTAATTACGCCGGTCAGAAAGGATGGTGATCTAGACTGTAAATACGTTTGACGCCGTAAGCACCATCCGTCCTTGGCAATGTCGTACAGAAGGCCTCAAATGAAGTCGAGACTGGTGACCCCAGCCCCTGTACTCGGGTACTGTACTCCAGTTCGATAACCGGGTAAGGATAGCGCCCGTTACGCCATCATTCCTAGCTTTTTCTCCAGATTGATCATAGACCGTTTGACTCAGGCAAAATCACCAAGCATTCCCTTCTTATTCAGGGCCAGCAAGGGGACCTGCAGATTCCCGGCGCTAGGCACTGTACATCAAACCATGGTCGAGATCATTGCCCGTTTGCACTCGATGGCTTCGGCGATGCAAGTTGCCGTTGCACAGCATTACAAGATATCGAAGGGGATTGAATTATAAGTATGGCTTGCAAAGACTTTCTGTAGAGTTCGTGTAATGAAATCTGTCACTTCTCATTCAAACATGGATTCTTCCAACAAGCGAAAGCTGACAGAGCTTTACCCGATCGAGAACCCCTCAAGTCCTGTCAAGATGGATGTGGATGAACCCACGCAGATGATATGTTTGAAACTGTTCCTACTGGTAGTGTACGTACCCATCCGATCACGGTGATTGTTCTCTAGTACTAATGAATCACAGAGCGCAGATGAGCAAAGAGCAAGCCACACCACAGCGCATCAGCAACGTTGACGCGACACAGGTGCTCACCCATCTAGACTGTCTTAGCGTGGTAACACGCAAAATGATCAGCACGGTAGATAGTTTGGAGGAAACAGTTCGGCAGATTGACGGTATTATGAAAGATAGAGCGGGGCAATTATCGACTATTCTTTCGAGGGTGAAAATGGGATGCGACGAGCTTATGGAGGCTTGTCAAGAGCGGGTGAATTATTTGGATGACATGTGCTGATGGGGAGGTTCACTCCAGGCGGTGATGGCCCTGTAGAAGACCTGTAATTTTTAGCGGACCGATTGTCAACATTGCGACAATGGTGCAAGGCGTCTGATGAAGGGGATGCTATGATAAAAGTTCAAATGCAAACTCAAGGCGCAATTTTTATTTTTACTTCCATACTTAAATACCATCGCTGAGGCGTTACGTTACGTCAAGTAATTTGAGGCCCCAGGCTCTGAAAACTCAATGTACTGTGGTCGGGTGCCCTCAGAGTTGGATCTTATC
This sequence comes from Fusarium citri, assembly GCA_004367485.1. Taxonomy (NCBI): domain Eukaryota; kingdom Fungi; phylum Ascomycota; class Sordariomycetes; order Hypocreales; family Nectriaceae; genus Fusarium; species Fusarium citri. Next base: position 181,747 of record QHHH01000140.1, read on the forward strand.
TTATCTAATCGATAGTCTGATAGCGATAATTACTGGACTGGCCTGACTGGTTGGGAATCCTGGTTCACCAGTTGGCAGGGTCGTAGGGTAAGCAGCCTGATTGTAATGCAAATTAATCTCAAGGTCTCTGAGAACAATCTTATCGTAATCGATGTGGACCATGTTTTCTTCTCACTTTGGGATTTTATACAGATAGATGTTTTGTTGTCAAAATCATCCTATGTTATGGATTTGTGATTCAGAACTCCATGGTTAAGTTCACAAAAATTACAAGTCTCATCGATAACAAAAGCACTGGGGCAAATAAACAAAGCAGCAGCATTCAATTACGGTGATTGCAAGCAAGGCTCTCATCCAATAAGGGCGCCTCAATGGCTCAGTGGTAGAGCGTGTCACTAGTAATGACAAGGTCCACGGTTCGATCCCGTGTTGAGGCACAATAACGCATTAGCGTTTCTTTTTGCTTTTTTTCTCATCTTCAATTCTATGAGACCACATCAATCTTCTGTTCAAGTCTTCAGAGCCCCCCATGCCTCATTACAAGCCTAATCATTTGCCCCGAACGGTCCCGCTGTTTCCATGAGCCACATATCGAGGTCAAACTCTTGGATATCAGGATCCTGGAACTGGTTGTCGATCAATGTCTATTAATTAGTTAGCTTCACATCCCATTCACTATATGGAGATCATGCAGCATACCCAGTCAGTACTATCAATCATGTCCAAAGGATTCATATAATCTTGAAGGCCATCCTCCATGCTGACGGAAGAAACGCCGTCCAAAGTCTGCCACATCTCAGAACTTCCAGGTAACGATCTTGTGCTCAGAAACTCGTTCACACGATTGATAGTTGACTCCAGGGCATGAGCTATTGTACGTGCTTCCGAAGTCGTCTTCTCGGCAGTAAGCCATATGCTATGTGCATTCTGGATCGCTGTCAAGTGTCTTTGCAGCTCCTCATTGGAAGCTGGGCTAGGAACAGAGTCTGCCGCTTGTTTCATAGTGACAGTCAGATCTAGGCATATGACCATAGCTCCCAATGTAAAGTCACTCAGTGTCAATGAAGTTATCAACCACTTCATGTCATACAATCGACCGCCTGGCTGAGTGACCCGGTGCATTTCTGCTTGTATCTCCAATAGTCTCCCAGCCGCTTTCAAACAAGCATTTCTGGAAGCTTCAGAGCGGCTGTCGCGTCGATACATCAAATGCTGACGGTGAAGAACAATGATGGTCTTCAAATGCAAGAGAGCCAACGTTGTCCTCGTGATGACGACACTCATGTCCTCGGTGAGGAAGTTCGTGAGAGGCCTATACTTGAAATTGTCGGGAATATTGTCGTAAGCCTTTCGTACTTGCGCGTCGAGAGAAAACGTAGCATCCAGAGAAGGTGTAGCGGGAGACCTTGTATGTTTGAAAACATTCTTGAACTCGGCCATAATGGACGCTTTGACAATAGAGTACAGAATCGTGGTGTTCTCCGAAAGGGGTCGAGATGGCGGTAGCTCTCTGATGTTCGGGTGCAATTGGCTCTCGTCTAGATTTCTGGGTAGGTTCGTATCACAGCAATCTGACGGCACCATACTAGGAAGGCCCAGTTGAAATGACATAAGTGCGTCGAGCTGGAATATACAGACCCAGACTCTGCGTTTCATTTCGCCAACAAATGGTAATAGTTCCCCATTTGGTACCCGGGAAGAATCGCGATGGTAGCCTTTGCATAAAGCGAGCTGGACTACCTTTCCCATGAGGAACCAAAGTCTGGTGTCGGAGGCTCTGGCGCGCAGCCAAGAGCCAACAAGATGGAGAAGAAAGGCTTCGACAGCATGTTCCTTGGACCCGATGTAGTCGCTAACGAGGAGGCATTGTTGCGTCTGTTTGGACAGAGCAGTGCTGCTTGGAATCGGCAGAGGCGAGCCTTCACCCATGCCTGAAACTTCAAAGACGCCAGCTGACAGACTAAGAAGGGCGAGTAAGAGGGCAACCCATATGGGTGGAGCGGAAGCCGGCTCTTTCCAGAACTCCTCGTACTAGATACTTGGTCAGCCATGTTTATCCATCGTTCTATGCCTAGAATGTATACCTCTTCTTGGAACTTCATAGGATGTAGAATCGCTAAATCGACGTATCAGTCGTGTGCCAGCGTATGTCACCCGAACTTGACTTACGCATCATATTATAGTGCCATCTGAAGAACATCGATGTCAAAGTATCACAAACTTGCTTCGACGGCAAAGCCGCCAAGACACTTTCCATGGACGCGCCATTAGATGGACCGAGATCGAAATCCAGACTTGTGTCCCCACGCGAGTGGAAACCAGCCTCAGGTGGACTGTTCTCTGACATCGACTCTGGGCTTTCGCTTGGAAGCTCTTCACGAATAGCTTTGATGTCATCCAATATCGATGACCAATGACTCGAATCAAGATGATTCGGTAGTCCACTAGGTACTGTGTTACCAATCCTAGATTCGCTACCGTCCTTGGGCATATTGGCAGGAGAAACACTGGCTGATGGATTGCTGCCGATAGGTGGGATGGGACCTTTCTGCCCGGCCACAGCGACCAAAAGACTTTCCAAGTGCTTGAGGCGCTCCGCTACAGAGCTGCTTTTCCCCACCCGGGTCTCGCTTCGATCAGCGTTAGAGGCATAAGAACATAATTTGTTTCTCTTAGTACAAGCATCGCATGGTAGGCCTCTGTTGCACTTCAATCTGATCATGTCAGAAACCCTCTGGAGATCAAGAGACAGGCTGGCCAGACTCACTTTCGCTGCCGACAGGGCTCGCAGGACCTGGGTGGCCGATTCCGTTTGTCTACTTTTTCTTGGCTAATCGGTATCCTCATATTGACAGATCTCGATTGGGGCTCTTCCTTACCTGCCGAATCCATGTTTTCTAGTGATAGTTGAACGGAGTAAGCATGTCTGATGGAAGGGAGATAAGCAAGATCCGCCGCTAACTGAGAGGGCGGATTTATTATCTCCGCTCGCATCTGATTGGTCGTTGGTGTAAGCGGCGTTATTAAACCCGCCTCGGGGACGGAGCCACCAGCACTCGATGGGTGTATAAGAGCTTCAACAGGAAGTCGCCAAGAATGTTTCAATAATATCATCAACAGTTCATCAGTACTCATAACCAATATCTCAATTTAACTTCCACACACAATCATGGTCATGTCAATCGCCTCATCTGTCTATGGCATTAGCCATGTCATCTACTCCAACCTATTCGTCACCCTTCCATACCCCCAAGCCAAGCAAGACCTCTCTGACAAAGTCATGATAGTCTCGGGCTCCAACACAGGATTGGGCTATGAGTCATGTCAGCATCTCCTTCGTTTAGGCTTGGGCAAGCTCATCATGGCCGTCCGCAATCTCGATGCTGGCGAAGAAGCTCGTTCCGAGTTATTGAAGTTGACAAAACGAGGACCCGAATCTATCGAGGTTTGGTTTCTCGATATGGCAAATTACGAGTCAGTGAAAAAGTTTGCTGCGAGGGCGAATGCTTTACCAAGACTTGACGTTGTACTAGCCAACGCTGGCCTTGCCACTTCAAACGAATTTTCCATGGCTGAAGATAATGAACGTACCATCACTGTCAACGTCATCTCAACCTTCCTCCTCTTCTTCCTTGTCCTACCCAAGCTTCGCAAGTCCACCTATCCTGGAAAGTTTGTCATTCCCAACTCAGCAACTCACTACTGGGCTCCGTACAAAGAAATCATCCCAGACGAAAAGGCTGAGCCCATACTTTCGCGGCTTAGCGACCCTAATAAGTCTGATATGGCCAATCGTTACTATCTCTCCAAACTCATTGTTCTTTATCTGACACGAGAGATCGCCAATCATCTCGATACGGCTGAGAAGAACAGTGTGATCATCAATACGCCCAACCCTAGCTACTGCAAATCTGGATTGATGCGCGAAAAGGCAGATCAAGTCCCTCCTGACTTCCTGGCCCGGACTGCAGAAATGGGAAGTCGAGCGCTTGTTAATGGTGTGCTCGCTGGCCGTGAGAGCAATGGGAAGTACATGACGAATTGTCAAATTCACGAGTAAGTTGCATTTTCTACAATCTAGAAGAGATTAGAGACTAACTGTATCTAGTCCTGCCTGTCATGTAACCAACAAGATGGGTATGAAGATCCAAAGTGCTTTGTTCAAAGAGTTGCTTGAGAAGCTAGAGGCTATCGCTCCTGGCGTCACAAAAAGCCTTTGAAAGTAGAACGGTTTTGTCGCTGGTCTGCACGAGTTCTTGTCCTTTTTCTTTTGTTGTCACTTTCTAGGCCTGTTGGAGTGTCACCATTGGATAATCGAATCCCTCGTGGGAAGCTGGGAGTTATTTATCATTTGTGTTCTTGTTTCAATTAGAGTTCTGTCAGATTGTTCACGATTTAATTGTATTCAATTAGATAATATCTGCAATCAACCCATATCACAATTGATCCTCCCACTTATCGCTCAAGCTGTTAACAAACTCCTCCACAGCTCGAGCCATCTGCTCTGGAGCACTGACCATAGGACAATGCCCAGTCTCCATATGTAGTACGGTTTCGTACCCTCCAGCTGCGATGATTCCGTCCTGCCACGCAGGAGCAATACATTGATCAAGACCTGTTCTGAGATAGGCCTTGGGAATAGTAACGTCCGTATCAATAAAGTCTGCCTTGTGCAGGAAACATGCCCAGCTTTGCTGCTTTGGGAAAATCGGCCAAACCTCATCTTGTTTCTCAGGTGTCAGATCACTAAAGAAGAGAGGTTTGGCGGACTCTTGCAAGGTGATAACTCCGTCCTAGCGGTGTCAGTCTCACTATTTCAATAAGAAGCCAGTACTGCGTACTTGGAATTCATGATAAGGCATGAAGGGGGGGGGGGGTCTTCATCAGAAGCCATCGCATTCTTGCCGCGGACAGCGAATGCGAATCCAGCCATATTTAAATAGCCGACGATACCTCCGGCAAGATTCCAACCTTGTCGTTCATTGACTGTCTGACCCTGGATACTCAACATAGCTGGTATACTGCCGTAGCTGTGTCCGATCAACACGACGTCGTTTCCTTGTTCGAACTGGCGCTCACAGGCGTCGTGGACTGCCTTCACATCAGACTCGACCGTGTGGGCAGCAAGATCCTTCCATTTAGACGATGACACCGACTCTGTGCTAAGGTCAGCTGCACTGGGGGTATCAACTACATCTACGACATAGTTATGATCTAGCAGCGCCTGGGCAACAGTGGCGTATGGGTTGGGGCCCAGGAAAGCACATGGAACGAGCAAGGTGGTTGGCTTCGACATAGCTGTTGGGATCGTGGTTAGAATGAAGAGGTCTGGAGGTTAGAACGCTTGGCATGGCTGCCTTTTATACGGTATAGCATATGAGGAGACGCTATGATCCCTTGTGCTTACTGTAAGCACAAGAAACCCGCGCTAGTGACCTGGTTCTGGGAAATCCAACTGTTATGGTATAATGCCTCTACTGTGTCAGCTTACACGCCCCCAGAAAGGGTCTGGGCTATCCCACATGGGGAATGTGTAGTTGGATCATGGCCCATCAAATGCATCTCAACAAGGCACATCCCCGTGCATTGGTCGGTTGCTACAGGTCTTAAAACACGAATATGAATCTTGATATTGTTGTATGTACGAATCTTGGTAACTATATAGTTGACAGAAAGTTAAGCATGGCAAAACGTGCTATCCCAAAGTTGAGGGGAAATCCAACGTTTGTTTCCGGAAAATCCGGATCGGATCTGGAACTTGACCTGGCAAGCGGCTTACTGGTCTTCAAATTAGTGGGTTTTCAAACATTTGGGGGTGTGAGATGGCTTACAGCAAGGTCGAACCACTTGAGGTCCTCGTCGGGGAAGTGTTCAACACCGTGGCCCTGGCCGTTACCCAAGAAACCCTGGAAGTTGTTAGTCATAAGCCTTCACTACTAATCTGCCGTACTTACCTGAAGCTTATCGCCAAAGATTTCTCGCTTGAAAGGGCTGCGAGGGAAGTTCTGGGTGGTGGAAATGGGGGTGGAAGAGTATCCGAAGATGCCAGACCACTGCTTGATAGTCTCGTAGTAGTTCTGAACGTTGAGGGTAGGGTCCGCGGTTCCATGGTAGATCTGCATCTTGGGTCGGGCTCCGTTGTAGCCAGGGTACATGTCCTTGACGATCTGGGCCCACTGTTGTTGAGTCTTGATCATCTTGCCCTGGGAGCACTCCGAGTTCCAAGCAGCGGGTTGGTTAGCCTGGCTCTTGAAGCAGCTAGCAGGGACACCGGCATAGGCGATTCCTGCGGCGAAGAGATCGGGGTAGGTGGCAGCCATCACGTTCTAGGAATATTAGTCGAGGTTTTCATAGTCATCTTGTTGCAGTTTAACCTACGGTCATCATAGCACCGGAAGATTCACCGGTGACAAAGACTCTCTTGGAATCACCGTTGTATTCCTTAAGAACGAATTTGGCCATGTTGGCGATGGAAGTGCTGGAGCCACCGCCCTCATGGGTCAAGGTCATCTTAGAAGAGACATCCCAGCAGTTGCCAGGAGTGTAAGGGGTCTGAGGGTAGATGACAATGTAGCCGTACTTCTCAGCATTGGTATGCCACTTGCCGCCCTGCATGTAGCCCTGGGCAGTACCGGTGCAGTAGTGAAGAGCGACGACCACGGCAGGGTTGGGCTTCAAGTTCTTGGGGACATACAAGAACATCCGAGTTCCTGTGGGGTTGTTGCCGAAGTTGGTGACTTCCTTAAGGGTTGATCGAGGGACAACCTCAGCTCCGAGAGCGAAGCTGAAGAGGGCCGCGACCCAGAAGCTGATGATGGACGATAGCTTCATTATTACGACTGAGAACGGATGTAAGAATGACGCGCTAAGAAAGGTTTTAGGAATGGGAGCGAGGACATAATCTTATTCATTCTAGAATGCCATCCCTAGTCGTATGGGGTGGAGAGGTTGGTTGCTCCAAGCAGAGCGGACTTGTAGCCTCCGCTGCCGTGTTTCCCACGGCAGTGTTTCCATGAAACTGGGCACAGATCTTTGGTCTTTGTCAAGCTAGGGCTCTCCACACCGCAAGCTACATAATAAAATGTTCTTGGTGTAGTATCGGCAGCATGGTACGAATCAGGCTATTCTCTCATATGCCGGCCGGATAGGAACTTTTGCTGGGGCCATCCCCGCGAAATACCATGCACAAGAAGTGCTTTTATGGAGAACACCCCATCTTCTTATTTGATGAGAGGATAAAACCTGACTTTAGCCACGATCGTGGAATGTTTCAGTGGGGATCAAAGCGGTCATGAAACCTCCAGCCTTTCCACTTTGGGTGTGGAGATGAGAGGACCCGGCTAAATTGACGCCGTAAATGTATTCCACCAATCGCAACGATGTTTATGCCAAGATCCTTAAAACAACGATTTGATTACTTGATTTTACAACCGAGTTAAAGCCATATCTACAATTCTCATATCCTTAGGTCAATCAGTTGTAGATCTTCTCAACAAAGACATACATTTAAAGCATCATAAGTCCGATGCCTGCACCAAACCTTGTCTCGACCTGCCCCAATACAAGGTGTTCGTCACGTCACAAAATGCATTTCCTTACTTGCTAAGTTTCTTGAAAGTCACGTCTCTCAACGCGTTCAGGTTAAATCAACACAACGAATAATAACACGGCTACGAACCCAATACCAATAAAGATTCAAGTCCATATTGCACACAGTCATACATGACTGTGCATTTCCTTCCTTACTTGTTTCTCCAGTCTACTTGGCCATTTCTGTACAGGTCATAGATATTTCAAGAAGCTACATTTGAGCACAAAGATATCCATGAGGCAAACTAACCGCTTTCCGAGCAGCTTCAAGTCTTGAATCTCGACCACTTGGTCTTTATAGTCAGGTACGGTGAAACTACTATAGATTTAAAGGACAATATTTGGCATTCCCTATTTCTGACTCGATTAATGTAACCCAATCTAAAATCGAAGGGATGCATGCCTTTGCTTTGATTGTATCATCACTTGGTGATTATAGATGTTCAAAAGTACACCTCGCCTACACTGGAAGCTGTCACCCTCAGCCACTGAGGTGGCTCAGTTCATAGTGGGGCGCGTTGGCAGACAGAGAAAAACTCGCGTGAATAATTCATTTCCATTATTTATTTGTTCAACGAGTTTATGACTGCAATATCACGCGTTTCTGCGTGGCAGTAACTTTAATTAAAGACCAAGCTATTTTTGCAAACGCTTCTCATGCATCATTTACTTTTAACTTCACCGGAAGCATAGGCTCTCCAACGAACAACCAGTATGAACAGAACCTTAAAAAGAATCAGCTCAAATTCGGCTGCCTACAGAGTTTATTCTCCTTTGATTTATAACACCTTTATCCGTTCCTCAGCTACTCGATATGTTTTCTTCTCGAATTCATCTTGCCAACGCAAACTCCCTTACTTCCAGCAAGGGTTTCCGAACCTGGAGGTAACAGATACAGCACCGTCAGCTTCCAAGATATCGGAAGGACTCGACTTCATCTTCAAACTACTCCATCTAAGACCCTACACATCGACAATGGACTTTATCACGAAGAAGCTCGAGACCACCAGTCTCAAGGTGGGCCCCTTGGTCGTCTGGGTAGACAACGAAGCTACTGTTTCGAAGCTCGTTGACGCTCTCGATGGCCTCAAGAGAGGCCCAGCCTCGATATATATCGATCTCGAGGGCGTCAATCTTTCCCGTCATGGAACGATATCCATCATGCAAATCTACGATGCCGTCGACAAGTGCGTATATCTCGTCGATATACACACCTTCGGAGCCAAATGCTTCTCCACTCCGGGCAAAGACGGTCGCACCTTGAAGCATGTCCTCGAGGACGAAAATATCGTCAAAGTCTTCTTTGACGTTCGGAACGATTCGGATGCCTTATACGCGCATTACAAAGTCGAACTCGCTGGCATCCACGACCTTCAGCTGATGGAGGTTGCTACGCGAAACTACAACAGGAGACTTCTCAACGGCCTTGCCAAGTGCATTGATAGAGACGCACCTCTTACCGAGCGGGAACGGGAAAACATGCTGGACGTCAAAGCAAAGGGCCGCGAACTGTTCCTCCCTGCGCAAGGCGGATCTTACGAAATCTTCAACCAGCGTCCCCTTCCTGACTCACTCAAGTTGTACTGCGTTCATGATGTCCAGGTCCTTCCAAGGCTCTACGACTACTATGATAAGAAGATGAGCGACGCGTGGCGACGAAAGGTTCTCGATGTCTCGGTGGAAAGAGTGTCCATGTCGCACAGAGCTGATTACGTTACATCTGGACGCTTCATGGCCTTTGCACCTGCAAGCTGGGTGTATGGGAAGGACGTTTGACAAGTCCGCATTAGTGGATGATATCCTACGACATGGCGCCAGATGTAGGAATCCTAATTTTGAGTATGCAGTACGCCACTGGTTCTCCAAGCTACTCATAGACTGGTCAGCTGACATCGGTAGTCAATGCTCCGTTTCTACACATCGGACGACGGCAGTTCCCTTCCGATTTTCCCATCCCCTTCCAGAAGCCAGGTTTCATTCATGATTAAGGACTAAAGACCCTTGTCGGGATAATTCCTGAATAGCGGGTATTACTAGTTTATCCACTACTCCAATTGGAGGGGAATTGATTGCCCCTGTCACGATCATACACAACTCGGCGAATTAACAGCGTTCAACCTAGTAAGGGTAGCAGTGCTACTTAAGACAGTCAATCCCACTTCCTCGAAAATGGGCAGTCCAGTTGCTCATTGCGAAACGTCTCAAGATGGCGACCCTCACACGATTCTTGGTCTTTCTGACTTATTTCATTTCGGCCGCCTTTGCCCTACAGTACCGCGGCGTCGACTGGTCTTCTGCGGCTGTTGAAGAACAGAAGGGTATCAAATACACCAACAGTGCTGGCGCAGCTCAGCCTCTGGAGCAGATCCTCGCTGCGAATGGCGTCAACTCTGTCCGTCAGCGCGTCTGGGTGAACCCTTCAAATGGCGAATACAACCTCGACTACAACATCAAGCTTGCTAAGCGTGCCAAGGCTGCGGGCATGAGCGTCTACTTGACGCTGCACTTCAGCGATACTTGGGCTGATCCTGGAAACCAGGCCATCCCAAGAGGATGGCCCACTGGTGTCGACGACTTGGCTTGGAGACTTTACAACTACACTCAAGAAGTATCGAACGCTTTCCAGGCTGCTGGTGTGCCGCCCGCACTTATCTCCATCGGCAACGAAATCACCGCCGGTCTCCTCTTCCCTACCGGATCTACCAAGTCTTACTACAACATCGGCCGTCTTCTCAACTCTGCTTCTTACGGTATCAAGGATTCTCGTCTGAGCCCTAAGCCCAAGATCATGATCCATCTCGACAAGGGTTGGGACTGGGGTACCCAAGAGTACTTCTACACCCAAGTCCTCAACCAAAAGGGCCTCACCCTCGATGCCTTCGATGCCATGGGTGTTTCCTTTTATCCTTTTTACGGATCAGGCGCCACGTTCTCTGCTCTCGAGACTTCACTCACCAACATGGCCAACCGATGGGGCAAGCAGATCTTTGTCAGCGAGCTTGACTGGCCGACTTCGTGCCCTTCCCCTGCGCAGCCTTTTCCCAGTGATATGAAAAACATTCCTTTCTCTGCCGATGGCCAGGCCCAGTTTATCAAGAAGGTTGCTAGCATTGTCAGCAAGGTCCGCGGTGGAGCTGGATTGTTTTACTGGGAGCCTGCTTGGATGAACAACCAGGCTCTTGGGTCGTCTTGTCCTTCGAACACTCTTTTCTCATGGCCTGGAAAGGCTCTCTCCAGTCTTTCTGTTTTCAAGAGCATTTAAAAAATTGGGTTTATCTGGCGTGATCACACAACGACCTCAAGTACATACTTACCCAACGACATATATAGTATGCCAAATTGAACCATTCTCACTGCCTGATATTTAATTTCGTAACGAACTGAATGATTCGGGTTTATTTTAACCTTTTCTCCATGCGAAGGCAAACTATAGTATGAGGATGATACGTTAGTTGTATTATGTCTTGTTGGATTATAAAGTCTCATACTTCTACATATCTCTCTTATCATGTTCCACCCCTGCCATCTCTTTCAGTTGTTTAACAACGGCCACGAACATCGTCAGGGTTGGCAAAGCAAGTTCCTTTTCCATCAGCACAGGGGAAACCCTTGGAAGCAATCTCTTTGCACGCATCCTCCCACTGGTCACCAGCGAGCTTAGCTTCAGCATCTGCTTGAACGCACTATTCAATGTCAGGCATAGGTCGTAACTTAGATGGAAGTGACACTTACTCGGCCGGATGGGGTATCATAGGTCGCGCCACCCCACTAGATCAATCAGTTTAGGTCGAAGCTATCGTTGAGTATGGAATCCATACCTTGTGACCTGCATCGTTGTACACCTTGCATGCATCTATGGTCATGCGGAAATTGTAGGCATCGCCATTGTGGCAAGCACAGTTGTCGTGAAGCTTTGCCGTGCTACATAGTATTGATGTTAGGCAAAGTACGGTAGGATATGGGTTGAGGTGGTCCTTACACAGCGGTGAGGAGAACAAAGACAGTGAGAGCTTTGGCGAACATGGTGAATGGCTAGGACGGAAACGTGAAGCGGTTGAACAGTAAAGAGAGTTACAAACAATAAAAGAATGACGGTGCAGTTGCAATTGAAAGAGTGTAAGCCAACGAATGTTGAATGTGGTGGTGATAGATGATAGAGATCAAAGACAGTTATTAAGAGAAGCGGCCCATATCATATAACCACAGAATAAGGGATACGTAATTGCCGAACGGTATCATCCGAGCTTTCACCGTCAATGCAATTCAACTAATTATCTCAGGACGGCATATAGGTATCCATAACCTTGGCAACTTGACCTGAAACACAACAACTTACTCATTCCAAAGTGATCGGCGCAGCTGTCATCCCAACCCTAGCCTTATCCCCCTTGTCGAAATCGTATAGCTTCTTAAAATGGAAATACCAACACACGGCAAATCCGAATTATGGGGAAATCTTCAGCGGGATGAGACCAAGCGAAAAACTCTATTTCGAAATGCATGATATCGGGAATACGTGAAACGCGGAACAGATTTCCCCGTGTGGAGAAGGGAGAGCATAGACGACTTTCATTTGCTCGCGATGGGTCAATGCTGTATCAAGGATGAAAAGATGTCGGGGCGATGAAGCTTATACGCATTGCCCGTTTGGGAGTCAGAGGGTCTTTGCAGGGACGGAGGTTCGGCAGATGAGTGACTGCATTGATCAGGACGTGGACCGTAGATGTTGAAAAGATAAAGAAGGCCCGCCTGCAATGGATAGTCTACTCGAGTCAACAACACTGTTTGTATACATTCATTCACTCTTTGAGCCCCACGGTCTTTACCATAGTCACTCTTTATCTGACTCAACAAACTACTATCCTGCTTTAATTGTTATTATTCGCATCTGTCATCATGATCCCTTCCACTCTTCTCGCCCTTCTCAGCCTTGCTGCTGTCTCTCAGGCAGCCGCCACTCCCAAGATCCTCGCCTCAGACGACATCATTGTCCTCAAGACCGATGGCACCACCCAAATCATGAAGGCTGCCGATCTGGAAGCTCTCGAGACCGCGCCCGCCTCCAAGAACTTCACGGCCCCTTCCACCAAGGGCATCCAGCGCCGTGACTGCAAGGACAGCACCGAGGTCCAGGTCCTCTCCGACAAGGAGTTCGTCAACTGGGACGTCCCCATGTCCCCCGTCATCAGCAGCCTTGGAGGCTCCAAGGCCACCGTCAGTGTCTCCAACGGCAAGACCATCGGTAACTCTGTCACCGGCGGCGCGGGCGTTAGCATTCCTCTCCTCAAGTCGCTCCTCAATGTTTCGCTCAAGATCGACTACTCGAAGACCTGGTCTTCTAGCCAGACCCAGTCGCTCAGCTTCACCGTTCCCGAGAACCAGCACGGTATTATCGTCAGTCAGCCTTATGTTCGACGTGTCCAAGGCAATGTCATCGATGGTTGCACCGGTGAGGCTAAGGATGAGTTCATGTCGGATTCTTACGAGAGCCAGTCTTATGGCGATATGGAGTGGGTCAAGGGAATCATTCGCCTCTGCAGCAGTGAGACTTACCCCATTCCTTTCTGCAACGGTGAGGGCGAGCACAAGTAAACGCGATTTGAGGTTCCTGAGGGTTCGGAAAATATTGGAAGATGATCTCAGCCCATATCCACCACAGATGAATAGCCATATTAGTCTTGGACTCCATAATGTACCTACCGTTAATGTCACCCTGCATCACATATCAAGTTTTGTCGCAACGAAGCAATGCTTGTTTATTCAATCTCCCTCTGAAAGGACCATGCTAGATAATACCGTGATCATGAGGTTCGGTTGAAAAGACTCAGATCCAGAGGAATTCTCTCTCCCATCCAAATCGCTCTCTCCAAATGGTCCCTCTTCATTGAAGCCCACTTGTTGACACCTTCTTCGGGGATAGTATTGGGATGGACAAGGGCAGAAAGAGGGCCTCGCCAGACGTTCAACCATGGAATGAATGCTCCGAATTGCGCTGGTGTAAACAGATTCACTTCGAACATGGCGACGGGATGAGGTCCAATGGGTTTATCCCACACTTTGTAGACTCGCAGCTCGGGGACTAGGTGTGTCAGAGTCATGTGTTGTGTATAATTGAGGATAATGTCGCTTACATTCTCGCCTAATACGTTCCCAGAGCTCTTTGGCGAATCTAGTTTGTTCTTCATTTGATTGGAGATAGTAGATGTGAACATCACTGTATGTGTTAATCGCCATTCGGACCATTCGGTTCAGAATTTACTCACAAACCACCGCGCTCGCTTCGATCCAGCGGTTCTATAAATTGATCATACGCGTCGCTGCGCTTTTCCGAAGGTGGGTTGACATAGCTCTTCCCATCGGCCGCCATCTCGCTTGGCAATGGTGGAGCATCTTCGTACCCAGTCAGAGGGGAAGGATATTTGAAAACTGAAGCGTCGCCCATAGTGAAAATCAATATCGTAGGATCTTCTTGAGTTGAATTATAAAATAGTCAAGCAGTTTAAAGGTGGTGGTAGGTAAGTTCTTTGTTACTCAGTGCGGGGACGTCACTCCGGTAGTTGCGTGATGCCTCATCCCACCAACTTGGATTAATAAGCCGGCGGGAGTTAGTCAGCGTGATTAAGAGGGTCCAAGCGTAGAGAATTACCCTGTAGTCCAGAATTCCTCGAGATTCATCAAAAAGATGATGATGGATTAACTCAAGCACCGATTCTAACCACTTACTTTTTCGACTAACATCATGCTATATAATATTTTGGGCTAAATTCTCAACTGTGGTACCGTCAGATGTGGTGTAGTTACTTTTAGAGGGTGAAAACTATTTCTACAACTGCAAATTAGTGAAGAAATTATCCAAACCCCACTCCATACCTTGTGCTATTTTGTACTCAATTCACATTTCAGCCAAGATCATATCTTGTTTCCCAGGGTGGATTTGCACTAAATGGCATTCATCATCATTGGGAAAGCTTCGTAATCCCCTGTGGCTATGTGAGCTCTTGACTGCTCGCGTGACACTTCAAGCAGGACTAACTGCCTTGCTTAGAGCTAAAGTCAGATCCAACGTCCGTCTTACCCAAGCCATGCAAGTCCGTCTTTGCCTGTGGTTGAGACGTGTATCCCTGTAATTATCGTCAGCTTCCTTGATGTCAACCCAGTTACTTATCACAAGCTTAAACGTTTATTGGGTGGGCCTCGGGCAATTTTGGCCGGACCCTTTGATATGTCATATTCGTCGGAAGCTTCCTTTTGTTATTGGAAGATTCGGCTAACTCCTGCGCCGAGAAACTAGCTAACCCTTTTCTTGAGACTTTGTACCGAATTTCCGAGCAATCTTCAGTATGACATAGCTACTGCGTATATGTATAACCACGAGCTACCTCGTCAACGAAAAGTCAATTATTCGCGACGTCTTGGCTACGTCAAAACATGAAACGGTGACGGTTGTGCTGCGGACTCTCGGCCGAGGGGCTACGTAGGCAGTGAGTCTCTAACGAGTGCGACAGATAATCATGGTGCAAACATGGTTAGAATGAGGCTGAGGGATGTCTTTAAGACCCTGACATGATGCCCAGGAACAGAAAATGATGCGTGCTCGTCAGGGTTCAGCGGACCCGAAAGAGAAACAGAGTATCCGATTGGTCAATGGAGTGTCACTAGCCGAGTGCGACAACCTGGCTGTGCCGTTATAAGCGGTCGATACGTGTGCCAATGTCAATGACGTCAAATCTTTTTAGTTTCATGGATCTTATACCCATTTCTTGATCGTTGTTATTCCCTTTTATAACTCCCAAATCGAATGCAATCTTTGTTAAAACAACTGTATTAGCCATCAATTCCCCCGCAATGAATCAATTGAATCAATCAGACCAACAATCTGATTCCTTGGCATCAAGATCAGCATCACTAACATCCTCTTCACCATCTTCTTCACCACCACCTTTCTCATCAACACAAATGGCTGACATTGGAACTGAATCTGGGAATCTTTTCCGTCTAAAGGACGTTCTCTCATATTTCGCTGCTGTCAAGGGCGATCTCTCCAACGTCACAGCCCCGTCTTTTATCCTCGCCCCGAGATCGGCTATCGAGATTCCAGCCGCCTGGGCATGTCATCATGATCTCTTCCTTCAACCTTCCGAAGAACCCGATCCCGGAGTCAGAGCACTTCTGTTAGCCAAGAACTATGTGTGTAGTTTGAAACAGCTTGTCGGTGCAGATACAGAAGATGCGGGCAAAAAGCCATTGAACCCATTCCTGGGTGAATTATTTCTTGGATCTTTCTCCGATAAGGCCGGCTCGCAATCACGATTAATTGTCGAGCAAGTATCACATCACCCACCAGTCACGGCATGCTCGATATATAACAAAGAGCGTGGGATATCATCAAGAGGATTCGTGGGCCAGGAGACGTCGTTCAGTTTGGTCAGTGGAGTCGCGGTACGGCAGACAGGCTATGCAATCATCAAGGACGATAAGCACGACGAGAAGCACCTCATGACTATGCCAACTATTCTTGTCAAGGGAGTCGCCACAGGGAATCCATACCCGGAACTCGAGGGCCCAAGTTATATCACCAGCTCTAGCGGATATATGACAAAGATCGAATTCCATGGAAAACGAGCTTTCGGGTTTGGTGAGAAGAACCAAGTTGTTGCTGAAGTCTTTGCGCCAGACAACAAGAAGGAACCGCTATATCGCATCACCGGCCAATGGACTGGCGAACTAGTTATTCAAGACTCATCCAAAACAACCCTCGAGGAATTCCACGTCGACAGAATACCAGTATCTCCACTTAGCGTCGCACCCATAGATAAGCAGACACCATGGGAATCACGGCGAGCCTGGTCCAAGGTTACCCAAGCCATCAAAGAGCACAACATAGAAAAGGTGTACGCCCACAAGAGCGCCATCGAAGACTCTCAAAGAAGAAGACGGATGGAAGAGGAGAAGAAAGGGACTGAGTGGAACAGACTGTTCTTTACAAAATCCACAAAAGGGGACGCATTGGCAGAAGATCTGCTAGCTATGATCCCTGAAAGACTTGAAGGTATAGACTTTACCAAGACAAATGGGTCTTGGGCATTTATTGGACAGGGCGAAGCGGAGGAGTTGATGGGGAACTTGAACAGGGAGACATTACCGTGATAAATGGAGTTTTTATTAGCGACATAAGAACAGGAAATACCATAAATATAGAGTCATTTAAGAAGCAAATGGCTTTCTAGTCTCCTCATTGAGGCCCGGGGATACTTCCTGGATCATAAGACTGATGTGATGGTCTTAATCTGTCGTTTCTGTTTAGCCTACAAACATGTAGTGACGGCTACTATAGCACCTCAGTGTATTGGTCATATCTTTTCCGGCCAGCTCCTTCTACTCCCGCAAGCCCATAGGGCTACAAGATACTTTCCCAGGCGAAGAGACAGACGGCATCGGGAGGCTCGAGTGTAGTAATGTCAGGCACGAAGCCCAAAAGATTAAGTCTACGTCGTTCCCAGAACGCGAAGCCCAACGGATGAAATGAGTCGAATGCAACGCAGCGGAGACGTGGTATGAAGGGCCTTTCGGACCTATAAAACCGAAAGCCATACGTCAGCTCGGTAAGTGTGAGCTCGATCAGGTCCCATTGCGAGACTACATCTGGGACCGAAAGCAGCAACCTTTCGTTTGATGACCTGTCTAAGTATTTGCTCACCGTGGGCATTGGGGTCCCGGTTACCCATCGATTACCTGCCGATGGTTTGGGTGCTCGAGGCAGTCGAAAATAAATATCAGTCTCGTAATCTCCGCGAGTTTCCAGATACTCCATCGCCGCCCTGACCTCTTGTGCAGTATCGAAGTCTGATTCTACCAAGGGCTGGGAGCAGGAGCATACCAAATGTAACAAATGCTTCTTGATCAGCTTAGAAATTTCACCGTCGGACCAACGAATCGTCTCGGACCTCTTTGCGACGAAGAGCTTTAATTCGCCCACCATTTGTATAACCCACATGGCCCGAACGACTCGAATCTCTTCGGGCCAAGTGGGCTGTCCCATGTCAACCAATGGGACAAGCATACCGCCGTCGTCAGGACTCCCAAGTTCATGGTAAAGTGCCAGGACTATGTCCTCAAAATGAGGAGGATGTAAAGGCGTGAAGCTTGGATCTCGTAGACGTGCTAGGCAATCAGACAGGAAAGACTGTGACAAAGCTGAGATATGATAAGCTATTGCGACGACAGATCTTGCAGTATGCGCTGTGGTCTGCGGAAGGGACCCCGGGCCGAGGTCTTGCTTGGTCCTGTCGAATGCAGTACGACGAGATGTAGAGGGTCTAGTTCTTGGATTCAAATGGCGAACGGGAAGGTAATCTGTGGGAAGAAAACTGTGCATAAAGAACTGGAATTCCTCTAACTTGACGAAAGGAAGTTGTCCAGATCGCACAAAGACCATTGCTCGTATTAGCTTCCTAAGCTTTGGCGGTGTGGTCGAGTCTGGTCCCGAGAGTATGCTTTCGATGATGGTGTTATGGTAACAGCCGAAGAGGCGCCATACCATGGGCGATGCTCGCATAAGGTTCCATAGTGTATCGAGGCTTGGAAGACTCCCGCAAATCTGAAGGAGAATCTCTGCTGGAAACTCATCTAATGAGTCTGCAAAGTTCGGAGGTGGATCTTTTTCTTCGGCATGATTCATGATGGCCGGCGCGGTGGGAGACATGTGGGGGGACGGTCGATTGGAGCGAGGTGAATTCTTGACGATTTTGGGAAAAGAGAATGGCCAAAGCCTCCTCTAATAAAGAAATATTCTGTGGGTGGCCCATCTGATAAGCTTTGTGTTTAATGACAGAGTTTGCAGGCGTCTTGTTCCTATTGGCTTTGGAGAAGCATGAAAGTCAACTTGATAGGAAGACAGTTGTATGACGATACTTTAGTGGCCAACGCAATGATACGATTTCGGTACCAGGTGGCAATATTCCTTTTTTCGTCTTCAGAAATCATGTCTCGTGAAAAATGCGTTCGTGTGCCGAACGCTTATTACCCAGCAGGTCATCACAAGTCTTGATCACAACGTGTCATCTGGAGTAAGTTGTTTCAAATCGTCTACAGACACTCAGCCGATATGAAAAGATAATGATAATGAGAGATTGTATTTAAACTTTGCTAAGACGTCTTGACGGAAATGGCTGTAGCAAATGCTTATCCTAGAACTTGGCCGATGCCCAAGATTTTCCACCAGACCTATGTTCGGTGTTGGAATCTCATATATAATGACCTTGAAGAGGGCCGGTATGCCCTGATACTCTGGCACGAATGGTCTTAAACAGTGAAAACAGCGTAGAGACCAGCGGTGGTGCCGATGCACTGTCCATCGCGCAAGTTACCAGTAAAAGGCTGGCTACCATCAGCGCGGTTGCTGAAACCACGGTCTAAGTGGAAACATCAGTATATCCTTCGACATTTATATGTTGATTGTAGGACTTACAAGAGAGGCTAGATCCGTTGGAGTCAACGTAAAGACCACCACGAGAGCCAGCGGGCCCACCAGAGTGGTAGGTACCGCCCTGGTTGGGGTTGTAGTCGATGAATCGGGAGCCGATGAAGTTACGGCAGCCGGTATCAGAGTAGCTACATGCTGATTAGTATTTGATAATAGGATTGTGAAGAGTGGTGACGAACAAGTTGACCTTGATAGAAGCGGCGGAGGCCAGGGTGGCGATGGAGAGGAGGCTGGCGAAGTGCATTGTGAAAGTTGACTTGATGAGATGTGGTTGAGTGAGTTCTTGATTGTTTGAATGAGGATGTGAAGCTTGATGGTTACGACAAAGAATGGATGTATCGTAACTCTTTATACTTGTGATCCCGCCTCGTTGCTTCACTGTTTGTTGACCTCCTTCCTGAACTTCACTAGTCTCAAGCCATAGATACGGTCTCTGTTCCCTGTAGAAGTTGTTACAAAGCAAATGGGAATACCTTCATAAGCTGTATTTGTTAGGATTAGTTGTGGAATCGAGGGACAGATCATGGTCCAGCTCGAAATTGAACCCTGGTTGATAGGAGCGGCCGACTGTTCGGAGGAAGCTTTCCGTACGGACCCACGAGGCATTCTGTGCCGCATAACCGGCTACGAAGATCTTTTGTTACAACTCTTTAAAATGTCAATCCTACGTGCATTGTCTGAAGTGATACTACGTAGTAGTTGGTATCGCTGGTCGGGGCGAAAGTGAAAGAACACCATTTCGGGGTTGAAGCATGATCATATCATGAAGCTACAGCTGGAGGTTAGTTAGAGGATTCGTTCGAAAGAACCAATGCCAAATCGCTTCTTCACATTGGCCAACTCATTTTCTTAGTGGTGTGTACCTCCCGTCTAGCCAGGGGCCAGCCGGACACGATCAACATAGGCACGATCAGCCAGTACCCAATCATTGGAGGCAGATGAGGCACCCGCTACACTAAGATACATTATCTTCATGGTCCAGAACCAAATTGTTTGCCACGAGTGGATAGATCTCAAGCGGATTTGCCTTATTGGTCCGTCA
>QHHH01000141.1:0-144934 GCA_004367485.1 Fusarium citri
CCTGCTTTTAATATTCCTCTTACAAAGGTACGTGAAACGGCGGAGAAGAAGGCGGGGGAGGGGGGGGGGAAGACGAGTGGTGTTGCGGGGAGGGAGAGGTTTGAAGCTATTGGACTTGCTGGTCTGATGGTTGTATTTGTGATCTTGGGCTAATGGGTTTGTAGGTTGAGAGTGGTTCTGGGTATTAGATTGGATGGAGGATTAATATCTGTATATATCCTTGGGTATTTAAGAGATCGATTATATCCACATGAAATGTTTGATGGGACGTTATTCGTAATGCTGGAGTACTTGAGACCAGGGTATTCTATGATTTGGGTGGATGTTGATCCGAAATCCCGAGGGTTTGGTCGCTTCTTGTCACCACATAGACACCTGTCAGGGTTGTTGGAAGAATTAGCCGCCGTCGAGATAAGAGACGAAATACTTTAGTCACTGTGTGACAGTTTAGACCAGCATTTAGCCTACCTTATTCTGGCATCCGCAACCGGGCTCACAAGACCATTGTTCCATCACTTCGTAGCGGGCAAAGTCCTAGATATACACGGACATCCGTTCCACGGCATCTGATCACATCATATTATGATCGACCCTTCAAACCGCTGAAACCATAAGGCTGACCAATAAACCCATCAATCGTATCCCCCAATTCTGGTGCCTGGAAACGTTCTCCTCGCTACAAACACAGCCCATGCAACAACGGCCATCACAAGCGAATCAGCATCACCCTCAGGGGCGGTCTTAACCATTTTTATATAAGTGCAGTGGACCCCAACCGTATTTCTGTCTGCAGGACTCAGGCGAGGCAACCTGTGCGAAAGAGCCAGGGAGAGAGAAAGTGAAACGGTTATGACTCTCTCCCTTTTTTTTGTTTCTTATTATAATGCTGGCGTCCTTCCCTTGCTGATTCTCTCATTCTGTCAGATTCTCAATTGCTAATTTTGGGCTCCCTCTTTGTATCATTTTTATTGCTTCAACCACACTCTTTTACCCCCAAGTTTCTTGTCTTTCAATTTAATTGAACCCTCGACAGTTTATTTTTGTCATTTAATTGTTTCGTCTCTTCTTTGCATAATTATCATCCATGTAAGCGACACCCCGTCAAATATACCCGAAACCGATGGCGTGAAGCATTGACTAGACCCTTCAATCACGCCAACGCTTATGCCACTTCCACTGACCTCGAATGTTTCTAGAATTCATCTCCATTTTTAACATCACAGCTTCACCATGACGGACCAAATTGGCGAAGCTGGTCTTCACCATCTTCCCTTCCGCACAAAGGAATCTCACCACAATGTACCCAGACGACTTGGCAAAAGAGTACCTGAGAGTCTCAACTTTACTCGTCTGCGCTCACCTACCGAGTCATCCATGAGCAGTATTTCTTCAGCGAATGTTCCTGATTCTGCGACTACGCATTCTCTTTCTACGCTGGCTAGTCCGATAAGTACCACGTATGCTGCTTCAATTCAAGAGCAGTTTGCTGCAGCGAAATTAGATGCCGAATCTAGACCTGCGAGTCGGATATGTCATCGACATAATCCGTCTAATGGGACTTGTTCGACTTTTGTGAATGAGGATGATGATGCGTTTGTTACCGGGTATCCCGAGTTTGATATTAAAATTCGGGGGATGGAGAGGGCGCCTGTTGAGATTCGTCCTGCGAGGTAAGCCTGCGAGTTTCCATGTGAGATATGTCGCTGACTGTCGCAGTCCTGTCAACTCTTTCATCAAAGAGGAACGAGTCCTCACACCTACGGAATCTCGACACACAGATACAGACTTTGACGCCGATGAAGAAGACTCTGAGGCTGTCACACCCGAAGACGCAAACCTAGTCCTCAACTACGCTTTGCAAGTCATCTACGGCGTTGACTTAAACGACACATCAATCCCCCAATCCAAAGTCCACAGTATAGTATCCAACTTCACAAAAGACATATCCCAGCATATCTGGCAATCTGCCTCCGACGGACAACTATCCCACACAATGTCCATGTCCAGTTCATCATCCACACCGTCACAAGACGCTGATCGCCGCAACAAGCGCAAGAAGCAAGGCAAAAAAGAAGATGATGGCGACGAGTTTAGTGATGGTGAAGGATCTGGTTTTCTACCGGCGAAGCGCCCGAGACCTAATCCCAAGGATGATGAGAATTTGAGGCTGAGCTGTCCTTTTCGGAAGAGGAATCCTCATCGGTTTAATGTGAGGGATCATCATAGTTGCGCGATGACTTATTTTCCCAAATTCGCTGAACTTAGGTAAGTCGATACGTCCCTTCTATGAATCGCATTAATAATTTGTGACAGACAACACATCGTCAAGCAGCATAAGCGCGATGATCCCTCAGCGTACGTCTGCGATCGCTGCAGTCGAGACTTTTCCACACGAAAAGAACTCCGTGATCATCAACGTTTACCGAAAGAGTACATGTGCGACATTGCAGATGCAGATGCCGAAAGTGGAATCGATCCTCAAACCGCTACGAAGTTGCTTAGTAGGAAGCGAGCGAGTGGGACTTCACCTGAGGTTCAGTGGAAGGAGATTTGGAATATCGTCTTTCCGGATGATGATGATGGTGATGTGAGACCTTATGGTGAGTACACATGAGATTCGGTTAATGGCTATGGACTGACGTTTGCAGAATACACGCCCGTAATCGAACACTTCGAAATCTCAGCGAGATACAAAGAAGCCTTCGAAACCCTCAAATCAGACCTTATGGATAAAATCTCCAACCCAGCAACCCTCGAAACTCTCTCGACAAAATTCTACCAATGTTTCGTCGAAACACTAGACACATGCATCGCCAACGCCCAAAACATGCCCTACACAAACCGAAGCAACAAAAAGAACGAAATAATCCGATCTCAACCTCCTCAAAGCATCATTCAGCGCAAAAGCCGCGAAATCATGCCCCGGCCAGACTCTGGTGTGATTTTGGATGATGGTTCGGAGAGTAGTAGTTTGGGACATCGGGATAGTTTGAGGAGTAGGGATAGTTTGCGGACGGTAGGGCGGGGAAGTAGAGTCCCTGAGACTGTTGTTGAGGTTCCTACGGGCTTTGGAGAGTTGCAGCCTTCTATATTGGGACAGATAGATGCTGCGGATGTTGCGGCTTGGAATAATGGGGTTATGTATCAGCCCATGATGGGTGAGCAGATGCCTATGGGACAGCCGGATTATATGAACTGGGGACAGATGTATCCTGGGTTTGATAACTTGGGGAATGGATTTACGGGGTTCAATGGACAGCAGTAGGAGCCAATTTGCTGGGCTGGACCTGGCTGTATGAATAGTTATATCTTAATGATTTCAACCTTTACTTTGATGATGTGGCTAGGCCGTATTACGATTACCCTCTAAGACTCAGGGTGTGGAATTGGTACAGCACGCTCAAGATTAAGACGTACAAGTTGTCGGGTCTTATTTTCTCGGCAGCCGTATATCCTCTCGAAGCAAGAAAGCGAACCTTGCAAATGTATGCCATATTGTGCACCTGTGAGCTCTGAGTCCGATTGCGAGATCATACAGGTATCGCCATTGATAAAGCGCAGCATTTTTGCTGGCCCTCAACTTCATTCTGCCAAGAAAGCATCACCGTATCACCTTGCCCAACGATAGCGAGTCTGATTGCATCCTTCAGAAAGTTGCCCCTCCGACAAGACGAAGGCTCTTTACTGCTACCCCCCAAGCGCGCCAAAGTCGTGCGGCCAATGGTAGCGTTTCAGACTGCATCACCAAGGAAGCTTGCTACCGCCAGCTGCCGAAGAAGACGTGATGACGTGTAGCAGTGCCTAGAAACCATCATCGTCGCCGAGATTGATCAAGAGAAGTTGTCCAAGGATTCTCTCTACTATCACTAAAGCTTCCCCGCTCGAAACAAACCCAAAAACAAGCTTAAACATAATAACCTCACGGACATCCCGGGAACACAAACAGAAGTTCGCTTTAACCCCGCCTTCCATCGCTTCAAATGCAACGCCGCGCGGATCGTAGCCCAAGTTGGAAGGTGATCACAGCCAGAATAACACGACGCCAAGGAATGACGCAGTAAGCCGTCGGGATATGAGAAAAGTTGGTCCAAGAGACGAAAAACTTTGTTCATTTTAGGCGAGGTAATGCTACTGTTCAGATCGCTGTCTTTTTGGCACCCTGATCCTGGAGGATCGTTTCTCTGCATGCTTATCGTTTTCTCCGCATATTGCTGCATCTCGAAGCTTCACTTTCCTCTTTGAGATAGGTTCGATGCGGTGTAAGACCTAGCTTATCATGTTTGTGATGGAAAGTTCCCCGCTTGTTGGATCGATGAATAGGCCAAGGCGGATGTTCGTGAGTTATCTAGAGGTATAAATAGCGGCTCATATCGCATGTAGTATTGTGTTTTGTCACGGTACTTGAGGTGTCTTCTGGCTGTTGTCATCATGTCTAGAACTCTAGCATCCGCCCTCCTCACCGCAGCATGCGTCTACGCCTGCCTGCCAGACAAGGACGAACTCGCGCACCTACGCTCAAAGCGCAGTTCCCGCTCCTCCAACAGTCTCACCAAGCGTGAAACAGTTCCCTTCCCACCCATCCTCTCCGAAACTGAAACTCTTCTCGTCAACTCCTTCGACAACGCCTCCATCTCCGATTGGTCTCTCTACTACTCCTCCGGCTACCGCCTCGCAGGCCACAATCGCAGCCAAGCAGAATGGACACAGAATAAATGGTCCGAGCACGGCTGGGAATCGTGGATTGAGGAGTATTGGATCACGTATACTGAGCCGACTGAGAGTACGTTGAAGCTTGAGAGAGCTGACGGGAGTGTTTTTGAGGTGCAGAGGTTGGAGGATCCTTTGGAGGGTGATGCGCAGACGAGGAATCCTGAAGAAAAGGTTGCTTTTCATGCGCTTGCGGGGAGTGGGAGGGTTAATGCTGAATATGTTTACGTCGGGTGAGTGGTTTGTGTTTGTGGGTTGATGGGAGCTAACTTTGGTAGACGTGGTGCCAAGGCGGACTTTCAGAAGCTGAAGGATCTTGGTGTTGAATTAGAGGGTAAAATAGCATTGGTCCAGTACGGTGGAATGAACCGTGGCGTCAAGATCAAGAACGCTGAGGTGAGCAAGCCGAATAACCCTTCGAAGTACCGGCGTGCTGACATTTGTAGGCGAATGGCATGATCGGCACGATCATCTACACTGACCCTCTCGAGGACGGCGAAATTACCGAAGAAAACGGCTACCTTCCCTACCCCGGTTAGTCAAAACACTCCCACTTGAGTAAACTCATCTGACAACTCTCAGACGGCCCAGCTCGTCATCCCTCAGCCATCCAAAGAGGCAGCACCCGTTGGGGATCCCTCTCCTTCGGTGACCCCTCAACAATCGGCTACGCCTCGCACAAAGACGCTCCCAGAGCAGACATCACTCCCTACGGTCCCTCAACACCCTCAATCCCCATCTCTCCCCGTGATGGTCTCCAGCTCCTGCACGCCCTTGATGGCCACGGTCTCTCCCCCGAGCAGGTCAACCGCACCAACTACAAAGGCGCTTTCTCCAACGTGACATACCACAGCGGCCCAGCACCCGGCGCTAAGCTTAATCTCGTGAATATCATGGATAAGAGACTGGAGCCTGCATGGGATGTGCTTGCTTCGATCAATGGAACTAATGAGGATGAGTATGTCATTATTGGAAACCATCGCGATGGTTGGACTGGAGGTGGTGCTGCGGATGCTGTTTCTGGAGGTTCGCTTCTTATCGAGATGGCCAAGGCTTTTGGAAAGTTGGTTGAGAATGGGTGGAAGCCTCGTCGAACTATGTGAGTCACCTCAGCACATCACCTTCTGCAAAGCTAACGTTCAACAGCATCCTTGCTTCTTGGGACGCTGAGGAGTTTGGTCTTATGGGAAGCACAGAGTGGGTGGAAGATCACCTTCCCGAGCTACGAGAAAAGGTTGTCGCATACATCAACCTCGACACAGCAGTATCCGGCCCTCGCGCTGAGATCGTTGGGTCTGGTGAGATCCAGAAGATCGCTATCGAAACGATGAAGAAGGTCATCTTTCCTGAGGGCTATGGCGCTGGACCTACGCTCTACGATGCTTGGTTCAACGCGACCGAGGGTGTCCTGCCTGCCATGGGTAGTGGAAGTGACTACGCAGCATTCTACCACAACGGAATCAGCTCGGTAAGACAACCATCCCACATAGAGTGTAACAGACTGACAGTTTAGCTCGACATTGCTGGAGGTCCAGGTCCCAAAGATCCCGTCTACGCCTACCACTCCCTCTACGACACTCACGACTGGATGACCAACTACGCAGACCCCGGATTCCATCTTCACAAAGCGATGGGTCAATACGTAACACTCCTGACCTACCACATCGCCGACGATCCCCTGATCCCCTGGGACATGACCCATGCCGGCTCCGCCCTCCGAGATATCTACGAAGACCTCGAAGATAAACTCGAAGAACGCTTCTCCAACTATACGCTCGACCTCACCACCCTCTCCGACGCAGTATCCGCATTCGAGTCCGCCGGAAAGCGAATTGACAAACTCGCCAAGCAAGCGGTCGCTCTTAACGACACTGTCTTGCTGGCTGAAGTGAACACCAAGTTCAGAGAATTCAGCCGAGGTTTCGCTAGTGAGGGATTGTTGCCGGGTAGATACTCGTTCTACAATGTTGTTAGCGCACCGGGTCTGGAAAGTGGTTATGGAGCGGATGTTTTCCCGGCTGTGCAGGATAGTTTGGATCAGGGGAATGTGACGCAGGCCGAGGAGTGGGTTGAGAGGAGTGCGAAGGCTGTTTTGAGAGCTGCTGAGATTTTGAAGGTGGGAGAATGAGCAAGGCTTTAGAGGATGGGAACATAAGAGACGAAATATCTTAGGCGCTTTATGATAGCTTAGACTTGCTCCTAGACTAATTTATTTCTGCTCCTTCAGATAAGTCCCAAAAGATGGGGGACTGCGCTCGTTCGTCTTGTTCTTCCTCGTTTTCGTCTTCGTTTTCGACTTCCTCGTCTTCTTCGATCTCGGCCTCATCTGCATCCAGGTCGGGAACCCACCCCACCCCAACCCTCTCGAGAAGGTTCTATCATTTCATTAGCCATATGTCAAGCAACCGTACATGAGCTATATATACGGGAGCTGCTGGACAGAGGAGTCTGGGCCCCTCCCGTCCTCCATTCCATATGCCAAGATGGCGGACAAAACTGGTCGGACTCATCTCTTCGCCGCAAATGCGACAATAGTGCGCTCTGAATGCCTCGGCGGGTACTCGCATAGTCTTATACTCAGAGAAATGCTCGGTTGACAGGTGACAGTAAAAGCGGTCCTCAACCACTTGCTCTGCTTCAGCTTCGGCGGCGGCAAGGTCGGCTCTCAATCGCTCCTAGACTTCATTGAAAGTTACATTGTCCCAGTGTAAGATGGGATGTTAGTTCCAATCGATATTAGGAGAATAAGAAAGGTCTTGCCGAAAGTTGATTCTGGCTCAGGTTCAGGTTCAGGCTCGGGCTCGGGCGCGGCGGGGAAGAACTCTCACGGCGGGACGATTCTGGTCTCAGACAGTGGCATCGGGAAGGGTATGATGGGGACTTGCTCCCCGTTCGACGCCGTGATGGTAACTTGAGGGATAAAGTCCGAGTCCCCGTCCATTTCGATGGTGAAATTTGACCAAAACCACAAACGAAGGAGAAACAGGACGCGTCTGGAAAATGATTTTGTAGGATCAACAAACAATCGATTCGAATTTCGGCCAGGTGCGAAATTCGAGGTAAATCGGTCAGCCAATCGCAGGTAGTCTGTATCGTGCTATCAAAATGGCAGTGCATAGCACCGAACTTCAAATTTACAGGGAAAACTAATTACTTGCGCTGAACCTGATGGATCAACACATGAGAATTCTATCGATATGGTGATATTATTGGTGGTCTTGTTTGGTAGAGCGATGGTGATAGTGCGCGATGTCTTCATGCGAATGGCACGCAAGCCGCCCAAGGATTGTTTGCAGGAGCTGGTAACGGAAGTGCCATGCTGTCGATGACAGACAAGAAATGTAAAAGGCATTGTTGGCCACCGCGGATTGAGTTTTCACTAATGAACAGTGACAAAGCAACTTTCATACATAAGTAAAACAGAGATTCCAACCGAACGTTTAAACTCTGCAGAGTCATCTTGTAGAACTGTTCTGTTCGTTCTTTATAGACTGAGTCAAATCGCGACGTTCAGCCTGAACGATTGACGAGACCTTCGCGGTCAGGTTGTGCCAGAAGTTCTCACGCTGCTTGTCGGTCTTGATATCTCCGTGTCTCGGTTCTATACCATTCATTCCCCGAGTCACCATCACTACCAACCTCCGTCCCCCGGTTCCGTTGACCGCGCCTATTAGTGCGATAATCTAGGTCAGCTTAGAAGAATCCTCTTCTGAGGCTTATGATACTGGGATAAAGTAGTCTAAGTCCTGGTCTAATTTGTCATAAGGTAACCAAGTTATTTCATCTCTTATGCTTTCGGCGCCCAGTCCTTACCCTGATGGGTGGCCGATAATGATAGAGACTGAATTCATTTGCTGGGACTCTCTTAGGTCGTCGTTTACTCTGGAAAGAAACTTGGCAAGTAAACATAAAACGAGTCCTCAGACACTTGTTCTTACTTTCTTTTTTTCGGCGGCGGCGGCGAGGTCGGGAAGAGCTCCCACGGCGGGACCATCGCGCTGGCAGGAAGAGGCATCGGAATGGGCAAGACAGGACTTGGTCTATGCCGTTGGTGGCAGTAATAGTGAATCGGGGAATGGTGGAGTCCATATTGAGGATCGAATTTGACCAAGTCCGCAAAGTCTTTAGAGAAATGACTTGTACGATTCAATTCAATCGCAATTTCAGTCTAGGTACCTATTCTCTTGTAACCGTCCTTCAGTCCAACACGGAAGGTGCGCCTTCCTCCATTGCTTGAAGCAGATCGTGGGTGGCGGGCCAGCCAATCAGAATCAATCTAGATCTCGCTGCCGAAGCGGGACGAGCCATGTGGTCTGTGCACCAACGGTCCGGTCCATGCCCGGATGCCGATAACGATAAGACACTGAACTTCAATTGCACAGAAAAGAAAGACTGGAATCCATGGATCAATAATTCATCTTTCAGATGGAGGCTACCCTGTTTTTGTTTCTCCAGTTCAAGACCTGTCTCAATGTATAGTCTAAACGGAAAGACAACTTGCAAATATTGGAAAGCTTGCTTGTATTCATAAACATCCATTTCGTAACTACGACGGGTAACATTCTGCTATATCATTCCTCTCATCGTTCTCATTGTAAGACTTATCTAGTATCTTGATTCCAATCACGTGTGACGGGTTCACTATGGCGTGTGGTTAGTCTTGCCATCTGCCAACTTATGGAAAGTGGACAACTTACTCTCTCGACAGAACCTCCATCGACAACACATATCTAGTCAACCTCTTCCATGTAAGAAATATCCCTTGCGCACTTGGGACCAGAGCAAATCCATTCACCCGCCACCTTCTTGCAAGAGCATTGCCTCTTAGCAAGCTCAGCCTCGTCAGGGACACTTCGGGGCTATCTCGCAGGTTAGAATCTCGTACAGTATCACCATTGAGCAAATAAAACCTTACACACTTGCGGCCGCTGCAAATCCACTCTCCCGCTACTTTCTTGCAAGAGCATTGTCTCTTCTGGAAGTGGCTCTCATCAGGAAGACTGCGTGGGCTGTGAAACTGGTTAGAGTCTTGTTCGTTGTTCTCGGCAAACAGATCGATCCACCTACCAAGTCGTTCCACCGCAGATATACTCGTCGCCGACCTTCTTGCAAGAGCATCCGCGCTTCTCGAGATCGCTCTCGCTTGAAGGGGCGGCGAAGGCGAGGGTGGAGAGGAAAGCGATGGCGACGGGAATGAACTTCATTTTGGCGGCTGAAGATTCTAAAAGCTAGTTTATGACTAAGCGAGTCTCAGAGAGGTAGTTCCTGTCAAATGATTGTCTCTTGTGCTGTGGTCTGTTGTCGGTTGAGATGTTGTCTGGTTGTTGACAATTGATGTCGAACCTCTGTTCTTTTATACACAATTCGACTACCAAGGTGACTATATCCCCAACGCCACTCTTACCGACAATCAACAAAAGATCCCAAGCTATCAGTTCAGCTATTCACGATTTCGGAAGTCGGTCCTGTGGTAAGTTGGCACTTTTGCGTTGTCGACTCCTGCGCTAAACCCAAAGCGGAAGGTGAAGCCATCTCCACTACCCGCACGATACCCGTTGCCACGTACCTGGAGATTGTCAGCGTCGCATCAGATAGGGAATGGACTGATCGAGAGCAGCCGACCGATCTCGGACGAGGCTGGTAATTGGGCGAGGTCTGGGGATTTATGTTCGCCAAGACAATCCTTCACGCCAAAAGAGCATAGATCGGTTCATGCTTTACGAAAAAGCTACAGAAGTTCTGCTGACAGGGTCTTACAGAGCGAAGATAGAAGGTGGCACTGAGTTTGAGCGACTGTCAACCACGGACGGAATATCGCTGCGCTGCACTCTTGACTTGAAGCTCCCATGAGATGTGTGGATACAAATCCGATAACTCTATCTAAGCGCTTCAGAATACCACCTTGTCCTACCCCGTAGGGCTAGACAGGTCGATGGAAATATGTATACCACCCCTTCAAAACAAGGTGAGGTGGCAACTGATACTAGTCCCTGTTCAGGTGGAACGGACGGTCGGGATAACATCTGGGTAGGCTGGTTGTGATAGATGAAGATGGTCCGCAGAATTATAGATGGCGAGGCATACGGTCATTCGCAGAGATGTCGGCCTCAATCGGCTCGAACAACGGTCTTTTGCTCAAGCATATCGTTATTTGTGTTTGTTAAAGTGATGGATAAGCTGGGAGGTTCAAAACTCGGATGTTAAGATCTGCATATATACGGTACCTCATTGTGATTCCATCGTGCAGATCGGTAGATAATGATGGGTTGTCAATAAACTGGCAGCCCACCTACAAACTTGACGGATATGTTGAATTTTGTCAGCGCTTCAATGCTCCTTTAGTCGATGAAAGTTCCATCCTCCTCCTCAGTAACAAGGACAAAGCCATGCGGAAGTAATCTCATCCCGTGCTGCGTCTCGGGATACTTGCTCGTCACCACGTCATCCGCCTGCCTGAGATCAAGAATCAGTAATTCCTTTACTCAAGCATCTCGGTAATAACATCAAGTATGGATGTACACATCAGTAGACAATCACCTCGATATACCAAAATCGTTTGGTGGGCACTGGCTATTTACATAGACGTCGCAGAGTGCAGATGGTCGTGTATTTGGGTTCTCTTTTATAGTGATTTAAAATATCCTAGACTCGAGAAATCACATGCATTACTCAGTGTCCTCTAGCGGCTGACACAAGGCAAGACCAGGCGTCCATGTGAAAAGATTACGTTTTCTCCCTCAAATCTCTCTGCAACCCTATCGCCTCCTTCGTGGCGCATGGGCGGGATGGTAGTTGGGGTATTGGCCGACCCAATCTCAAGTGAAAGCTTTTGACCCTTATCAAAAAGATACGCTGCCGGGTACAAGGGAACTATCACTTTGTAAACCTGGCCCCGAGTGACCTCGGATTTAAGAGTCATTGGTTGGGTGATCACCCCTTGTGTATCGAAATCTTTGGCAACCTCGTCACGGTGAGAGAGGCGGAAATATCCTCTAGCGAAATTGTCCATCGGCTCTCCGTGATTGCCGACTAAGATGATAGGCTTGCCGGTCTCATCAATTGCACGAAGATAAATGAATAGGTCCATGTCTTCTGCTTGGGTACTAACCTCTACTTCGAGGTACGGAGATCCAAGTATCTCAAGAGAATTATCAAAGGGGGAATCAAGTGTCAAGGATATGTTCTCACGGAATCCCCGATAAGACAGTGGCTGCTTCTCACCGATGGGCTTGTCCAAAGAGAGCTGTCGCTGGCCAGTTATGTAGAGAGATGTGTCCCGCACATCAGAAGGAGGGAATGAAGTCTCATCCTCACGGTAGAAGCTCTTAGTACCATGATGCTGGAGAAGTCGAATTCGTGGAACCTCAAGCATTCCGTTATCTTTCTTATCGAACAGAAAGTAATCCAGGAATTTCTTCTGCATGGCAATATGATCGGGCTCGTAGAATGCGCCAAGATGGTTTCCGGTATGTTGTTCAAGCCATTTGTATTCCGAAGAGATGCCATTAAAAGCTCGAATATTACCCGGCAGGTGCAATTCTGGATCGGTCCAGTTGCCCGCGAGGTAAAACGGCACCTTGATATCAGAAAGCTTGCGAACCTTCTCCAAGACGCCAAAAACACCGTCTGTCGGATACTCTGCCTTGGCTAGTAGCTGAGGATAATCTACTCGGTTGGCTTTCAACTCGTCGGGACTGAGCGACCCGTCTTGTGCTCCGCGTTGTTGTGGCACGACAATGTTGTGATACCAATGAGATTGGAAGTTGTTACTGTAGATTCCCCCGCGACGAGCCGCTTGATACATGCTGCAAGCAGATTCGTATGACATGACGCAAGTCAAATGAGGCGGCTGTTGCATGGCGGCCCAATAACCAACCATGCCGTAGTAGCTGATGCCGGAAAATGCCACCTTGCCGGATGACCAGCTCTGGGCAGCAGCCCATTCAACCACGTCGTAAAGATCTGGGGACTTGGTGAGCTTGTTGCATCATCCATACTATGAAGAGTTGAAAATATCATACCTTGACCTTCGGCATCGTCCTGGATCTTTTCAGATCTTTCCAAGCCGAAAGGATCAAGTTTTCCTTCACTACCGCCAATGCCTCGAGTATCAACTCGGAGGAGAGCATAACCATAATCTTTGCACTATTGGCATTTCGCATCAGTAAGTGCTGAATACTTTTAGAAAACCATACGCACCCAGATGAGAGGTTCACATAGTTCAAAGCATGCATCCGGTCCTAGGGGACTGATGTGCTTGTACATATTCGCATAGATCGGGGTATGAGGCAGTCCAAAGCTAGAGGCGTGAATGTCTTTGCCGTACGGACCCATGCTGCACAGCACTGGGACTTTGAAGCCGTTTTTCGATGCAGAAAATGGCAGGAAGAGATCCGCGCATAGCTTGACACCATCACGCATGGGGATCATTTCGTGCTTGATACGGGTATACCCCTCTGCATCGGAGGACGTCCTCTCATATTTGTTGACCATGGTGACTGATTGAAAATGTGGATATTTGCTAAAACTTTGTGAAGATAGTGGTATGTGTTCAAATAAAAATGTACATGTCAATGCAGAGCGATATTTATATCGACTTACACTCGGACTATTATATACTACGTACGCGTGCGGTAGGGTATACCCGTGGGCTCCATCAACAGGATGTCCGGATGAGGGGTATAATTCGGCAGATTGAACGGATACCGTGCTATCGCTCGTCTGGCTCAATATCATGGTGGTGATTTGTCTGCATTTGAGTTCCACCGGAACTGGGGTTCGTCCTGGGAAACTCAAGTAGTCGCCTAGAACAGCTAGTCGGAAGACTGCTGCAGCGGAAGGAACGGCGTTTAGACTGTATTTATCATCATTACATACCTAACGCGGGACACCCACGGGTGTAAAACAGTTAGGTAAGCGGAAGATAAAGCTCACTAAAACTTCCGCTTCATCTAGCGTCTAAGACATTCTGAATGGAGGGTTCCGAGACTAAGATGTAATATCTCTACAGTACGTATCTCTTTGATTTAAATTTTCTTATTTGAAAGAATATTTTAACCGATAGTTGTGTTGCTTAAACCGTATGAGAAACTCAATATACACCACGTTTTAGAGGATAGAAACACATTCCAACTAGCTAAAACAGTTAAGAGAAAGATAATAAATTCCTAGGAATATACACCCACTAACTAATCTACAATGCTAACACTATTAATTCTTATCTCAGTTCCCAGTGAAATACTTCACCTGCTCATCCAAATCCACCTTGTAAAGCCAGTCAACATCAAAAGGCTTAGTCTCAATTGCCACCCCATCAACTTTGGGCATCCTCCTCTTGTTAATCTCACTGTTCAACTCAATGATCTTATCCACACGCTCCTGTCGTCCCCTCTGCCACCTATACAGAGTACCGCTCAGATCCTTTCCACCATCAAGACCGAGCACGCCAGCGAATGTGTACACATCTTCAAAAGCTTGGTTCACACCCTGGCCAGCGGTGGGAGGAATAGCATGTGCTGCGTCGCCGAGGATAACAACACGGCTATGCTCATCGCTAGCCCACTTGTCAAGCTTGGGTAAAAGATAGAATGGCCAGAGATTAACTCGCTCAGGTGAAATATCGGAAGTAGCGTTGCTGACGATGGAGGGATAGTCTTCCTTGCCTTCACGAAGAAAGTCAACACACCACGTCTTGTCAGAGTTCATAGCTTTCCAAGCATCACGACCTGGATCTTCACCGACAAACACCTTTTGCTTGCCAATAAGAACCTCTGAACCGTCCGCCAATTTAGGGGCAATGACAAACGCGCCGCGCTTATCGTGCATGAAGGTAGCGGGGAGTTTGTAATCGTGCTCCCCGAGTTGGCTTGTCGGCACAGCGGCTGTCACACCAATCATGTTCGTGAATTTCGGCGCAAGATCAGGATAGAGATAGGATCTGACGCGAGAATGAATTCCGTCGGCACCAATGAGAAGATCGGCGGTTTCTTCAGAGCCATCTGTGAAACGCCAAGTGACACCACTCTCATTCTCATCAACAATCTTCTCAAACTTGCGCCCGTACTCAACAGTAATTCCTGCTTCACGGACAAGGTCAAGAAGAACATTGATAAGTTCAAAGCGATACACTCTAATCCCAGTGTATCCGTACTTCTCCTCATTTCCAAACTCGAACACATCAACGAGTTCGTCGTTTTGTGAGAGGAAGAAGAGTTCGTCAAACTTATAGCTGTGAGGAAGCATACGCTTGAGCACACCCAGTTTGTCTAGGGCGCGTAGGGAGTTGGGAGACAGCATTATTGCGCCGCCGATATCGAGAGGGGCGGATGCTTGTTCGTATGCTGTGCTCTTGATGCCTTGTTGGTGGAGGGCTAGTGCGAGGGAGAGACCTGAGAGGCCGGCTCCGATGATGGCGACTTTTGAGGAGGACATGATGATTATGATGAGAGTTAAGGAGAGGCTTAGATTAATAGTCTAAGAAGAATATGAAGTATGAGAAGTTTTAGAAGAGCTTGTAAAGTGTGTGTTGGTGTTGATGGTTGGAGTGTTGATGGTAGGATATCCACTTCCACAACCGCCCTATATATACACAACAACGTCGCCCGAACCACACCTCCCAAATCCTTCCAATGTCCTTTAACCCGTCTTACTCCTCCGGCAATTTCGGTCTTTTACAAAATTCCCCCCATCAATAAGCATATTCGTAACACAAAGTGCCGTTCAATTCCGACCTGTCCAATCATTTCGAGATTCGATCATTCAGCCCCTCAGACTATCGGCCGAGTGACTCCTTCCGGCCGATAAGCCAGCCAAAGATAATCGCTGGAGAAGTTTCTCGGCCGAATAGAACCGGCACAGTTTTGTAGGATTCGCTAGCTTGTCTATTTTGCTACGTGGTTTGTCAGAAAGATGTTACTGCTGATTCCTAAGCCCGTAAGCGCCCGGCCGAGACGACGGAGCCGGGGGCATCGGCCGGGATTTTTGAGGGAGATGAG
This sequence comes from Fusarium citri, assembly GCA_004367485.1. Taxonomy (NCBI): domain Eukaryota; kingdom Fungi; phylum Ascomycota; class Sordariomycetes; order Hypocreales; family Nectriaceae; genus Fusarium; species Fusarium citri. The sequence continues at coordinate 15,702 of QHHH01000141.1, forward strand.
AGGAGGCTTTGGTATAAAGACTGGCGATGGGAGGAGGCCAAGGTTTTTCTCATTATCAAACAATTCACATCAATAATATCTCAATTACATTGTTCACCTCTTGCAACAATATATCCACCTTACATTATCTTCAATCACAACATTTCTTCACAACACTCCACCAAAATGCACTTCCTCGTCATTGGCGCCACAGGCCGCAACGGCTCGCTAGCCGTTCAAGAAGCTCTTTCTAGAGGTCACACAGTCACCGCTCTCGTCCGCAACCCAGCAACTGCTAAGTTCCCTGCCCACAAAAACCTCACCCTCGTCCAAGGACTGCCCACTTCAGAGTCCGACATCATCAAGGCTCTCACAACTCCTCAACCTCCCCAAGTCATCATCTCAGCTCTGGCACAAGTGAGAGTCACTGAGTCACCTTTCGCAGCACTGCGCCCTGACACAACACCTGATTTCATGGCCGTTAGCATGACAGCTCTCATTAGCGCAGTCAACAACGCAAACCTCCTCGTCAAACCCAAGGTCATCGTCAACTCAGCTCAAGGCGCTGGCTCTTCATGGCGATCGATGAATCTCCCTGGTAAAATGATATTCAGTCACGGAAGTATGGGCATCGGTCTCAAGGATCACAACGAAGTCGACCGCATTGTACGCGAGAGTGGCTTGACCTTTGTTCTCGCGCGCCCGGTCATGCTTGCGGAGGGTGAAGCGAAACCGGTAAAGGTCTGGCCTGATGATGGAAAGGGCTGCGCTTGGATGCCTAAGATCACGAGGGAGAGTCTGGGAAAGTGGCTTGTTGATGCTACTGAGACAGATAAATTTGATGGAACGGCACCTGTGCTTACGAACTAGATCGTGGTTTTGTATGTTTTATAGATTTACTTAATATTACCCTTCCAACCACATCGTCTACCCTTCTTAGTCGGTGGTCTGGCCAACCGTTTGAATCTTCAAAAAAGACTACTACGTTCTCATTCATATTGCTTACGTCCATCGCAATGACGAGGGAATGCCATTTCGGATAGTGTAGTCGTGCCGAAAGTCAAACAATATCTAGTTTGATTGACGCTCTACACTAACTGTCCGGGAAGTAGAGATGACGATGCCATTGCGAGATTCGATCTTCGTTCCGATACCCTGTGTGATCGTTATACCAGGTACTTCATAGACAGACTCTCTCATGGTGATGTCCGTACGTGTTTGAGTCTCAAAGTTGACCTCAGTGGAGGTGGTCACGACATGTGTGCGCCGGGTGTTGTCTGGCAATGTAACGATTTTGTTGTCCAGAAGGGTAATGGCGTTACCGGGAATGGTGGTGATGGTACTAGTGCGCCGAGTAGTAGCCATGGTTGCGTTTTTGGTAGCGGGTATAGTTGTAGTTTTGGTGTCACACGTGGTAGCGATAGGAAAAACGAAAGGTTGTGCAGAAAAGGAAGGGAGGGGGGTTTTATACCCCCGGAGAAAGGCCTACAGGACAAAGGAGGTTCGCTATCCATAGACGGATGTAATTATCCAGTTTCTATCCCGGCCTTCAACTTACTGTTCAGCAGGGCTCTTTGTGCTGAACCCTTGGACAGCTTCAGAATGAGCCAATGAATTTGTGAACAATCTCCCTGGGACTTTGCAGGAGCTAAAGATGCCAGGCTGTTTTTACCGTGTCTTTGTCATCTAGTCTTTATTCCATTGCGGCACTAGAACAGCTCTGGTACACAGACACCACCCCGGTATTGGACATCCTGACCCTATACCTATACTGCGTTGCTACTTCGCCTATTCTGCTTCTCCCTGCAATAATATGTATCCAAACAGTACCCTCATGGCTTTTTCAATTGACATAGACGTATCTCCAGTCCGGTGGATAAAGACGGCTCGTAAATACCGCTGTTCTGGCTGAGGTGGTTGAGACTGAGTATCAAGCCTGAAACTTGGTTCCTAACACGAGTGGCAAGAACAAGCCAATCAAATTGTCAAGATGGCCGAGTGGTCTAAGGCGCTGCATTCAAGACTTGGTCTTACCTGTTTACCAGGGTATTCTGCAGTATCGAAAGATTCTTGGGTTCGAATCCCAATCTTGACAAGTTACAATTCTTTTTTATTTTTGGTCCATTACATTGTATGTGTGAGATCGTTTCCGTGTGGGCAAAGAAGTGATGCTGTCTTGTCGAAAGTGTAAATGTGCTCAGAAACCTTATCTGATGGTGTGAGATCGCCTTACAGCGACCAAGTCTTATCGGGAAGAACCTCGCGTCTTGACCCTACTTCTCGACCCGTTTGACAGTCCTTGTCATCCAAGAGTAACTGGAACAAGAGAATGTGGCATCATCGGTAGATTTGATGCTTTGAGAAATGTGACTGGTCTTCATTTCTGGCTCTTCGTGATGAAGTCTTTTGTTTGTGACTTGGGTGAGTGTTTGAGTGTTAGGGTCGAACTTGGTTAAGGAGGTCTGGCCTTCTGCGCGCTTGATCTCATTTGTCATGATGAAGGTTATTGAGGGAGTCGTGGGAGTGGTTTGATAGTTTTCGGTCTGGGCGTGATGGGTGATGTGGTCAAGAAGAGAAAGGATCGTGAGACGAAGAGAAGGGAACAGGATGCCTTATATATGGAAATGCAAAACTTAAAAGACGTTATGGTTCAATGCGCCCTAACAAGTCTTTAAAATAGGGTAAAAGAAGGTTTCGTGCAAGCCTTTGAGTCACGGTGCTTCTAAAGTGTAAAGTTGGTAAGGAAAGCCGTGTCCTAAACATCGCACAAGGAATAAATTCCACCTATCTGAGCGGCGCGATGGGCACTAGGGTAGGTTATTAAAGTTTATTGAGAATATGTATAGTACAGATTGTGTCAAGTATTTAGAGCTATTCGGCTGTCAGAATGACTCTCCTGTAGGTAGCCAGTGGCTGCTCTGTCGCATCGCGAGCTGCGAAAATAATGTGAAGAGTCTGAATATAGTCAGTACATATGCAGTCAAGATCTCGGGTACCACTTACATCATTGAGCTTCTTTGCGAATTCTAACTTGACGACACTGCCGTCTGTCTCGATATTGGTAATGTTGACATTGGGACTCTGCTGCGTCAAGAAGGGCTCCATCTTCAAAGACGGGTCAAATCCCTCAAGTCCTCGTCCATACTCGCCAGGCTCCCTGTAATGGAACCAGTCGTACTTGAGCTCATCACCATCTGGATCCCAACTCTCAGATCCATCGAGAACAATGCTCTGGCCAGGCTTGTATTTAAGCTCCAAAGGCGCAGGCCCACATGATCCATTGACGACAACGACAGGATGATGATTATTCTCGGAATAATTGCCGTTGACAGTCCACTTCATACGAGCAGCAAAGTCAAACTGGTAATCCTCTCTCCATCTCCAGATCGTCGCGAACTTGCTAATGAAGCTCTGGCCGTTCTTGCCAATCACGTAGTCGCTTGTATCAGCGTAGACATTTGACTGGCCTGATTGATCGAGGAGAGTGTAGCGACCGCCCCAGCTTCCCCAGTCTGGATGGTTGATGTCTCCGAGGCCATTCCGGACGAGGGGGAGGTAGGCGGGTGTGTCACCTTCCATGATGAATGTCCAGTTAAGATAATGGGATCCCAATGGTCCGAGACGAATGTTCTTTTCCAGCCAATCGTTTGAAACGAGGCTTGAGTCGGGGCCGCCTTTGTCAAAGTGGCGGTATTCTTCGCCCGAGATGCCATTCCACGCTGCTACCGTGTACTCACTAAATCCGGTGAGGGAAGTAACGTAGAACAATTGTGGGAATTTCAAGCGAAGCCAAACTCCAGTATCATCCTGATCGGAAATTGCGTAGACGCGCAGCTTCTCAACGAATTTGTCGACGTCGGATTGGGATCTCTTTCGGGAGACCTCTTGGAGGGCCTCGGCCAGGATCGCGGGGCCACCCCACACCGAAACGACGAGAGGATCTTTGGTGCTTGACTCATCGGCCGCCTTAATCAGAGCTTTGCCAGCGTCACTGATCGTCATGTTGAGGGACTTGCGTCCGTAGACTGGGTGGCCTTTGTGGACTCTGTCGAGCAGATACTTGTGCGAAGGGTAAGGTGCAGAAGAAGGAGCATTGGCGCTCAGGTTTCCCACGACCTTCTTGTACCCATCGAGCACACCAACGACAGCTTCGTAGTCGATCTTATCCTTCATCCATGTTGAGGTAGTCACTGCGATACCTCGAATGTCCATCTCATTGGCGTATGTGAGGAGCCGGACCAGACTCATCTGATCATCGGGCTCATTGCTGATATCCGTGAGAATAAACAGTCTGTGCTTGTGCTGGAGCCGAGATGTCGCACATTGCTTTTGTGCGCTAGGTGCTGCTGCGCTGGGTACCGCGCAAACTTGAGGCAGCGCATTGAACACGGCAAACGCCCCGATGAGTTGAGTAAACATGACAGGCGTAGTAAAGTTCTGCGCAACTGAACCTACAAGATCCATCGCCATTGCAGGAAATTCTTGACTTTATAATGTGCCGATCGTGACATCGGCAGTAGAAATACTTACCGGATGGGGTATCGGGACGTCAATACTCCAGGTAATCCCCACACTCTTCTGATGACGATCTCCACCTAGTGATGGTTTGGTAGCATCGCGTGGATTGAAACCAAGGAACGATGCGGGGAAGAAGATGTTCGCCTAAACTTCGCAACTGAGTCAATCGACCGTGACGCAGATGAATTAAAGTCGGTCTTCTTTCCGACCTTTCCAGGATATCATTGGGCATTTTACGTTGTGACTTCTAGATTACTAGACTGCATTCTGATCTATACACTGTGAATCCTGCGTGTATACGCGTATCCAGCGCATCGTTAGGGTACCAGAAGAAGTGCATGCAGAGAGCGTAAGAAGCCGAAGCCTTTCGGTCGCTTAGTTGTGGCTTAGGCTGGCATCTAGGTCAATGCATTCTGGCTGTCAAACCCTCAGAAGCTAGTGTTTTGTTACCTATCCCAGGGACCATAAACAATTGATCAAAGTGTTCTCCGCTGACGAGATCAAGACGTGTTCGCAGTGTTTGCCATGGCGAGCTGAGTGGTTCGTTTTGGTAGATTTGCCCGTGGTGTTTCGGTAATGCGCTCATCCCGTCCTAGCTGCGGCGCTCCTCGCAAGAAAAAGGTGAATCTTGAGAGATAGTTCTTGAGGAATATTCGGGATGGTTGATTCGATACGCCTGACCTTTTATCGTATTAACTCTCAGTTGTATGGCTTGTCCGGCTTCCTCTCTGACCATCTTACAGGCCCTTTCCAGTGTCGATCAGCCCTTGCATAGTAGCCGCTTGTTGAAGGCCAGACGCTTAGGTCGTCAAAAGCAATTATGTTGCTTGTTAAATTACGCTGTTGGTTGTTGTCGGAAATAACACACTCGAATTGGCTGCAGGGCTGTGACTATTGTCGCCAAGACCAAACTATCGATTTCTCAGGGGACTTCATCCAGCTGCTTCACAACAATGACTTAAACCCGTGAAATTCCTGCTCTTGAAATTTTCCTTTCCTCTGACTCTCTTTCTTCTTCTCACTTTCTTTTCATTCTTCCTGGTAAATCGTTCCCAGTATGCGTTGCGCAAATATCTTTCCTGGCCTTGTTGCCAGCGCGTGCTTCATCACTGGGACTGTCGCTAGTCCTTGCAAACCCAAAACGACACAACAGTTTCCCGAGAGTCTGGTTTCCAGTGTCACACAGACCAGCTCTCTTGGCTTCGTATCCACATCAGATGCTACATCGACTGTGTCTGAGATCCTTTCGAGCACCACTATTGGCATTGGGGTCACCTCTACTGAAACTGTCTCGACTGAAGTTACTCCCGTGGGTGTTTCTTCTATCGAAGCCACCTCTCAAGCCACCTCTGAAGCTACTTCCGGAGCTACTATGGACACCTCAGCCGACACCACTGCCCTGACGACTGTCACTACTGAAACCACCGCTGATACCACTACCTGGTTCGCGGAAACCTCCACGGTCGAAGCCACTACCACATCTGAGGCACCCCCATCATTTACCACCTTCTCCCTCAGCGCCGCCGACTCCTCCCTCACCTTAACCAACGAAAACTGGGTTCTTATTCACGAATCACTTGCCATGAGTGTCGAGCGGGCCCCAAATCTTGGAAGCGAAAGCCACATTGCACAATTCTCTATCGAGCCGGAGACAAACTACCTCATGATGTTTGACTTGTACGTTATCGCACCTGAAGAACCATCCTTCAAAATCGGCCTTTCCAGAACTGGCTCTGGAGCGCGGTTTATCGTATGCACGCCGCCTGTGGCAAAGGGTGAGATACTGTCCTGCGAAGATCATTATGGGGACTGGAGTAGATGGGCGGTGGACTCCTCTAATAACGCTATGTACCTTCGATGGAATTTGCGTACTGCAAGTGAACACTTCGTTGACTTGATAGTATCTTGAGGCTATCATCATTGATCATGGATGGAGGCTTTCTGCGCACAGCTTGGGTGTACATTTCATATTGTACTTTCACCAGTTACTGTTCACTTAACACTATCACATTTGAATCATTCCAGGAAATACTTTCTTTTCCTTTTCTGTCATAAATCTACTATGAAATCCTCCATCCTTGTTCTCTTGGTATATCATAATCCCTCATTTCTCAACCCTTACTTCAGAAGTCTCCAAGAACCAGTCTCAGCCCAAATTCTGGCATACCACTGGTGCAGCTCCGTCATCCAACCAGGCATAGGTCCCTTGTTACCAGCAACCTTCCCTTCGCTTGAGAAAAGAACGCTCTTGAGGCGCAGCTCAACCTCCTCATTTTGCTTGTCGATGGTGGCGCTGATCTGGAAAAGACCGTCTGAGGGACGGAAGGACTGGTTGCGAGGTGAGTCACCGCACCGAACGGTGATGGACTCCTTGGTTTTTTCCACAACCTCGAAATGATCATTGATGGCGGTGCCTCTGTCGTAGGTACTTGTGGCGAGTTGTTCGGTATCCCAGAGCTGGCCCTCAGTCTCAGGACCACGGTACTTGAGGCTGAGATATCTGCGCTGGATAGCGTAGCCTGGGCACATAAGTTAGCAACCAATCATCACGAGTGTTAAATACTTCATTTGGTTAAATAAGCCCTTGAAAGATGTGATCTCAAAAACCTGGTTCAACTTCATGATAAGTGAGGTACTTACCCCAACCACTCCAAACACCACGACAAAACTCCAACGCAAGATCGCCATTCTTCTGCAAAAGCTCAGGCTTAATCTTCTCTAAAGGAATTCTCTTGATAACAACATCCTGGGTAGCGGGGTTTCCGTTAGGATTGGCTCTTCGGAAGAGTCGTGAGGACCAGATGGGATCGTTGGCTGGGAGCGGGGAGATGACGGGGTTTTGCGAAGCGAGGTATGCTGCGCCTGTGGAAGTGGCGAGCAGGGTTGGCATTATAGCCTTTCTTGCTATGCGGAAGACGCCCATTGTTGCGGTGGGTTGTGAGTTTCGGTAAGGGATGTTGAGGTTGAGAGATAAGAATTGAATTGAATCTTGATCGGCATTTCTCGGTCGCGAGTCGGAGTGGGGAAACGATCAAACGCCCACTTTTTGATTGGTAGACATAGAATGGGTCATGCGACCAAGCTGCATAAAATGTGGCTGGGAATAATGAAGTATCACATGTTATAACCGTCAATTTACCCTGCATCAGAATTGAATGGGCAAGTGAAGCCTCAAGACAGAGCAAGATAGATTGATCGTTATAATACGGTGGCATAAATATCACTGATGGATGACTTCCCTTATATTGCTTGATGTACTGTAAGAGAAGCGAGGTTTGTTGACAAGTCATTGTGCAAGTTTTCCAGTCAACGCTGGCACTTCGTGCGCATGACAAAGTTGATTGAAGTCGGAAACTGTTTTTCAGATGTTCGACCCAGTGGTTTGTGAGTCGATATCAGTGTACGGTTTTGATTGGAATGAACAAAGAAGTGAGAAGACGAAAGCAATAGAGAAAATCTCGGGGTACAGAAAGCGTCTAGACCGTCCGTCAGCTTTTGCAAAACCTTCCGCAGAGGGTTTCTACCTTTTGGTACAAAGCGGAGGAACTCAGCAAGGAAGACGCCGATTGTGGACAAATACCCAAGAGTGGCACAACTTTATAAACCGTCCGCGTCAGAATGATGAGTAAATAGATATTCTCCCGGCTTCAAAACTCTACACTAATCGGCAACCGTTTACATGGTTCGATATGATATATAAGTCTACGACCCTGCTACAATATACCAATAGTATTATTTTCAAGTCATATTTTAGCTCTGCCATCATGTCGTTAACAGCCGTTGAGCACTTTAACAAGGCAACGGACAAGTATGAGGCCACCACTGGTGGAGCCACTCGTGAACTCGCGCAGCATGCCATCTCCTCCATCGCAGACCTAAAGCCTTTAACGTCTGAATCCAAGATCCTCGACAACGCATGCGGCACCGGTATCATTACCGACATCATTCTCAAATCCGGAATCCAGCCTGAGATTCACGCCGTCGACGTCGCGGAGAATATGGTCAGCATTGCTAGAGGTCGATTTCCCTCCCACACCAACCTCCACGCATGTACTTCACTTATCCTGGTAAGGGCGCCCGGGAGATAGCGCGCACACTTCATCCCGATGGAGTAGCCGTTGTCACCGGCTGGACGATGATGGGACATATCAAGATTATTCAAGAAGTCCAGGCGCAGATCCGTCCTGATGATACGCCGTTCAAGCCGCCGATGCCTGAAACCTGGCTCGACCCTGAGTATACCAAAGCCGTGCTGTCAGGTGCCGGGCTCGACGTACATAGCACTGCTGCAATTGACGTGCATCTGGGAGAAGAGACGGCTGAAAGAGTCGCTGATCTTCTATCTCATGGGTTCGGTGCCAAGGTGTTTGGGTCTTGGAGCGAGGAAGAACAAGAGAGGGGCGCTGCGGTGATGAAGAAGATTGTGCGGGAGCGGGCTGTTCCGTTTACTAGACCTTCAGGCTCTGGCGTCGGTATCAAGGTGACAGGAACTATCTTTGTTGCGCGTAAGGGATCTGGCCTATGAATCTATTCCCAACATTTTGTCAAAATTACTCCCACTTTCCATCTTTGTCAAATTTGACCAACTCCCCACTTAACAGCGCGTGCTGAAGTGCTCGACCAATGTTCATGACCTGCATCCCACCCTCGATCGGCAAAGGAACAGGTTTATCCTTCAGAACAGCTTCAGTGAACTCATTCGCCTCTAATGCGAACGCGTCTTCAAAACGCTGCCAATACTCCGGTTGAACTTCATGTCGAATACCCAACTTGTCCGCCAACACAACATTATTCGCCCTCGGAACAACATTGACTGAGATCTTGCCCGTTTTACCAGTAATCTCAGTGCATACATCGTGACCGTGTGCCTGAGTCCTCGAACAGTAGAAGTAAGCTATCTTGCCACCCCAGAACTCAACTACGCCAACAGCATTGTCCACGTCATTCATCTCTTTGAGTTCAGGATGGTGTTGCAGGGTGCCAGTTGCCCAACAGGCTTTGGGAATGGGGTTTCCAAGATACCAGAGAGACAAGTCAATATCGTGGATGGCGCAGTCGACGAAAATGCCGCCGTTGCGGGAGGCGTAGCGCACGAAGAAACCTGTCTCGTCGAGAAGATCGCAAGTGTTGGAGCGGACCATAAATGGTTCTCCGATGGCTTTGCCTTCGTAGATTTTGGTAGCTGCGTCACGGTAGGAAGCGTCGAAGCGACGGGAGAAACCGGCCATGACTTTGAGATGGGGGTTCTTGGCAGCGGCTTCAACCACAGTTTGAGCCTGGGGAACTGTCAGTAGTTAAATGGAAGTTGGGAAAGAGTGCATACCTCAGCCATATCAGTGCTAAGAGGCTTTTCGCAAAGAACATGAAGCCCCTTATCAATGGCCGCCAGCGATTGACTGGAGTGAACGTCGGTACTAGTAGAGAAGGGTATGGACATGTCGTTTGCCCTGAATTTGATTTAGAAAGAATCATAAGATGCAAGGGCGAGAAAGTGGCATACCATGCGGCAGAGGCCTACGACGGCGATGTTGAGAGTTTGAGCCATGATGATGAATGGATGAATGGGAGAGGTGGTTTGATGAGATTGAAAGTGATGATAATTAATTACTTGACGTGACAGAGACTCACCTCTTTATACATCTTTCGCTACATGTTGATCTTGCTCCAAGTCTACATTCGCGAGCTATGTCCGATTACTTTGCCTTCAAAGGAATATATCAAAATTGCTTAATTAAGTAGGTTGTGACGAGAACCAATGGAAAGAGCTGCCGCTTAGGGTAATTGACCGGAAGAAATTACCAAGAGAGTTATGCGCTAGAAGGCTCTAGCCGAAATCAGTAGGTGCCAGCGATTGAGCGCAAGTCCTTCCAACGCTGTGAATGTATCCAGAAAAGATACAGCAAGAGAGGAATTTCTGTATTTGATAGATTTGGCAAGTGGAAAGAGCTTTAGAGCTGATTTATGACTGTTTAAGCTACCTTAGGCGACCGTGCCTTGCAGAACAGCCTTTTGTACGTGTGACTGGCTGTGTTAGCGATAGTTGGGGTTAGTTGATGCGGATGTGACATGAGCCTACGTCTTGGTCTTCCCTGAAGGGTTCAACCTTCAATCATAGAGCTGCTTTGAATTTATTGCAGAGAACTTCAACTTAAAGTTGGTAAATTACAGGGAGTTGATAGAGACTGCTAGTAAATTATTATTAATAGTCTGGACTCTGGTTGAATTCCAGCTATCTTTGTTGGGATCTGTTACAATTAGTATTCATAATGTGACTGGAGGTCATTTGTAATTAAAATAATAATAAGGAGGCAATGTCTAGGTTTTGGGACTTTTAGTATGCTATACGCTATACACGTATACTCGTTTACTCGTTTACCTACGCTGTGCAGGGACTGTCTAAACGAAGTTTTAACCGTAAAGCTCGGTCCGCGGAGCCGTATCTCGGATTCGGATCCGTATCTTCGTATTGTATATACCGCCGCTTCCGGTTCTGTAATTTGTATATATCAAAGCTCGCCTCTGTAGGCAAAGGATTTACAACCTGATTTAATTATTTAAAGAGTTGCACATGGTAAGATTTGACTTTGGTATAGATCACATTACCTTCGCAATTCTTCCAGTATCTATGTTAAAAGTCCTAGGCGAGCCTATTCAGTAAGTCAGGCGAGGATTTCAATCACCATGTATTCATTCTGTTCACATAATTTAGGCAAAGCGAAGGATATCAAAATCATCATACCCAATCTTAACCACGGAGTTCTGGGATCATTCTGGATTACACGCATCATTACACTCGACTGGATAACAAATCATATTCGTCTGAATACAATTTGACATCACAACACAGAGGCATCATGACTAGGCCACATATAGAAAGGAATCACTCGGACCTCCAGAGGGAAATCCCCAGATATATCCGGATCAAGTCAAACAACACGCGGAACAGCCAATTCCCGAATTTATTCCTTGCCCAGGAATTCACAGGTAGCAAACAACCTGAACCTGGATATGCCAAATCAGTTCCGCAGACTGCCATAGGATCCAAGATGTCAAGCGGTGGTGATGCCACTATTTGGGTGGCCGAATTCAGTTTGAGTGGTCAGTACCTGGCTGTCGCAGGCAAGGATCGGTCCATCAAAGTGTTCAAGGTCATCGCCACAGAGGAGGAACGTCGGGAACAAGAGAGATATGAGAGTCAGTTTTCGCTAGCATCGAAAACCCCTCTGGCACCGGTATTTCTATCCCAGCCTTGCAGAGTGTTCAAGGGCCACTCAGCTGAGATCCTGACTTTGAGTTGGAGTAAAAACGACTTTCTGCTCTCGGGTTCAGCCGACAAAACTGTTCGCTTGTGGCACCCAAGTCAGCCGACATGTATCCGCGTATTTCAGCACGACAGGACTGTGACATCAGTTGCGTTCCATCCCACCGATGACCGCTTCTTTCTCTCTGGATCTTTCGACGCTACGCTAAGGCTTTGGAGCATCACGGAAATGTCCATCGTTCGCTCAGCACCTATGGCAGATATCATCACTGCTGTAGCTTTTTCGCCGGATGGAAAGGTCGCGATATGCGGCACTTTCCATGGGATTTGCATCTTTCTTAGCACTAAAGGCTTGATTGAGAGGAGTCGGATGTGTATCCAGTCTTCTGACTCTAAGAGTGGAGTGTGCTTCAAGATCACAGGTCTTCAGACGATAATCTCCCGCGACAGCATCGACAAGACCAGACAAGCAAAGTTGATGATCACGACGAATGATTCACTGGTTCGCATATACCATCTCGCCGACAATGGTTTACAATATCAGCTCGAGGGGATAAGGAATCAGTCCAGTCAAATCCACGCCCGTTTCAGCGACAGTGGGGAATATGCCATATGCGGTGGCGAGGATGATGAGGTGCACATCTGGCACCTGAACTTTGGGGAACCCAAGGAGGCTCATGAAAGATTCCATACACACTCTGAAGCGGTCACAAACGCCATTGTAGCTCCAAAGGCTACCCGAGAAATTCTTGGTCTTTCCCGAGACCCGATCTACGATCTTTGCGGGACAAAGATGAATGATGCGTCGGAGAATTGCTCCAGCAGTCATTTCGGCGGTCACATAATAATCACAACCGATACTATGGGCAAGATAAAGGTTTATCGCCAGGATTGCGCCTTTGACAAGCGCTATCATGTGTCTCAAAGCTATCAGGTTACTCAATAGCCCAGTGACTCCCTGTTTTACATGTTGGGGGATGATGGAGTTGTGGTACAATAATTAAAACTTTTTCTTTTTATTTTCTAAATGGTTACTGAAAAATAAGATAAGTCCTCCGGAGGGCAAAAAATAAGGTTCTGCCCGGGCTCGAACCGGGGACCTTCTCGGTGTTAACGAGATGTCATGACCAACTAGACCACAGTACCAAGCTGTTTTTATATAAGGATTAGCCCAATTAAAAAATATGAACCAATTTGCTGCCGCATTCCGGTCCGTAACTACCCCATCCGAATTATTACCTCCAACCTCTGAAAGATCAAACAGTCTCAATTAATGTTGTCATCAAAAAGGGAATCGAGAGTTAACGGCTTGGGAAGCATGTGTCGTATCCACCTTGTTCTATCTCCCAGTACCTGTAATCAATATGCGACTACTAAAACAACTCTGCCTCAACTGAATAACCGTTTACTGAATCCTTGTTTCCTCGCTTGAAGACTTGTCAGTTCCGCCACAGACTCAGATGCAACCAACGCTAGCTTCCCATGGGCTTCATGTAGCGCGATGTCCTCAAAGCGAACATTGACATCCCCAAGTGCCCTCACCCTTTCCCAGCCGTCCATGTATGATCCTACGGGATATTGCGCGACCGATGGACTGTCGCTTACGCTTGTCGCTACAAATCCAAAGATATCGGGAACTGAGACCCATTGATGGATATAGAATGTTATACAACAGCATATCAATAGAAAAAAAGAAGCAACTATAAGAAAGACTATCCAAATATATCCGGCTTCGTAAACCGTTCGTTCATGGAAGACTCTCGCGGTGCGATTGACGTATTGTATTCGCGACCCTCCAGGTCTTCTGGTTCACGTTCATGAATACTGCCAGCATTAGCTCCATGAAGCTGCGTGCTTACATGAATGGCATTCAGAAGCTGACCAAAACGAACAGAAAAGTCGAGATCGCTAACATCTTCAAATGAAATATTGAACCACTGATCGAAGGGTGAGTTTCCTCGGAGAAACGCTTCGATGGGTGTGTTATAACGGATGTCCCCACGGCTAAAGGTTTGTCTCATCAGATCTAAAGTGGTCGACAGGCATTCCGAAGGAACGGGTCTGCAATCTCCAGCATTCCAAGGTACTTCCCAGTCCGGTCTTGTTTTGGGTGAGATAGCTCCGGTCTGATTGACTCTGCAGTTAGCCCCATGACATATCAGGTATACGTCGAGGGATGTACTCCGCAAAGTGTAGTTATACAAATAGCCATTGATGAATTCCTGATTGGTATGTATTGCAAACTGAATATTGATGTAGCTCTTGTTGTTGTACCACTGGCCCGTATCGTCATACTGGCCCCGACTTATGAGTGAATCAAAGGTACTGTTTGGTAACTGTGCCTTAAGTCATTCCTCTTTTGTTAACCTTGGTTGTTTTGTGCAGTTGGGTACGAGATAAGATGACTCCATGACGAACTCGGTTCGTCCGATTCTGGGGATGTTCCACAAACGTAGACCGATGAGTGAGAGATAATCCATAGAATTGTTGGCAACCACGGGGACCCAAGGGTAAGATCCCTGTTCATCTGCTTGGATGGACTTTTGAATTGGAACCTTGGCGTTGTTCCAAGGGTCAACAGGGGAATCTTTTGTAGAGTTTGACGCTATCACAGACGTCATGAAAATGGCAGAAGCTAGTTGGTTGCTTGCGAAATGCTGCGTAGACCGACCCCAGAACAAACACGTGTTGATAATCAAGTGATGAATAAGACGACTTCTTTCGCGAACGTCTGTTCTAAGGCCTAGAGCTCGGAGTGAGCTTTGTCCTCCAAGAGGCGACAAAAGCCAAATAGAGACGATAAAAAAGCCACCAGTGGTAAGCTTTCTCAGTGATGCAGCTGCTTCAATAGAGCTTGCAAAGCTTTGGCTTTGGACAAGCTGCTCTATCATCTATCGATCATATGAGCAGATATTTGGAGCAAGTAAGACTACGCCATACCCGAAGTGAAGTCCCTCTTTCAGCTTGATAATAAGCTATAGACTTCATTCAACGCCCAACGATGGTTGTAAAAATAATTGGGAAGATGGTAGGACCGAAATTGGACAGCTTCATCATCACTCTACCGTAATCGGACTCAGGTTTGCTGTCGAGCCGAAGCGCGCTTACAGAAAGGACTGGACTATGTCAGATTCGGTCTCTGGCTGCTGAAATAATACGTACCAATAAATAAGAGAGGAAGAAAGAAGAGGCTGATATCCCCAGAAGCGAGGAGTAACTTCTTGGACCTTGTCCCCAACGCCCGAGGATGAGGACCCTTAGGGTCCTTGCCTTCACGCTCTGAAACCAGCGCCTGGACGACGTCATCCTGTTCAGCTGACAAGGGTGTTTCTTCTGAGCTCAGAGTGACTAGAGGGATGTTGACAGAACTCGTAGATGGCTTTTTCTCCATTGACCTTGGAATTGGCTTTCGCAAAGTCGGAAAATGCAGTGGAAACGAATCCATTCTGTGCAAAAGCTAAAACGCTTGATTTTGGCCACGTGCCTCGACAGGACTACACTCCGAGTGATACCTCAGTATTGGAAAAAATGTTGTTTTCCTGTGCTTTAACTGACGTAGCGGGCTTGACTGCAGGGCCAGAAGTGGGAAATGATGAAAGACTTGTGATGGGAGTCCGACAGATGAGGGGGACAGTCAACAATTAAAATCACGCAGATACCGATGGGATTATCTGACTTGGCAACCATATCATGGGATACTTGCACACCGAGTATGACTGATTGCTGACAGCTGAAACTTGCATGAGCGCCACAAAGGACCTGTCCATTCATACCACTGGCGGTGACAGTTGGGTGCAGTGAGACCAGAGCCTGATTCTATACTTTATCAATACTTTGGGAGAAGCTTGTAGAGAATGCGGCTCGCCTGGCGACGGAAACCTTTATCTTATCAGCTGAGTAATCGCTGTTCTCTTTAGATCCAAACTATGTTTACAAGATCATGTCGTTACTTAACTTAGGTGGAGAATGAACAAAAAGAACAGTCTTCCACTGACCACGACAGGTTGAAGAAATCCACGGGAAAGTTACAGGGGAAGAGCCGTCGACAGCTTGCATTAGCGGCAGCCATGATAATAACAAAGTCGAGCTGATTTGCTAAGGTCACGCCGAATTCTTGTGTTCAATGGGGAATACCTACGGGGAACGCCACACGTCTTTTGATAGGACTCTGTTCGTCAGTCGGGCGAGTGACTTTGCAGACATAGCCAACTCGGGCTTCGGGTCTTTGTCAAAAACTGTCCAACAAACACACCGGCACTATATTCGACACACCATAAGGCCATGAGACAATGGCTAGAGACAAACAAACAGTCTGGGAACATACATGTGGACGGTAAACAATACCTGAGTTCGACTGGCTCACGTTCCAATATCGCGGCTTCAACAAATTATTTTTATGATTTTTAGAATTCGGTGGTATTACTACTACTGGACATCGTGGCCCGGAAACCAAGTGATAACAATTAAAATTGATCTTTGAACATAAGTACAACATGCGATGCTCTAGCTGGTTTAAGCTGACATACCTTGATAAGGTACCTCTTTCTTAATGCGAGTAGTATACTGAATAGGCCGCTGAATAATTAAAACTTCCGATCTGCTGGTGTGCGTACTAAGGTAAGTTTTAAATCCGAGTTCTTGTTGCATGAGCAATTTTCCATTGGCTTACTATATGGTGATGCGGATCTCCACGCGGATTTCCGCTTTACTGTAGCATCACTTGGACCACTACGTGGAATTCCGCAATGCAAGTCATACAACATATCGCTTCCAAATATGATTTGTAACAGGTAATTAATAATGTTGCTATCTCGTTTCACAATAAGAAAGCTAAATGATCCAGCTTTTGAAGTTAACAAACACAAACTCATTCCTACCGATCAATCTAGCGACAACGTTCTTAAAGGAGTGATTAAAAACAGAACATTATCTCTATCCATTATGGCAAACGAAACCGTACAGATTGGCTATCGCCTCTTCCCCATTACCAACAAAACGCACAAAGCCGTTTACCCTGCCATCTCACCCTCCAATCCCTCTATCTCCCAAGCTGGCAAGACCATCCTTATCACAGGAGCAACTCGGGGCATCGGCTTTGAGATCGCTCGCTCCTTTGCAACTGCTGGTGCTGAACGAGTAATCATCCTTGGTAGGGACCAGTCTAAGTCTGATTCTGCTGCTGAGGAACTTGCCCAACAAACCGGACGCCATGTGTTTGAGGGCCGAAGCTGTGAGATTGCTTCACCTGCTAGCGTTGATAAGCTGTGGGATCAGTTTAACTCGGATGGCATCGATGTTGATGTTATAGTTCTCAATGCCGCCCTGACAAGCCAGTTTGGCAACATGACGGACTTGGGATGGGAAGAGGTCTGGAAAGCTTATGAGGTCAATGTTCGATCTTCGCATCAGTTCTGCGACAGGCTGAGGAAGCAGACCTTAGGCCAAGGACGTAAAGTATGTCGACAATTTATTCCAACCACTTTATCATAACCTCTACTAACCTGGGGGTTGATAGAAGTATGTCGTCAACATATCCACTTCCGCCATCCACGATTTCCCAGCGGCTTCCTACGCTCCCGCCTACTCTTTGACCAAGAATTCAGCTGGCCTTTTGCTTCAGCTCCTTGCTCGTGAACTGCCAGTTTCTGAGATCCAGTTCGTCAGTATTCATCCGGGTGCGATTCTGACTCCAGCTGCCGCGGAACTGGGAGTCGATGAAACCACTCTTGACTGGGATGACAGTTCGTTGAGACACCCCATCTATCCTTCACAAGCTAACGACTCGTAGTTAGTCTGCCTTCGTCTACCGCAGTATGGGCCGCTTCGGATGAGGCTGCGTTTTTGAACGGTCGGTTCATGTGGTCTTCATGGGATGTCGAAGAACTTGCTTCCGGCGAACTCGGAAAACGCATTGATAATGACGAGAACTTCCTTCGTGTTGGGGTTCATGGATTGGAGTACGGAGTGGCCAAGTGAGGACATCGTTATTACCCTGCGCCCTTGGGGTTCAATAGTGAGGTAGCATCTGGTCTCTGAGTCCCCATCTTCTCAATAACTCCCTATCACCACCAAGCCACCGTTCCAGTGCTTCCAAGCCGGTAAACGTCGCAAGAAATATAATCCCCAATTCATCAAAGTCCTCCGCTTTCGCCTCCTTTGTATCGCGTCTGAAGGTCGACATAGTAGCCTCAAGATGTGGGTATTTAGTCCAAGCCAGTTCCCATTCAACTTCTGACCTGGCTTCCCATAGCGCAGCTTGGGCTGTGAAACAAAGATTGTCTATTTCCCGTTCGCCTGTATCCCATCCGAGTTTCAGAAATCTGTACACTCCTGTGATTACTTCGACAAAAAGAATTGTCCTTCGAACACTTTCTCGTCGTACCCAGTCTGTCCAATCTCTCGGGGTATTGAATGGTTGTAGTTCTTCCCGCAGCTTTGTAGCCCATGATGCCAGACATGTCGCATCACGTTCTGCCTGCGCTTGTTGAGTGATGTCTATAGTCGAGAAGAGGCGTATAGACTGATAGATGAGTAAAGCCTGGACTGGAGGGAGAAGATCGAGTCCAGCAGTTGGGCAATGACCAATTAGCGTTTCGACGGCTTGTATTAGAAGTGCGGCCCGTCTCGAGATCTCATTCTTGATAATTGTCTCATTGGCTGGATTCCGCATAGCATGCAAAGAACTTCCTGCCAGAGCATCTTGTAGAACAGGTGATGTCTCGACTTGTGAGTGGTGAATGAAAGTGGTCTGGCCGGTTTGAGCTAATGCAACGGCCTGCGCAGCGATACGTCGCCCTACATATTCCGTACGCGCCTGAAACCTACTGCTGCTAGGTATAGCCCCTTCAGGCTGGATAGACAGCGGTGGTCCTGGTGGCGTTGCAAAATCGAGACTGATGGACGTTTCCCGACTACTGGTAAGGCCATCTAACAAAGCCGCCATGGCAGGAGATAGTGGCTGAGGTATCGCGAAAGTGTCTTGCATCAAGAAGTTTGTTATCTCACTGGATGCTCCATTTACCCAAGAGAAGTCTTGAGTTGATAATGAAGAGTTACCATCTGCCCAAGGGTACTCGCAGGATACTTTTCTAGCGAGACAACGATCGCAGGATGGTAGACCGAGATCACAGCGTCGCTTGGACCTGACACATGCTCTGCATGATTTGCGCCGTGTTGATAACATCGGTGGTAGACAATGTTGGGACTCGGTAAGGAAAGAATACTGGTCTAGACAAAGACGAGAGTCAGCTATCTGCTTATAATCTCACTGCATAAGATCACGGATCCGGAATAATCTTATGCCGGGTGTAGGCCAAGACTTCACGATGAACTGATACTCTTTCATAAAAGCCCGATGCTGAAATTGCGTGTTTTCTTTCTGCACTAGTAGGCGTTAAGGGACCGTATAAGGGTCTATGGAAAGTCCCTCAAAGCTTTAGGTAAAGGCCAAGCCTGACAATCGCCAAACATCCTCACAGTCTTCCTCAAAGCCTCTCTCTCCCAGGGATCAGTAAAATAGCTTCCGTACATCTGGATAGCCAGAGCGGCATTTACTAGAGCTGGTTGGGTATCGGGATGTTGTACCGCTGTACCACACACTTCCAGCACCAAATTCCGCACGTCACCTTCTGCTTTTCGATATGCTGCGCGGACATCTTCGGCTCGTCTGGAGCCATGTTAGTTGGAAGAGAAGAGTGAGGGGAAGAAAACTCACGAGAGAAGTGGTGATTCGGCGAGTAGAATCATTTTGCAATCATCATGTGCTGCATGCCTGTGAGAGCGATGGGTGAAGCGAACCACATCGTTGGGAAGACTTCGCCTGAGACTTTATCCGGTGGACGGTATAGAATTGGTGCGAAGCGGCCTGTGACGTACTCATCGAGATACTCTTCCTGCTCTTTGAGCTTTTCTGTAGAGATGGTCAGTCCTGGGTTCTCTAATGAAGGGACTGTACTTACGCCATCCGCTATCGGACTTATCACTAAACAACCACTTCGTAACCTGATTCGTATGTGACACCAGCTTATTCGCAGGTGATATATCGACCCACTCAGCCGGTGGTTCAACAATCTGCGGCGCAAATCCTTTTAGCAAGGCGTAGTACACCTCTTGTCTCAACGCGATCCAATAAGACGCATTCAGAAGCTCTCTTCGATGGCTTAAATCATCGGCCGTCAGACTCCTCAACACAGCATTAAGGATCGCAAGGAAGTTAACACCTTCATCCACTTCCGTGCTAGACTCACTATCCTGGTCATCGAGCTCCTCGAAGTGGCGTAATATCACAGCCGTTGTGACGATGAGTTCTCGTATTTCCTCATCTTGAGTTGTATGGAAATCCTTAAGAACTTGGATGCATTTCAGCATGTACTCTACTGCTGTACCCGACGTAAGATCGGGAAGAGGTTGGCCACGGTAGATTATTCCGTGGGGCGTTTTGTACTTTTGAAGACGGGAGAGATGGCGGGCAGACATGGCGAGGATGGCGTTTAGGAGGGGTGGATAGCGGCGAGCTCGCTCGGGGACGATGAGCTGGTAGCGTCTTTGGGGATCGACTAGGTCGAACTGGAGATGTTAGTAGCAGTACGGGATAAAGAGAGATCGCGGGTTACCCATGGGGAAAGATCCTCGATGAAGTAGCGAAGTAGACATGCTTCTTGGACCCCTTCAAGGGGTACGTCTCGTCCTTGTGGCGGTTCGAGAGTGTGTAGTAGACCACCCCATGAAGGACCTCGCTGAGAACTTCCGAAAGGCTGAATTGGGAATGAGCCTGGGAAGTCGGTATTGGACGGCGAAAACGTTAGAGGTGTATAGGTGGAATTGTCGAACACTGGGCCGAAGCTCTGATCCGGAAGTGTGTTGGAAGGATAATTATCTGTAGGCCGTGCTATCCCTGCTGATCCTGAAGGTGACCCTGTGTCTGTGTGGTTTTCAACAGCGATTCTTTGGGTAGACTTTCTGGGCCCTGTTTGTAGACGAACTATAACAAGTCTTCTCAGTATCTCAAGAGGAATCCAACTAGGATAAGGACGTACACTCTTTGGCATTACTATTCACCCAACTCTGTGTTCCAGAGAATTGGGCATCGTACTTGGCTGACGAGCCATGTCTGAAAGCACGGGCTGAATTACGCACACATTCCAGCCCTTTTGTTTGGCACCGACTGCATTTCTCTGCGGCTTGGTCACCTATAACTGTCAATTACTCCCCTAGTCTCGAGCATCTAGGTCACGTACATTTGAGATGCTTGCCTAGAGTGGCCAATCGCGATTAGGAAGCGATGTTTTTTTGGAGCGGAGTGCCTTACTTTTGCACTCGGAACATGGTTTCCTGACTAACGGCATGCTGGTAGGGCTGTAGGGCTTAGATCATGGTCTATCACTGCTATCGGGTCGAGATGGATGAAGAGAGTAGGAGTCGGCGATGATGACGCGGGGTTAACGACAGATCGGCGAAAGTTTCCCAAACAGGCAATGTCTTAGAACGGCCTAGCTGACTTCAATCACAAAGCACGACGTCACTCATCTTGGGTCTCGGGAGTTGGTTTGAACTTCTAACTTCTTAAATTATTACTAAAAGCAACGGGTATTAAACGTATTATATCTAATCATCATCATCAAGAGAGTAACAAATTACTCGGCAGCATTGCTGGCACAAGACCAAGGCTGCTTGCTTCCACCCTCAGCAATAGCCTCAATAGAAGCCCACAGTCCAAGAACACAAATGAGGAAACCAGTTAGGAAAAGCAAAACATTGGCGAAGAATCGGCAAGTCTGCTTTCCATCCTTGAACCAGTTTCCATAGTGCATCCAAAGCCAGAAGATACCAGGAAGACCGTAAGAGAACCAGCTGGCAAACAAAGCGCAGATAAGACCGAGGAGGTTATTGAAGACCGGAATGGACTCGGCGATGACCATGGACAGAGCCCAGATACCGAAGGTGATGCCGACCCAGGCGAAGGTGGAGAGCTTGGTACGGCGGATCATGTGCTTGGTGTTGCGGAAGATGCGCTGGAAGATGTACGCAGAGGCGACGTGACCGTAGATAACACCGGCGATGACAATGGTGGGAATGGCGATACCCCAGATAACCTTGCGCATGGTAGCAGATCCAGCAGCGGACAAGGCGGGAGAGGGAACATCAGGGCCGACAAAGACGTAGATGACGATGGCGGCGAGGAGGTAAAGAGTGGTATCGACAATCTGGAGGAAAGCAAGAGCCTTAGGCCAATCCTTGGGCTCCTTGAACTCGTTGATAACGGTGAAGAAACAAGAGTGGCTGGAGAATGAAATAGCAATGTTGGTAACAGCCAGGAAAGCACCGGTGAAGCCAAGCTTCTGGGCAATGACAATGCTTCCAGATCCAATAGGTCGCTCGTGAGCAACATCACCAACAGTGATAAGCACAGCAAGAGTAATACTCATGCAAGAAGCCATCGACATCCAAGAGGTGTACTTGAGCGTACGAGGAAGGTTAAGAACCCAAAAGATAGCAAGTCCAACAACAGCCCAGACGATGGTGCAAGTCGAGCTGCCGGTAAGAGTGTTAATGCAGATGGTCCAGGTAAGAAGATGGCTTCCCATGACGAAAACTTGGAAAATAACCTGCGCCCAACCAAAAACTTCTTGGAACACGCGACCCATGCCGATGGACTTGCCAATGACTTCGACTGCGTCACCGAAGTTCTGGACGTGAGGGTATGCTTCGCGGAATTCGGCGAGGACGAGACCGGAGTATGTAGACAGGAAGCCCATGACGAGAATGAGGATGATACCGGGGACGAGACCGACGGTGGCGAGAACGGAGGGGAGAGATAGAATGCCCAGAGAGACTGTTTCGGCGATGAGGACAATTCCACCTTGCCTGCAATTTGTTAGTATACGCTTGTATTAGATGTTGAAGACGGTTGAACATACCACCACGTCAAGTGCTTGTACTCGATGAGCTCAGCTTCTTCACCAGCCATGACAGCATCTTCTTTTCTGGCAGTAGGGTCGAAAGCGGGAGGAGCTTCGCTGATGCCCTTTTCTTGCGCCGAAGCGCTGTTGTGTTCGTTGTGGCTCATTGCGATTGTTGAAGAAATATCGCGTGTTGAAGAGACAACCCAAGAGAGTAAAATGCAAGAACGGTAAAAGCCAATTGAGACAAAGGTAATTCCAAGAGCAAACGGCCACCTTTAAATAAGAACTACAAATTCCTCTGGGGCAAAATTGGCCGAGAGCGCTACGAGGAAAAAAAAGCTTCTAGTGTTAGTCGGCCCACTGAGAAACCATTACATCGGGGGAGGCCGAGGGGCGCATCGCGCACCGAGTTCGGGCAATTGAGCTTCTAGACCAGGAACAGAAGCTAAAGTGCTAGAATAAATGTCACTTCACGCGGCGGTGGATCAGGCGAGATCGGACAGCTGCAAGCGATAGAACTGATAATGTGGGCAGATCTTGAAGAGCTTCAGATTGAATTTGCAAACTTTTACGTGATGGGGTTCCACTGTGGGATACGGTAAGATGGACGGCTCCAGACTCTCTCCACAGAGGGACCGAAGGGTTTCCCCAGATTGAGAAGTCGCCGTGGAAGGGGAAGAGAAGGTTATCGTACTTGGGAATGATGGTAGGTATCGTGATGATGCAATTTTAGATCCTAAGAGCCTCACTTGAGCCTCAACTTGGCATCTTCAAATCTTCAGCCTCTGCCGAGAAAAAAATCTTTCTAAAGAATTTCTAGCGTGGAAGAGTTAGTCCATTTTCGGAATGACTCAGGGCGCCGATCACGGTCCGACAAGATGGTTCTAGGCTGTTGAGAGGTGGAGTCGTTCTCCGGGGGAACTAGATGAACTCCAGACTGAGGAAGTGGAGATGGTCGAGAACAAGAGTCAGAGTCTGTGTGTTGATGGAGCTGGTATGGGGACATGAGAGGGCATGGGAGGGAGGCAATGATGGGGCGCGACCTCAATTATATACCATTTACCGTTGGAAAACTACGCCCTACGACTTGCATGCCGAGCATCTTGGCTGGGTTGAAGAAGCTTGATTGATGGTCGATCATCTGAGCGTTATTGGTCTGTATACGTAGCTACGTACCCTTCGGCATTCCCCAGAGTTTGAAAATGGGGATGTTTATGTTACGTTATACCGTCCGTCTTTTCTGTTCTAGACCTTCTCGTGTGGATATGGGGAAGTGAGGGTGAACAGTGCCTAGACTTCACATGTCATACCCTAGAGATGGATCTATAACCATTGAACCGCATTCTTGCTGCATTCAGGACTAGTCAATGGAGATAAGATTGATACTGAATTCATCAACTATCTCGAAATTCATAGTAAATAGTAACGAATGTCCAATTCCCTCCCAAGTACCTGCCCTTTGAAGTCTAATCTAGTTTTCAAGCCTTTATTGACCCAAATTTAACAATCCTCTCTGATCTAGAGATATTTGTCCTCGTCATAAGACTTGCAGCAAGTCCAGCAAGGATAATCATCCTCACCGAATTTCTTAGAGTTCTGCATCGAGTCAGCCGACTATCCTCAGCATAGATGTTTTAAACTTACCCATCCATCAGGGCACTTAGGCTCTTCCGGCCAGCAAACCTTCAGACAAATTTCACTGGTACTAAAGTTGACATGTCCCTTGGGCTTGGGAATCGTGGTGACATCTTGGTTGGCAGATGAGCCTTGGGAGACTTGGATGTGAAGACTGATGGTGGAGCTGTTAGCATGGACAAGGGTTTGCTTGGCTGGGGTGTTTACGTGATCTCTTCGCCAGACCTGACTCTGTTGTTTGACCAGGGCATGGCGGCGATGCCTTGGGCGAGGAGGATGGTGGAAACGATAGAGAACTTCATTGTGAAGGAGAGATTGTTAAGTGTTAGAGTAGAGTGTCGGTGAGAGTTGGATGATTGTGAAGATGATGAGGGAAGGAAGAAGGCACCGGCATCCGCTCTTTATATATAAGTCATGTCCGATATCGTAACTCATGTAGACGTATTCATGCTGTTGTAGATCTCGAGCACAAGAAAAGACAAGACGTAATACGAGCGGATACTCGACTTGGGTAACCAGTCTGTAAGACATCACGTTCACCGTAGTTGCTTGGTGATTGGGTTGTGGCACCAGATGTACATACAGGATCAGCATTCTACACCACAAAAACAGGGATACGAGGAGATCTTCGAGGCGGGGAGTCAGATCGTGAGACACGGCAGCTATTCGGAGTCTACCAGCGACAGGAATCCCGGCAATGTAAGACACGGCAGAGTAGTATTGAATCGTTCCACTAGCCAAGATCGGAGTACATCGGGTTTCTCGAACATCGGCATAAACAATCTAGTATCAAGAACCGAGACATACATCAATACTACCGTCGCACAACCCGAAACCCCTCCGGAGACAAGCTCCTTGACCTTAGCCTTTCCCTCTCCATTCTCTCTTCCGAAGCCTTAACTTTACCGCCCGTCTCAGGATTCCATATCCATCCCTGCTTAAGCCACATCCAGCGAAGAAATGCCCTGAGCTCTTTATCCAGTGGCACCACCCGCTTCCACTCTGGCTCAAACCCTGATTTTGCTTGATCTCCATTCCAATCTTTTGCTAGACCTCGTAGCATATCGCGATGGAAGATGCGGTAGCTATCAATTGCATAGGGCCCGAGGGACGGTAGATGCGCCACTTCCCATCCCGTCCTCTCATCATCTTCGTCTAGCACTTCACTTTTACCAACATCGAGCCCATCGCCCTTTACCGGATAGTGCAGCTTCCTGTACCTTCTTGTCTTACATGGTGGATGTTCGACCCATGTCTTGGCAAATGCGATGAACCGGGCCGCGCGGGAATTGTACAACCCGATAGGCCGGATAAGATCCGCGAGATCCGTAAAAGAAGCCTCGGCAAGGTCATTGGGCGTAGGATATTTGGTGATGAGTTTGTCAAAGACGGGCCGTGCCTGGCTGCCGCGAGTGCGGTTCCACAGAACTGTGGCGACCAAGAGGGCGTAGAGGTTTGTGGAGAGGGATTCTTGGATGAGGCCGAATTTGTTGGCGGTGACTGGGGGGATGCGGGATGCTGATGAGACAAGGTCTGAGGCCTTCCGAGGGAACTTCTGTTGTTTGCTGGCTTTGACGATCACTTTGGTGTCTGGTTCTGCGCTCGGTTCCTTCTTGATCATCGACCTTGTGACGCGGCGCATAGGCTGTGAGACGACATTGTCCGACATTGTGAACATTGAACAAAAGTTGAAAAAATACACTTTTAACACAAAGGGATATCAAACATGTCACTCTTGTTGTGAAATTTAGGATAAGACACGACTTGATCCTGACAGTTTCGATGACGCCATCACTAGCGGGCCGCATCGATCTTCATTCAGGGACGGCTCACTAATCCTTGCATTGTTGGACTCGGCCGGATATCGTGTCGCGGCATGTGTGAGACAAAAAGAGGAGGCTATGAGCCCAAGATGCGACAGAGAGGCTACAAGCTACTCGGGGCCTTGTCCGATTCCACCGAGAGGTTGAGATCGCAATCCCTACCTGTGCCAAGGCTTTCTTTCAAAGAGTTCTCGAAATAAGTTATTGGGTTCCCTGAATTCATACAGTTACATTAAATACAAATGATCTCCAAAAAAGAATTTACCTCAAGACAGGGCCTAAAGAGAATTATGCATGCGTCAGGTACAATGTTAGGGCACCATCAGGGTATGCAACCTTTTGACACAATTAGAGAACGGATCAAATCATCCTAGTGAGCCTACAGTGAACCTGATTCAAGGTGGCAGTACTGCCAGTGCTTACCTTCGATTACCATCCCGACAAACACGGTTGTTCTGGACGCATGCATTCAGCCCTACTGTCATGATTCTCCAGCAAACATCCAGTGATGAAGACCACAACAAATGGTAAACTCCGGGCCGAACTTCTTCTGTTGATTTGACATGTATCTGGGGACTTACGTCTCAGAGATAAAACTCAAAAAGAGCCAGGCCGAACTCCGACGACAAGATGAAAGCATTCTACATACTGGCTCTCGAAAACGTCGGGGAGAGACCAGTCTTGAAGTTACGAAATTAACTGGAATAGGTGTGATTCTTACTTCTTTACCCTCGATAATTGGTCACTTCTGTCTTGCGTATCAGGGTTTACAGTCGATCACGGCACATAACTGACAGGTCACCTCAGCTACTGAGCTGTCGTAAGCTTACTGGGGTAGCTAAAACCAAGGTCATTGCCATATGCGTCATGACCTCGAGGGGGCTGTCAAATTCAACAACTCATCCAATAGCAGTTTGGCAATATGTTTGCTTTTTGCGCAAGTGCGCAGAGGCTTGGACAGCAAGATGCAACCAGGCTGTAACCTCATCCTGTTTGTCGCTCAGATTTAGTGGCAGGTTGTACTTCTGCGCTAACGTGCGGCTGAGGACAGCCTCCGTAAGTGAGATGTGTGCCTGAACCCCCATGCGAGATGCAATACCCTACACAAAAAGGTTGAGAAAATGGCAAAGATAACAATTAACTAGCTTACTGCTGCTGTGTCATCCTTTGAGGTAAAGGGAAAAGAACCTCGGCATTATCATTTTCAGTTTTGGTGTAACTCTGTTCGAAGCTTCAGAGCGCCCAGCTTGACCGGCTGCAGCCACATCAACTGTTTTTGTACAGCGAGTAAGCTGGGCTTGGATAAATCGTACGTTACTCGTCAGACAGGCGCTTAGTAGCGGGCAGCTGACCACGTTACAAATGCGCATTGGAGGTGGCTGTAACTGTAGGCAGAGCGCTCAGTCGGCGCAGGAACCAAGGGTTGAAAGGCAGTAAGGAGGCCGAACAGTTAATGTTTGATCGTGTTTGCTATCGGTGACTTGGCGCCTTTCTATTGAACAACTCCTCAGCATCAAGACGCAGTGGGCACTCCGGAGCGGTCAGATACATGAGTCCTCCACCACCAACGAAATTGTGCCTTGCCGTGGCGTTCAGGCGTTTTCTTTTCAATCGGAATAACTATCCGCTCCCAGCTATAAATGACGAGGGATTTCCAACCTATGTGAACGAGTTAGGCCTCTCAACCCACTCATCTGACACCAGACGCTCTCAAAGCTATAAGACATACGACTATCTATCCTGTGCAATATACTTGGCAAGTGGGGCAGCCTGAAGTTGCTTGATCACTGGTCATCAAATCCTTTCCGAGATTACCTCAGGGGCATATTCTGACCTGATCCTAACCAAGTCCTTTCGACAGTCACGTCTCTCAACGCGTACAGTTTAAATCGACACAACGAAGACCTGATCCTAAATCATCATCATTGGGTGTCTAACCACAGGCAACTGTATCTGTCACAATCCAAAGAACAGTCAGCTATCAGGCATGGCGACGGGAACTCATCATCTTCCACAAATGGTGAACCAGGGCGATGAAGCAGCAGCAGGAATTATTCTTGCATATCTCATTCGGACCAAATTCCACGTTGTAGAAGAGGCCAACTCGAGGTTGCAGGATGTGCCTCCGGACCTACCCCCTCACCTCAGGGGTGAGATTGCACGTTTCTATTGGACAACCTTGACAGGAGCACTACGACAAGAGAATAACAGCCTTCTTGCCATACTACTCGAACAACTTATTGCACCGGGGACTGGTCAGCCATTTGCCTTTCTCACCACAACTCGACAGTACATGAATCGTCTTTTACAAAATGCTATACACATGACAACTGCATCACCTGGTTCAAATCGGCTTAATAGGGAGCTGCTAGCTGCTCTTCTTGGGCTTGTAATGCCTGCAGAGCCTGTGCCACAGCTAGAGGATGCCAGTAACCCACGAGATTCGGATTTAATCTGCCTTTCCGTCGGCGACAAAACACTGAATATTACTCCGCAGCAGGTTTTAGAGTGTTTCTGGAGAAAAGGCCTTGCCACTGATTGCGTCGTCTGCAAGAAACCCTTTGACAATACAAGAGGCCCCCCAATTCGCACGTTCTCTAAGTCCACGGAAAGGGAAGGGGAAGCAGGTTCAGCAAACAACAATGTTCGATGTTCCATTCGTGTCTTCAATCGACATTTCGAATGTCTCAAGAACCAAGGCGTTCGATTTGTCCCAGTCTCTCATGTCTGGCATCGCTCAGTGTCAGAGGCACATCACTCAGGGCGTACAAGCAAGGAGGCGGAGACACATCAATCAAAGCGCACAATCAAAGAGGCTGAGATAGCTGTCTTCAAAACCATAGTCCAGCTCTATAGATCCAGTGGTATCGCATACGAGGATGATACCGAGTTTTGGCACGACTATCTGTCGGTTCCACAATGGGTTAGTGACGTTCAACAATCAATTCTTTTCATCCTCCCATCCATCTATCACAGTGCGGTGGAAATATTAGTGTGCATGGAGGACGTCAGTGGTCGCCATATAAGCCAGATTCTTGGGCTCCAACCTACGCTCGGGCAAGGGGTATCTCTCCTGGACTGCCTCGATGCAATTCCCGCCCTACATGCGTTCTTCCACTGTCGCTGGCTGGAGAGGATGTGGGTCTCGGTTGAGTATGCGTGTTCGCAAAAAGCATCTTTAATGGATGGCGATGATAGAATATGGCGAAGTTGGCCCCAAACTGACATCGCCCCAACCGACTTCTTGTCTCAGTTCAGCGATCAGGCCCAAAATCTACTTAACGAAGTATTTACACAAGCATCGTCGTTCTCAAAATCAGTCTTCGTCGGCATGCCATATTTCTCCCGCCAAGTGGAAGATCCTTGCCTCGGCGAAGTTGTATCGATGATTGGTGGCAAGAATTGCTTTTACCACCGTGATCGCTTTGTTGCTGTACATGCTATTCTGAACCAATCCGTATCAGCGGCTCACATACATCGACAGCCAAGTCTACCTGCCGATGCTACCGCTTCGTGTCGTCAAGTCTGGCTTCACGCCCTTGAGCGTGGCGATTACTCTCCGCTTCTGTTGCGGCCAGTGGGTGAAGAAACACAAACAGCACAAGCTCAGTGGCTAGTTGGCCATGAGAGATTGTGTCGGCAATCCTGGGGATTAGGAGACAAGGTTTCCGACCCCACTGAACGCGATATTGTCAATGAGGGCTCTATAAGGCCAAGGATGGAAATAGTTGGAGATATAAAGAATATTTCCGTAGTCGACTTCGTCAACCAGGATCCGGCCGCAATTGTGGAAAGCATTCTGTCGTCATTCCTCAGCACATGTACAGGCGGCATCATGAATTTCGTCTCGGCTATCACTCGCCTGTTCCCTGTTGACAACAACCACAAGAGGCGTGCGACCATGCTCCATCGAATACCACCAATCTCATACAGCGAGTATGACAGCGCCGATCCCACATTTGCGACCAGACTTCAAGCGGCTATAGACGAACGCTCGGGAAGCAAGATCATAAGCATTCTCAAATTAGACCATGAGTTAATTGGGATTGGAAGCGACATCACACGACTGACTTTGGCAAGATCCTCGTCTGAGGAGTTTCATGCCGTGGCAAATCTCAATCAGCACATTTGCACCGTTCAGTGCAACGGCTGTAATGAGCGGCACCTTTTCCGCCTCGAACTGAGAGAAAATGCTCAAGTTGGAGCCGGGGTATATCGAATACGTGGGTTGTCGTACTCAGGGACGGTTGAGAATGGTGTAGGGCTTGTAGTTCAGGACCAGCAGGTTGTCGGAACGATGGTTTATGGGGCTCCAGCATGTGCCTGCGATTTAAACAGACAGGTTACATTGATTTGATAGATACGGAACTATTTTTCAGACTACCAGAAGGTGGAATGGAGTTTTATTGGGCCGTTGGGATAAGCCTTTGCCTTTGGTGCCCTGGAATGGATGTCGAATGATATCAAAAGACCTTTCTTGAAGCTCATTTGAGTCAAAATGTCCATCGCGTGAAACTCTATGGACATAACATTCACCACCAAGTAAATAGTGCTCGCCCGTCGGTCTAAGGCAAAAAGCACTTTGCAACCAAACAAGACAAGCACAATATCACCCTCTTCCAGCGCCGATGGGCCGAGCACACAATACCCTTTCTGAGTCGTGGCAAAACCTCGACCTGCAGACGCTGACACTACATATGGACCCCAGTCACTTTCAGACTCTGACATCTCTGCAGCCCTCATAGTATCCTGCGATATAAGGGTATATCCTTATTGTGTTGTGTCCGCCAGATATCTAGCTGTCTTACGAAGCCACACTTCTCTAGGTACTTTGTGATATGGTCTGGTTTCGTGGCCTACTACTTGTACGCAACTGTTCCTCGGTGTTTATATGAAGGCATTGATTTTTGTTTTTGAATTAATATACAAATTACTTAAATTAAACCCGGTGATCTTGCAAATTCTCGTCCAAAGCGACTTGATTGTTGTAAGCGATTGTTCGGACGTATTTGTCTCATAAAAGTCCCGAGATGCCATCTTGCTCGATCAAATTTTAACGACATCAATCTCAACCCAATAAACGCGGAGCATGAGATCAACTTACCGAAACGTCGTTAGCAGAGTGACTATTTGGTTTAGGATAATAAACGTATCGGGGGCCTTAGGAGAAATCTTATGTCCATATCATCGAATCACTAAATTTGAAGGAATAATCACAGCGGAGGCACCCAATAATCCTGGTATAGAAGGGTCATTCTAGAGGGACCTTCTGCTTGGAGTTTTGTTGCCTACCCCCAGTAGCCTGTATACAACGTCATGCCTCTGGTACCTGAGAACCAGCTCCTGCCATCGTAGGTCAACCTCGCGCTGGGAATTGAAAGAGAGCAGGGCGAGGAAACAGGTTTATCACGTTATGCAAGTTTAGCTGAGTCCTGGGGGGCATTAATCTTGGAAGATGATTGTTCTACTACCGAGTAGGCTTAGGATTCCTTTAGACAACCTGGTCCATGCCGCTTATATCACAGCCTTTACCAGATAGTAGTTTAGTTAGGGTTAATCGATGTATCTGGGGAAGCCCATGTTAGCTTAATCTTATCTAAGCGCAGAACCCACAGTCATGTAACATGACCTGTGAATAGGGCCATTCTATTTGACACTGTAAAGTTACTTACGTCACGTTGCAGTTATATTATACGATTATGCAGGTGGAAGGAATACGAGGGTTTGAAGGATTGAGAACACGAATAACCTACCTACTGAATGCAGCTAAGATCCCCAATCGAAGAGGCGGTTCAAATCCTTCGAACAAGGATTAAGGCTGCTATAACCACCATAGAGTTAAGTACAATGTAACCTACGATGGCTTCCAAGGAATTGAAGATATTCAATGACGCATAATGGTCAGCTATTTTTGAAGTCGATTGAAATCGTGGATAAAACAAAAATGTATAAAATGTCCTCGCGCTGCGCTGTCTTTGTACTCAACCAGACAATCAACTGAACGGCAACCATTCAATCACAAAGAGAACCACTTCCTCAACTGCAATCATACAATACGAACATCCTCCACTACAATCCAATCTCATACATTATGAATTTCAAATCATTTCTCCTCGCTGCCGTCATGGCCATGTCCGCACATGCCGAGGAAAGGGTTAACGTTATCTACTCCCGCGACTCCTTCTCTACTATCGCCGGCCCCAAAGGCGGCAATGCTCACGTCCACAGTGGCGGCATCACCATTACCGATATGGAAGGAAAGCCAATATGGAACGATAATTCCCCAGGAGGTGCGACTTCTTGCGCAAACCCCAACATGGAACTCAAGATCTGGTCGTCCTGCTGGGACGGGGAGTACATCTTCAACTGCGGTATGGATGTCTTTGCCCGTATGCAAGGCTGCGATGTGACAACCAGTGGAGGAAGGTCGTTCAAAGGCGAGGTAGACGCAACGGTCGAGTTTATCGGAATTGCTATCTCTACGTCTAATACTTGTGGGCTTAGCATTCCAACCCGAGATAACTGTGACGGCGCCACTTTCCATGTTGTGGCACACAACCCTTAGATTAGATCTAGCTGTAGCTAATCTATGCAGTCGGATAGCAGTGGTATATCCTCGGAGACGAGGCAATTTGTTTTATGTGGTTGTACAAGGCCGTTCAGATTTTCACCTATAAGACAAAAAATGTTATAATACCCAACAGGCATATTGTATCAAGGTTGTACCGTATCAGGACTCAATACATCAAGTCTCATGATCCACATCGACATTGGGTGAAACCTAATCAGACAATACAACTGTTTACACTATTCTCTAGGCCTTAGTAAACCTCAAATAAGGCTTAACCTCCCTGACATCCCCAAACTTCTTCCTTGCATCTTCGGTACTGACCGAAGGTGGAACGATAACATCGTCACCCTTCTGCCAGTCAATAGGCGTAACAACGCCCTTCTTATCACCCATCTGCAAACTATCAATGACTCTTAAAACCTCAGCAGAGTTTCGTCCTGTAGATGCAGGATACATCATTGTAAGTCTGATCTTCTTAGCCGGGTCGATGACAAAAACCGAGCGAATGGTAAAGGCAATGGCTTGCTTATCCATGTCTTCTTCGTTGATCATGTCGTAGAGAAAGGCGACTTTACGGTCGGCGTCGGCGATGATGGGGAATTGGAGGTTGGTGTTTGAGACTTCGTTGATGTCGTCTACCCACTTGTCGTGGGAGCTGAGGTCATTGGCGCTCTGGGAAAGTCTTAGTATGATTGAACGCAATTGGAGGATGATGATGTCACCTACTAGACCAATCATCTTAACACCTCGCTTCTCAAACTCTCCCTTGAGTTTAGCAAAGGCTCCGAGCTCAGTTGTGCAGACTGGTGTGAAGTCTGCGGGGTGAGAGAAGAGGATTGTCCAGCTATTGTCGATGAACTTGTGGAAGTCAATCTCTCCATGGGTCGTGAGAGCTTTGAAGTTGGGAGCTATTCCAATTAGTATATACACCGATTTTAATGTAGGGTGAGCATACCGGTTGATCCCAATCGCAGACGAGGCTGTTCTTGAGATGTCGCCATAAAGCGGCGTGCCATTGGCTGCGCAAGAGGCTTCATGCCCATGGACCAATTGGCCCTCTTGGGGAGGGCGGTGACATTACGGAAGGTTCGGGGAATAATTGATGCCATCTTGTGTTGTTGAGTTGTATTCTGAAGGATTGACGATGAGAAGTGAATTGTGGATGAGTCCCTTTATTTTGTGTTGCTTGACGCAGGACTGACGAATGTGATTACATGATACGTGACGTCACATGCGATCATTGGTGGAGAGCAGCTCTTTCAACACAAAGCAATCACTTTAGGTATCTCCAATACAGGACGAACACAAACGGTAGAGTTTGGTATAAATCACTATTCCAGTGCTTCTCAATGGACTCGAGGTAATGCCAGGTTGTTGTTTTGCTGTTCTTTGGCGTTGTGCTTGTTATCTTATCTTATCTTATCTTCCAGCTCTATCCTATCAATTAGCACACAGAGCTACCCTAAAAGACCACTACGGGGGGGCTCTGGTGTCATTCCGGTGGCTCTCTAATGGCTGGTGCTGCAGCTCACATCCGGGCACATTAAAAATACGAGGTCAATGGCGGGTGTATTTTCGATAAGACACAATCATGCGAATAAATACGAGTCAGTCGCGAAACGCGTAAAGAGAGCCCCACTTTGCATCAACCAGCAGGAAAGCCGCCTAAAAAGATGACTTGAATCCTCAATATTGTTGCCAAGATCTTGGCTTTTCTTGTTAGCACTAGCAATGAGTCTGCCACCTGGTAGGGTTATCATGCTGGTCTTAAACCCTCGGGTAAAGACTCGGATCATATCTTTATCTAGCAACCGAAAGCTGTCACAGCGCCAGTTAAATAAATTAACTTGCTGCTAACGAGGTATGTATCGAAGACAATAGTCCGATATGTGCAGCTTATATCGGGTTTAATTAATTTGCATCGGCGAAAAAATACAGCGAAGTGGAACAGTTGAGGAGGAAGATAGGCTGATATGCTGCCAGTAGTATAATTGTTTAACCTTGAGGCTGGAGCTTTTTTTTTACTCAAGTATATCTATATATTCTATGTATATTGAAACACCTCGAACTAATTAGCAGTTAACACATATTGTACAATGTATTTGGAAATCGCTATAGATTATTAGAGCAATCGGATGAATTTGGTAAGGCCTTTTCGAAGCTTTGGCAGCAACTATCGGCTGCTGTTACAATCGTAAACCCATTGTATGATCTCATTACCCACACGAAGCACTAGCTTCTCATAGTGCGGTCCATCATCAACGAAAAGGGCGCAATGGGCGCCCACTTCATCCATACCCTCCATGGAAATGCGCACCCACGTAGGATCAGCCTTGGGGGGAAGAATGCAGAATGTGCGCCCCTTATCCGGCTTCACCGCATCTTCACCCACTGCTTGGTGACCTTCTGCGCGGTTGCAGCGGTTATCTGGGCCGCATTGAAATAGTGATAACAGTCGCCAGAAGAAGTCCAATAAGCCACTCAAGAGTGCGCTGAAGCGGTGTGGAATGTTGGCAGCCTGATATAGCCTCTCACAATCGTCGGTAACCTTGGACGTCACCACAGGCGCCCGTTCTTGGAGACAAATACCATCAGCGAGGGTTTGCTGGCAGTGGCCTTTACCCTCGACCTCAGTGCTCCAGCTGTCAAAATCCAGCTCGCTAGAGAAGCGGCGTATTCTGTGGTCCTTTCCAGCCTGCTCAAAGAATCGCTCCTTGTCCACATCTAGATGCCCCATCGATGACACTTCGGACCTGCGGCAGGATTGGTGTCGTGTGCTGGCAGTGAAGAAATTCAAAAATCGGATTCTCGGTCGGCTCGGTCGACTCTCCAGATCCCCGACCCCCGTGACTCTCCTTTCACACGTTGGAGAAAACTGATTACAACCATCTAGAGCTCGTAGCTCGTGGTATTTAACCCTCAAGGTCCAAGGCCGTCTCAAACAACGTCCATATGCCCAGTGAGAAAGACAGTAGTCGATGGTTTCAAGCAGCCAGCCCCAGCGGCCATCACTTGACTCAGACGGTCGACTTATCGGCCATGCCTCGTTGTCATTGAAGAAAGGGGGATTAAAGCGGCTATCCATGTTAGATGTGGGTAAATCTGAGAGCAAAGGTCGAGACAAGGAGGAGTATTGTGACTCAGGCATGTCCGAGCGACCATCCTGAGTGTTTGCTTTGACTTGTATGGTGGGGCGAAACAGAGACATGATGCCAGGAATAATAATGCCAGGGTTAAGACCCAAAAAAGGACAGTCTAACGATATTGTGCCAACTAGAGAAGGGCGTGACTGGCAAGTTGAATAGAGGGACTTTCTCTATAGTTAGGATTAGCCAACAGTAACACTTGGATACAAAAAAAGGCACTTACCAGCAGAGCAGCCTGGGCAGCCAACAGACCACCTAGAGAGTGTCCTACTAAAATGACATCTGTCTGAGAATTCTCATGTGGTTGAAGCCAGCGGCTGAACTTCTCTACCGCGATGTCCATGGCATTGCGTGTTTCGTACTGGGGATAGATCTTTGAATAGACGACATGGGTATCGCAGAGGGCTTGTTTGAGAAAGGTATGGACATGTAAAGGGAAATGACGAAAAGAGTCTTCGCTCCCGCAAAATCCATGAATGTATATGATAAGTAACCTCCTCTTTCCGGTGGCATGGCCAGAAGCATCGGAAGTCTCAGGGACAGGCCGGGGTGAGGCTCCGTTGAAGCCAGTGAGAGAAGCCATTTTAGTCCTAGTGGAATGCAGAACTTAGCAAGAGTGTATGTAAGCCTCCCGATTACCGCATCTACTCACGGCAGATTCGTTGCGGAAGAAGAATAAGAGTCCAAATGATGTTATGTAAAGATAAGGCTTTTTTATCGTAGCAAAATGGCACGTTATGGCTCCCGATCGAACATGCAGCCTGCCGCAAGTCTAATTAATAAAGCGCGGTAGTTACAGGGGCTTGCCCGTTTCAGGGACTTCGATTGCGCTATCCGCGTATTTCCTCTCCATAACGTCGCCACTGCCGCCAAGGCGAGATGGACCATGCTCGATCGGGGCAAAGTCAAGGCATGCGAAATAAGCTCTTGGCTACATTGAACATCTATAAAAAGCACATCCTGATGCAAATGCACCTTTACGCGGCAATTTGGTTCTCCGCCAGCGCCGTATCAGATTGCCCAAGTGCCCTTTGAGCCTCCTTCCCCCCCCCCCCGGTGCTAAAAGACCTGAGAAACGACTGCCCGCAAGGCGTCTAGACTTAGCAAATGTATCTTCCCAAGGCTTTTGTGTTGTGCCTCATTTCCTGTTATGAAGTTTTCTCACGTACTACGAATCGAGGCTCGGGAATTATGTTTTGCCATTTAATTCACTACAGCATCCGTAGAGCTTCGGGATAAACTTAATCAACACTTCTGAAAATCCTACCCCTCATGCTGCCTACCATCCAGTGTTTTTGATAACATTTTTATGATCATGGAAAGTGGCACTCCAATCTTCATTTGATCGTTCACCAGCCACAACGGTTCGCACAGCCACAACGTGGCGCGATCTCTCAAATCTCCATGTTTTGACTCCAAACGTTGCTCCACTAACACCTGCACATGCATCTACACCCTACGAAACACCGAGATCGCCAAGCTCAGCCAGAATGGAAGACGCCAGCGCCTCAGGAATGGTTCGAGAACTACACGGCGACTTGAAACGTAAATGGAAAGCTCATGGCCCCAAAATTGAAACTGCCTGGCGATCATTCAACCAATCACAGCGAGCAGAATGCATGAAGGCTGGAAGAATCAAAGGAGAGGTCTTGAAGCATTCTCGAGATGCCTCACTGGGCAATGTGTGCAAGTTTATACCTGAGTGGAATCTCGAGGATATCGCAGATCCCGAATCGAACCTGTTACTCGAAGTGCTCGAGCATCGTGCGACAAAATCCCTGTCTGAGCAATACCGCAGTGGTCACAACGGGACTGCTGGGGATCTCGATCTCATTGATGAGATAGCGCGACCACGAAATTTGCGCGCAGTTAGGGACTTCAAAAACTGCTTTACAGTCTTCCATGAAAGTAAGTATGGATTATCGTTCCGCGTTAATGCTGGCCAGAATGTCAAGGAAGTCTTGTCAGGAATGGAGTCAGCTATTCAACGATACGTCATCCCACACAGACAGGTACGTTGGGCAATTGTGTTGATTTGAACTGTACGACTCGATAACTGACCCATAAAAAATTCAAATAGATACATTGGGCCTGCCGTCTTGGAGACAATTCACAACGTATTCCAAGGGATCGCTGCCTGGGACTCTATCACTGGATTGCTTGACCTCCTAACGAAACTATCCGCCGATAAGCTGTACAAGTCGACGGTTCTTCAAGAGCTCTCCAATATGTGCCATTTCGAGTACGTCCGCACTCAAGCACTGTTCAGACGTCAAATCTCGACAGGAACCGGATCCAAGTGGTTCAAAAGACTGTCCAACGTATACGATCGCGGAAGAAATGCCAAGGTCTTGATGAAGGGCAAACCGGAAGAACTCACACGCTCCGATCCTCAGCTGCACCACTTGCTGCGACTTTGTCAGCCGGAAACAACTATCACACAAGCTGTTGAGTGGATGCAAAAGCTCACCGACCTCTACAACGCGCATCCTTTGGAACGAGAAAAGCTTCATAATGGAGCCTCTCATACCCTTTTTGACATGGCTGCAATAGGATCTTTCCACCGTATATTCCCTTCCTTCTTCGTCACGCAAGAAGGGTACTTTGCTAGTTGCTGGACTGCAGGAGGTTGACGCCGCGCTTGGCAAAATAAAGAAAGAGGTTGATCTGCGCGACTTTGCTGCACCTATTATCAGTCTTCTCGAGCCTGGCATGTCCCAGAAGGCACTGGAAGCCCTCGACCAATTCGTCACCGAAAGGACAGGCGCAAAGATGGGATCTCTTTACCAAGATGAACTGGAGAAAGCATTCCAGGATATCGAAGAGCAGTACCAGAAGACCAAGGAGAAGTCGAAAAAGGATACCAACGCGGATTTTGTGCCCATCGACACTACTTCCACGGACACAAAGGACCAAATCGAGACCCAGAGACAAAAGGAAAAGACACGACCAGAGCATTTATCTATCTACTCAATCCTCACGAGCACAGACTCTACTGAGGAGAATGATGCTGCGAAACCACCTCAGCCCTGGAAAGTCAGTTCATCGACGGCTCAAGTCTTTGCAACTCTGTTCAACAAAGCCCAGTCGCGAAGGTCAGTCAGCTGGACATCTTTTGAGGCGGCCATGTCAGAGCTGGGTTTCGCGGTGCTACCCCGTTTTGGCTCCGTCTACACGTTCAGGCCTTCTGAGGATATGGATATCAAGAGGTCTATCAACATCCACCGACCCCATCAGTCCCAGATTGAGGGGTACATGATCCTGATTTTAGCGAGACGCTTGAGTAGAGCTTATGGCTGGAGTGAGAATTCGTTTATAACTGAATAGGAGTGTCTCGTGTTGTGAGTACTGGAACGGGTACACCTAAACGTTGGGTCACAGGGTAAAGGATTGGGGTATATATGTGAGCGATTACAGTAGTGCTCATCGTGTAATTTAATAAGCTATTTTTCTGATCTCAGGGGGCAGAAGAGTACCCTTCGACTGCCCTCCGGTAGTCTAGGCCAAGCCTGAAGCTTCGACGCAAACTCAATAGCAGCCTCGATGGTCTCGATTTCAATAGTCTTGGGGAGCCACATGGGCTACTGAATACCACCCTACTGGAAAGACCAACGAAGGCTCGGATGGCACAGAAATAGAGATTCTTGTGGTGTGGTGCAGACTAGTGCGATACGTTGGGGCGAGTGCTGATTGGTAGTTAAAGTATTTCAGCCAGCCACATAAACTCAGAGACGAACGTCGCCCATGAAGATATCGTGAACTATACCCTTTTTGTTATACAGTCTTGACAAACACATCACTGGTCATGGTAGTCCAAATTGTATAAAGAGTCGGGCATATCGTCGACGTAAAACACCAATTCTCACATCATTCAACATACAAAACGTCTTCAATCAAGATCCAAGAATCTTTCTGCTTCCCACCGGAAACCAATACATCTGTCATCTTATCTTATCACACTTCAGTCGAGCTATCACCATGGGGTTCTGGGGCAACCTTTGGGAGGGTTTAAAGTCCGCCGGCGGGTGGGCAGTTGATAATGCCGCTAGTATCACTGCCGCACCCAAGGTGGTTCCTGCGAACACGGACGAGGATGATAAGACGGTTCGCTCGAACGAGGATAACAAGACGACTTCCTACAACGGGGACGCCGAGACACGCACATGATGCACTCAACACTTGCATTGATGTCTGCCTCAGTTTGGGCATTCGATATTATCAATTGGAGCACACAGCTGCCACGAAAAGAGAAGAGTTAACCGCGTTCAGGGCGTTACGCCTCGCCGCTCGCGGCTAGCGTGGTTGGCTGGTATGTACGAGCGCGTCTCTTTCCCCTTTTCAATGGGGATTGATTGGGGGAATGCCAGTCGGACAATATATAATACAACCATAATAACAACAAATAAATAAGGTTGTGTAGACCGAGCAAAACCATCTTCTGAAGTCCCTTTCACACATTTTTGCACCATGGACTCCTGGATGGTAACCGTCATTATTACCTGGCCCAGCGCTCCCATTGCGGTAGACCCAGAGATACAGAAGCGATTTCAATATGCCTTGGCCAAGAGCGACCTGGACCTTCGTCTCGTCGCCTCGGACATCAACGGCAATCAGCAAACTGCCATGGTCCAGACTTCAGTCGACCACACCCCAGCATATGCCAAGG
The DNA here is from genome assembly GCA_004367485.1 of Fusarium citri. Classification (NCBI taxonomy): domain Eukaryota; kingdom Fungi; phylum Ascomycota; class Sordariomycetes; order Hypocreales; family Nectriaceae; genus Fusarium; species Fusarium citri. Next base: position 56,202 of record QHHH01000141.1, read on the forward strand.
CAACTGTCCAAGCCGCTGCCATTGAGGCAGTCAACGATGAACCAGGAAAGGAAAGCAACGAGCCTGCCAAGAATTTCATTTTGACCTTTGTTACCAACTCTTCCTTGCTACCAAAGGGCTTTCCCCCTTCCATGTAGCCCGCTGACGGAGACGGCAAGGGACATACTCGCTACTCGAGATATTTTACAAACCACGTTCGGTCTTTTCCTGCTGTGGACGAGTTTTCAGTCAATCCTATCAAAGGAGAGTTTTACCTTGGAATTGACAAGGAAAAAAGATAAAAATACAGATAAACAATCAACAAAACAGCGATGGTCTGAGGAGGGGTTTCTTTCAGTTTTAAAAATTGGACTCTGGAGTTGCACAAATGGAATTCGCATAGGCAGTGAAATTCCTTAATAATTGCCTATTCATACTTCCCTTCTAGTCCGAGTGTGGGTTGTGCATGCTATCGAGATAAGATCTGCAAGTTCCGAATTGAAGACGGTTGAAACTATGTGGAGGTAGAGGCCGTCTCACGCCATCAGACGTTGTGGCTGGCTGATGGGAATTGGGATGGTTTGGCTGGCACCTCGCCATTGATCTTATTAGGAATATCGGTTTGTGGCTGGATAGTGCAACGTTCAAGTCACAGTTTTAGACCATCATACAATTAGCACCATTTCGGCGAATGTGAAAGGTAAAGGTCCCAGTCCATACCAGCCTGAACAAAAACGCTCCATACCCTGATCTTTCAATCGTCCTAGCAACATAACAAAATTTACAACGTTTGAGTTGTTCTTTTAGGTTCCAAGCTAGGAAGGCGGTGACGAAGCACTATGGCAGGGAAGAATTATAGCGTCATCCGAAGCATGCAAGATTCCCTACATCAATCAACAAGTCATTCAACCCTGTTCGTCAGATAATTTTTGAAACTATGAACCCTCTCATTCTAGCAGGTGGAAAGTCCACCAGAATGGGCAGCCCAAAACACCTTCTTCCAATGCCAGATGGACGTCCACTTTACCAGCATCAAATCGACCTTCTACACAGATCATGCCCCGAGGCTGGGACAGTATACATTTCTCTCGCTCAGGATTCTGAGCTGGACGACTTCCTACAACAAAGTTCAAAGCAACCGCAAAGTATTACTACCAAAGGTCCAAACATCCAAATAATTATCGACACTGAGACAAGTCAATCAGAAGAGTCGAAAGGACCAGCCTCAGGCATACTCGCTGCTTTCGAACACGACCCTGACGCAACATGGCTTGTCGTCGCATGCGACTATCCATGCATCACGACATCGGCTCTGAATCAGCTCAGGTCAGAGTACCAACCGTTTGTTACTTGCTTTCGAAACCTAGAAGGATTCTGTGAACCTTTGTTGGGGATATGGAGTGCGCAAGCGATCAGACATCTTAAGGAGAATTGCGAGAAGGGAAAATTGAGTCCTAGTAAAGCTGTTAAGGAACTTGGCGGACTTGTGATTCTTCCAGATGGTGATGCGGATGTGGTTCTGAGGAATGTTAATACGAAGGAGGAGTGGGAGAGTGCACTGCAATTGCTTTCAGATGCATGGCAATGATAATGTCAACAAGAAAGGTGGAAGAGGGATAGTTCGTATTAAGATATAAAGCTTTCATTCATAGGGTAACAAGAAACCATCTGCCCCGCCTCAAGCCTTTCATTCGCCTCGATATGAACCCAACAATTCGCTTCCACGAAAGGCTTCATCTTGGCCGGCCCCAAAACACCCGGCGCTTCGTGCACTGTCGGCTCTTTACCCGTAAAGTCCAATACTCCAGCCCTAAACCGATCACAGTTCAACCCTCTGTTCGGTGCATCCATGATACTCTTCCTCGCCGAACTCCCAAGTTCAAGATTCCCCAAGCGTGCAAGTATACACGTCTCTGGCTTCTGACCCAGCAGTACCTTTATGTAAGGGATGGTCAAGAACTTGAAGCATGCAGCTGCAGCGCCTGGATTTCCCGGTAATCCGAAAAACGCAACTTCTCCAGGTAAAATCGCGAAAAGGACTGGATGACCTGGTCGGATTGATACACCGTGGAAGATGATCTTGGCTCCGAGGACTTCTAGGGCTTGACGGACGTGGTCGAACTTTCCGACCGAGACTCCTCCGCTTGTGATCATGATATCCGGCGGTGAAGCCGCCAGCCTTTCTTCTAGAGAACGCACGAGAGAGTCAACCTCATCTTGGATCGAACCTAAGAAAGTAGCTTCCGCTCCGACCTCTTTGCTCGCAGCCGTGAGATAGACACCATTGACGTCCCTAACATGCGATGTCTTGGAAGTCAACTCGTTACCGGTTGACCAGATACACACTCTTGGTCTTCTCTGTACATCTACCGTTTCAATACCGACAGAGGCAAGAGGCATGACATGCGAAGCCATCATCAAAGTCCCCTTCCTCAAGACCACCTCTCCCTTCTGGATATCCTCCCCTGCAAACCTCCGATTCGCATACCTCTGTACGGGCTTTCTTACGGCAATACAAGGTACTTTTCCCGCGATTCGAACGGTATCTTCAACCTTGACACAAGCATCAAGCGCCTCCTCTCCCTCCGGAAATCGTGCACCAGTCATGATTTCAACGCAGGATTCCAAAGAGATCTCATCTTTGGGGGAAATAGATTTCGGTTTATCGCCCGCTGCGATCGTACCGCGTATGCAGAAAAATACCGGTGCTTCTGGTGTTGCGAGGTTTGTGAGAGATGAAGATATCGCGTACCCGTCCATGGCTGATGTGTCGAATTCGGGTGTTGAGATGGGGCTGTGGTAATCGCATGCTGCGACGCGACCGATGGCTTCAGCCAATGTCACGGACTCATATTTTTCGTCCTCATTTTGGCTCTTCTTCATTTCTGAAGCTGCATCTTCCAATTTTGACAGCGCGGCTGAGTACGATGTCGCCATTTCGCAGTTATCACACAAATTTGGTCTCTGTCCTTTTGGTGTTCTTGATGCTGGTTGTTTTCACTTTTCCCCATATTATCTTGTGCCCGGAGATACGTGAACGCAATGCGGATCACAATCTTACAAGCTAACCCAAAAGTAAAATAGCATTTCTAGCAGAGAGCTTTTACTCGTTGTTTAATAGTAAAATGTTCCAGAAATTTGGTCGTTTACGTCATTCGGTTCCTGTTTCAAACGTCAACTTGGCATCATCATGATTGTAGAGGCGCTTTTGTTGGAGTCAAGTACCGAGCTTGCCGACCAAATGGTTTGGTAGCCAGTCAGCTTGAATTCATTACACACCGCCAAGATTAAGGTTAGAGAATATTGAACAAAGAAAACTTGCTACGGCTGTATCAATTGAACTTCTCATCCGCTGGCCTCCGTCTCGAAAAGATGCCAAAGGTCAACATCGACACGGTCGGGAACGCCCCGAAAGACTGCTCTCGCGACTCTATTGAAGATATCTGGGGTCCAAGAACACCATACGTACATCAATGGCCCACAAGAGTCGATCATGCCTGTGATGAGACACCAGATAAATGGGTGCAAAATGCATGCGTCTTATGCAGGTACGTGAAGATGACGGATTGTCATCCTATCTATTAACCTTGCATCTAGTAATGGATGTGGCCTTGACATCGGCGTCAAAGATGGCAAAGTCGTCGGCGTGCGAGGTCGTGCTACTGACCGCGTCAACAAAGGACGCCTCGGACCAAAAGGCTTGAATGGGTGGAAAGCGATGCACAGCAAAGATCGCCTCACCCATCCATTGATCCGCCGGAATGGAAAGCTTGAAGAAGCGACATGGGATGAAGCGATGAATCTTATCGTCAAAAAGTCCAAGGAATTGGTTGACAAGTTGACAGCGCATAGTATTGCGTTCTACACCAGTGGGCAGTTGTTCCTTGAGGAGTATTACGTGCTTGCCTTGATTGGAAAGGCGGGGCTTAATACCCTTCATATGTGAGTACAGAAACTTTCTACGAAGAAGTAGTAGCTGATGGTCTGATAGGGACGGAAATACCCGACTTTGCACCGCGACTGCAGCGGCTGCTATGAGAGAATCCTTCGGTTCCGATGGACAGCCAGGGTCTTATACGGATATCGACTACACCGATTGTATCTTCATGGTTGGGCATAACATGGCCGCTACCCAAACCGTTCTGTGGTCTAGGATTCTTGACCGCCTAGCTGGACCCCATCCACCAAAGCTCATTGTTGTCGATCCAAGATACTCGGAATCAGCGAGCAAAGCAACTGTCCACCTAGCTCCTAAAATCGGCACCAACCTAGCCTTGTTGAATGGTATCCAGCATCTCCTGTTCAAGAACAACTGGATCAACGAAGAGTACATTTCCAAGCATGTTGTCGGCATGGAAGACCTGAAGAATACGGTACAAGGCTACGACCCTGAAAGAGTCTCGCAAATCACCGGCGTACCAGTCAGCAAACTCGAAGAAGCAGCCAATCTCATCGGTCAAACCCCCAGTCTTTTATCGTCCGCGCTCCAAGGCGTCTATCAGTCCAACCAAGCGACCGCCAGCGCCTGCCAGATCAACAACATCCATCTCCTGCGCGGTCTAATCGGTAAACCTGGCAGTGGTATCTTTCAAATGAACGGTCAGCCCACAGCGCAGAACAATCGTGAGACCGGCTGCGATGGTGAATTCCCAGGTTTTAGGAACCACCAAAATGCTGCACATATGCAAGAGCTAGCTGATCTCTGGAATATCGAGAGTATCAAAGTTCCACACTGGAACCAACCTACTCATATCCATAACATGCTCCATTTCATGGAAACCGGGTCTATCAGGATGGTTTGGGTATCCGGCACGAATCCACTTGTTAGTCTGCCGAACCTCGCTAAAGTGAGGGACATCTTCACCATGCCCGAGTTGTTTGTCGTTTGTCAAGATCTCTATATGACTGAAACAGCTGCTATCGCTGATGTGGTACTTCCTGCTGCGCAATGGGGTGAGAAGACGGGGTGTTTTACAAATGTTGACAGAACGGTGCATTTATCGCACAAAGCTGTTGAGCCACCTGGTCAAGCAAAGACAGATCTGGATATCTTTCTGGATTACAGTCGAAGGATGGAGTTCAAGAACAAGGATGGCGAACCGCTGACGCCATGGACTGAACCTGAGGAGGTTTTCAAGGCGTGGCAGCGTCTTTCTGCTGGACGGCCTTGTGATTATACCGGGATGTCTTATGCGAAGCTTACTGGTGGATCGGGCATCCAGTGGCCTTGCAATGAAGACTATCCCGTCGGAAAAGAACGGCTTTTCGACGATGGGAAATTCTTCACAGATATTAATTACTGTGAGAGTTATGGCCATGATTTACAGACTGGTGTCCCGTATTCGGAGGAGTACTACAAAGAACTCCGACCAGCAGGTCGCGCCATTCTCAAAGCCTGCGATTATGTACCTCCGTACGAGGATACGGACGATGAGTACCCTTTGAGGCTGTCAACTGGACGAAACGTGTTTCAGTTCCATACCAGGACCAAGACTGGACGAACAGCTCTGCAGAATGCGGCACCCGACCCTGAAATTCGCATCTCTGAGAAAGATGCCCCGAAATATGATCTTAAGACTGGAGACATGGTACTCGTCAAGTCCAGACGTGGACAAGTCGAAGTCAAGGTCAAAATTGGCAACATTTCTCAAGGACAGGCGTTCATTCCGTTCCATTTTGGATATTTCGATTCCAAGGATGGAAGGGCAAGAGCTGCGAATGAATTGACAATCAGTGAGCATAACATTCATCATTGACAGATTCCCATTACTGACATTCCTTTTTAGCTGAATGGGATCCTATCTCCAAACAGCCAACCTTCAAATCCGGTGCCATATCCATCCAAAAGATTCCCTCTGACGCAACCACCCCAGTGGCCAAAGAACAACAATCCGCAGCTGTCGCCAAAGCAGGGAAATACGACGCCGACGCATCAAAAGTTACAAAAGACGATTTCAACAATCGGGAACGTCAATTGGAAACTTGGCTAGGCGAAGCCTTCGAAACAATTCTCCTTCTGAGGGAAATAACAGAGGAACTGCTCGGCCATCTAATCTCCGACTCAGAAGCCCACTCAGGTGTTCGCATTCTCATTCAAATCACAAAAGACACAACAGACCGTTTAGAACCTCACGTAAAAAAGTTTGGAGAGAATCAAGGGAGGGGAAAACATACCGCTCATCTCCTTCGCGATGCGCTCTTCCCCAAGTCAGAAACGGATAAACTTCCCGCTCAGCTGCAAGTACTAGAGGCATTGAGAAGTTTGCAAGTCTATCTAGCGCATTTACGCGTGGGTCTTGAAGCGCTTAATCCTGTTAGTCAAGCAATGTGGGATGGGGGCTTTTTCGATGCGGTGCTTTATGCGATTTCGCAGGTTAAGAGGATGCAGGATTGGGTGACACAGCAGATCAAGGTCAGGGCTCCGCAGGCGTTGTTGGTTCCGTGTAAAGTTGAGTAACGATGGCATGATGTTGTTAGTTCGGGTAGATACAATTATAGTAAAAGATGCTCCTTTGTTCCTTTTCAACTGCTGTAAGTTTCAAGCGCCGATGTGGTTATAACGATCGGGCAGGATAAGATGCGTATATCGTGGAAGAATGGATCTAATTAGGTATTATATGCATTTCCATTAACCATTTAGGCGTTATGTTTTTCATTATTGGGCTTTCCAAAATGAATCGCATTCTATGCTTGGATAAAGTGTTTATAGTCTGGATGAAGAATGATTTGTATCTGTTGCAGAGGAGGCAAATAATTGTGACCCAAACTTCAATATCAATTGGGAGAATGACTTATCTCTCCTTACCGAGTTACCGCCAAGACGTTTCATCAACGTCGGAAATCTTCAACAAAACTTTCTCTTTTGGATGTGAACGACAGGGATGTTCTGGGGTTCTTTTCCGATTCGTTGTCTTGGCTCCATCCTAAGCGCCGTAGATATGCTTGGAACCCTCAGCTGCAGAATCACCGAAACTATGGACAGTGAGGTAAATATTCGTGATTTTACATGACCAATTTGTGTAAAATGGGGACGCCTCACAAGTATTATCCATTGTCGGGTGACGAGATACGTTTGCTAAAAGTTGAACCTTCTGAGGAGGTTGTGGATACGACCAACACCGCTAAGCGCCGACCTATAGTGTGCTCACTGGAGCATGTTTGTCTGCCACGCGTCTCCAAGAATCAACCCAACCAACAGTTCAAAGGGCGCGAGAGGATATGGCCTGAAATATCCAGCAAATACGACCTAACGACACTATTCAAAAAAGGTCGAGATGTACGCGCCGGGGAAAGGGATCAGACCATGTTGAGCGGGGAAACTGTCCAGGACGAGACACATCTCCCATGGAGGCATGAATGGGGAGACTTCATAGCTCTGTCCTACGTATGGAGTTACCCAAGGAGGCCAGAAGGAGAACCTCCACATACCATCATCGTCGACGGCTCAACTTTCGAAGTCACACCGAACCTGTACTACGCTCTAGCACATCTTGGCAAGAGCTTCAGGATAAGGCAGGGCTTCAAACTTTGGGTAGATGCAATATGCATCAATCAAAACGATACAGCAGAGCGCGGTCAACAGGTTGCTCGTATGCGAGATATCTACCAGTCAGCATGGCAAGTAGCTATATGGCTCGGTCCAGAAAGTGACGACAGTCAGCTCGCTTTCTTGGCCCTGCATTGGTTAGCACGCGAGTCGAAGCGCACGAATCCTTTGGAAGGGTTCTATCACGAGAGCTTTTCGATTGATCTGAGGCCTCTTCTTGTTATGTGGCCAACATACCAGAGTCCAATGAGGAAAGAAGTCTATAAAGCATTATTCCATTTCTTTACGAGGCCTTATTGGCGTCGCATGTGGGTTGTGCAAGAGATTGCTATGGGGAATCCCAATACACCGGTAATCTGTGGCGATGCCTGTATCTCGTGGAAGGACCTTTACGATGCCGTGACTCTTATCGGGGAAGATGAGTCGAGATTTGGAAGGGAAATAATCGGCAGTGTGAGACCGCAGATATTATCACAATGGTCATTTGAGGTTGCGCGGGATAGAGTTGTTCAAGGTAGAGACTGGGCTCCAGGACGGATGTGGGAAGTTCAGAGCACGATCATGTCTTTGCAGAACCATCAGAAGAAACCTACATCGAAGAGCGATCCGGGTATTCTTGTTCAAGCCCTGAACCTGGTGCGAGATTGTCGTGTCACGGAAGAACTGGATAGAGTCTACGGCATTCTTGGAATCAAGGCTATTACAGACAACCTTGTTTGGAACAAAACGCCTTCTTACACTATCACACTAAGCCAGCTATATGTCGAGTTTAGCTCTGGTTTCCTAGCGGCCGGTCACTTGAGTATCCTGAGGTTGGTATCTCGATGTGCTGGGCCGAGTCACACTGGAGATAAGACCATGAGCGATCTTCCGCCGATGTTAAGACAAAAGCACACAGCGCCGTTATCTCTCTGGGCAGTGAATCGCTTTACTGCTTCGCCCACATCAGGGACTCTGTGCACCCATGATGTTCCTTCCTGGACAGTCTGTTGGACTTGTGCTCCGGCTCCAACCGCACACCTACGAGGTGTTTATCGGGCCGACGCAGGTCTAGGTCAGCCGGGCCCAGTATACCCAACGAGTAAAGGGATGTTGCAAGTCCAGGGAGTTCCGATCGATACCATCGTGTCGTTAAGTTCATCTCATGGAACTGAAGCCGATAAAAGATATCCGCTGAACTTAGATGTTTCACAAAAGAGCATTTACGGGAGCCTGGAAGCAACAAGACAAGCCTTCTGGAGGACTATAGTAGGCGATACAACAGAATCAGGTGGCGAAAGAGCCCCCGAGTCTTATTCCTGGTTACTGAGAGATGCACTATGGCTGACAGGAGTTGCTGGTATTTACACCTACGATTTTGCACTTCACTTATTCATGGGTCGAAATCAGAATCTCCGCGTCTGCGGCTATACTCTAAGAGAGCTACTCATTGGAAGGGGTAAGCTAATGACGAGGCTGAAGCGTGCGGCGGGTGATAGGTTGTATGACATTACTGAAGAGCAGCGAAGCGCCTATTCATGGGCTGTTAATGCGATGGCTTGGAGACGCCTTTTTGGGACGAAGGAGGGAAGAATGGGAATGGGGACTTGCGCCGCTGAAGTTGGAGATAGAATTTTTATCTTAAGAGGGTGCAATACTCCGTTGCTACTTAGAGAGTGCAACAGCGGTTGGGCGCTTGTTGGCGAGTGTTATGTGCATGGGGTTATGTATGGAGAGGTATCGGCGGAGACACATGAGCTGGTGGATATTGCCATCTACTAGGGCCCTCTACGGGCCACCTGAGGGTTAGCATGGAGGGCATTAACGACGAAACGAACACAAATGAGTGACAGTCTTAACTACCGTAACTGATTTCGCTACTACAACACCAGCACATGTTTGTTAAATCTTGATGTTTCAATCCGTCCAGATCGTTTTCTCGGTACATGTGTCCATCCTCACTGCGGAATGTAGTCCTTGACCTCAGTCGTCCCAACTCTAGGCGGCTTCCCATCCGCATCCGCCTTCAGCTCATAGAAGATCTTGGTCGAATCAATATCCGACTGCTGCAGCTCAGGCGGATCAGGCGAGTAGTTCATCACAGACTTGGGGCTGCGTGGTCCCAACTGCACAGCTCCAAAACCCTCAGACGGAAGACCACGTTCCGGGAGACCTGTAATAGCAAACTCGTGTCGCAGGCCAAGAACGTGACCAAGCTCGTGCGTGAAAATCTTCCACATGACGTCCTTCCATTCTGGCTCAAAGGCATCGTAGAAGACGACTAGAGAGCTCAGATCGTCATTGTTAGGGAAGAATGCTCGTGCGAGAACACCTGCACCGTCACCCGCATGGTAGAGCACAAACGTAGCATCTTTCGCAAGAGGAACCCATTCAAATGTGACGCCGATGTCGGCTTTATTCCACACTTCAGCAGCTTGCGCAAGCTGCGTAGCCGCATGATTCGCATCATCCTGACTCTTGAAGCCCGCACGCCAAGCAGCCCACCTGACCACAGAACCAGGCTTCCAGCGCGGAACTTCCCTGTTGAAACCGACGACGATATCGGCGATACCGCTCTGATTCCAGTTTCTGGGAAGAGCGCTCTGCGTCATGCAGACGGGAGCTTTGCGGTGGGATTTGGAGGCATCTTGGTCGGTGGGTTCGTTGACATTCTGGGGTTGAATGGCTTGGATGGCTTCCTCGCCTAGGTTTTGGGCTATGGCGTCGAGGAGAACCTCTTTGCCTGAGGGGCCTGGGTTGGACATCTTGGAGGGGTCGAAGGGGGTTCCGCACCAGTTCTTTGGTTCGGCCAGGGTTGCGATTGGGTGGAAGGGATAAGTGAATTGTATTGAAGATGGGGCTGTGTCTGGCTAGATATGTCTTTTGGACAGGAAGTTGGCATCTATTTACACACGATAGACACTATGGCTACTAGGAAGAGTACAGTGGCAGCTGAACCCCAGAGTTCATCCAGTTTAGTTCTCTCACAGAGAGCTTGCCCAAGTCAGCCCGCTGCATTCCCTATTACCTCACATATCAACAAATGATGGCATCGCTGGTCCAGCTTCGGTAGTTGGGGGACTAAATGTCAGCCGCCTCCATGTGAGGAGGTGACACGGCTGTCTCCCCGATTGGTCGCGTGGGTAGCATTGGCAAACCGCTGGCTGAATAAATAAGAGCTGAAAGAATACGAAATATATGACTTCTTTATGTGTTAACGAGCAAATATGACAGTGGGATACTTGAGATACGATGAAACGGCAGGTTTGAGGTATGTGACGGTTGGTATTGGTGCAACTAAAATAGGCATTGATTGCGATAAAGTGATTAACTGACCGGTTTTAACCCAAGGGTCGTTATTTGCAAAATAACCGGCAATATGCGTTGCTACACCACGTGAGATTCATCAGTGGTAAAGCCAGCAAAGCATAGAAATCAATCAGAATTTTAAAGAGGATGATTGACGGAGAAGATCGGATAGTTTCTTCCCTGAAATTCACAAACCTTATAAAGTGTGATAAACCACCCAAAAACTGCGTGGGTTACCCTGGAAAGAGGAACTATGGCGGTACTGTGTAGAGAGAACCTAAAGTTATATAAGCACTGTACGATAGACGCCATTCCGGCTCGAAAGCACGTGCTTCATAAACTTGCACACTGTACGTTCGCCGAAGAGGGGTTAGTGGATCTTGAACTTTTCCATCACGACACCAGCACTTTACCATACAATCCACTATCAACCACTCAATACATCAAAATGCCCATCATCAACGCCTCAGTTCCTCCTACCACCACCGACGACACTCACTACGTCGTCTACTTTGCCTCAGGCGAACCCTCATGGTGCCCTGACTGTCGCAATGCCTTGCCCGCGCTGAACGCCGTCTTCGGTGACGCCTCAGCTCCTACTGCTCATCTCGTCATGGCTGGTTCGCGCGAGGAGTGGAAGGGAAACCCAAATAACAAGTACCGTCAGACACCTTACAAGATCGAGTGTCTTCCTACTGTTGTCAAGGTCAAATATGTGAGTTTTGTGACATTGGTGATTGGGAATAGAGAAGCTAATTGTTTGAAGGGCGAGGAGGTTGGACGTCTTGGTGACCAGGAGAGTCAGAATGAGTCTGATCTTCGCAAGTTGATCAAGCAATAAGTGTCGAGGTTTTTAGTACCAGAGCACTACCAACGATAGACCTCCAATAGACAAGACATCTTCATGATCGCCTTTCTCTCCGATTTAAATAATTCAAGGACACCTCTCCGTATACTCGGAAATAATTGTAGCATCCGAGTTATATATAAAGTGGAAATTCCCCAGTTCTCCAACATTGATCATCCATGAACAAACGCCAACAAACTTGATAAAACTGCTAACGCTAACTTTCGTAGCAATGATCGGCACGCCAGCCAAGACATGCCACCTCAGTCGGAGAATGCTGGCCCGAACCACCGGCGGGGTTCAGGTACTACGTAGGTCAGCCATCTGAGGCTTGGGGTATTTAATAGAGCATTTACGTTGCTTGTGAGGGGTCGTGATCATAATCATCATCATCATTCATACTTCTCAAAATGACTTCCGACCAATTCAAGCGCTATGTCATCGTCGGCATGGGCGTTCGCTCAGCCATGTACTATCAGGCCATCATCCAGGACTTCAAGGATGTAGCAAAGCTAGTCGGCATCTGCGACACCAACCAAACTCGAATGGACGTCGCAAACGACCACATTGTTGAGCTCGGCGGCGAGAAAGTCCCAACTTACAAAGACACCGACTTCGACAAGATGGTCCAAGAACAAAAAGCTGATGTCGTTATTGTAACGACAATTGACCTTTTCCATCACAAATATTGCATCCGCGCTATGGAACTTGGCTGTGATGCCATCACTGAAAAGCCAATGACTATCGATGAGAATAAACTACAGCAGATGATTGATGCTGAGAAAAAGACTGGCAAGCAAGTGAGAGTCTTGTTTAATTATCGGTATGCCCCGCATCATACCAAGGTCAGAGAACTCATCGACTCTGGTGTTATTGGCGAGATCTCAACAGTGCATATGGATTGGATTCTGGACTGTGCTCACGGCGCGGATTTTATGCGTCGCTGGCATAGACATAAGGAGACGAGCGGCGGTATACAAATGCACAAGTCAATCCACCACTTCGACCTTGTGCATTTCTGGCTAAACACCGAGCCCGAAATAGTCTACGCTCTCGGCGACCTTCGATTCTACGGCAAGGAGAATGCTGAGAAACGTGGTGAGAAGAACCTTGGCGAACGATACAAGAACAACGACGATGCGAAGAACGATCCTTTTGCGTTCCAGCTTGATGATAATGAGCGCATGAAGAAGCTTTATCTTGACGCTGAGCATGAAGATGGTTATATCCGCGACAGAAACTGTTTCGGCGAGGGAATTACCATCGAGGATAATTTGTCCATGATTATCAAGTATAAGAACCGCGCTGTCATGACATACAACACCTACGCCTACGCACCCTGGGAAGGATACCGCTGCGTCTTCAACGGCACAAAAGGACGCATTGAGATCAACGTCGTGGAAAGCGGGTACAATCCTCTCGGCGATCCCGTCACCAAGGATGCTTCAGGCGAAGACGAGAAGTATATCCAGGGTGGTGTTGAGAACACTAAGATTGTGGTGTATCCCATGTTTGACAAGCCTTATATTGTGGATGTTATTAAGCAGGAGGGTGGACATGGAGGAGGTGATCCTGTGTTGTTGAAGGATGTCATTTTGGGGGATCAGAAGGATAGTTTCAAGAGGGCTGCTTATATTCGGGATGGTGGTAATGCGGTGCTTGTTGGTGTTGGAGCGAATCATAGTATGAAGACTGGGATGCCTGTTAAGGTGCAGGACTTGGTCAAGTGGTAGATACATAGCATCAACAGCAGGAATGTAGATAGAGACGATTTTCAAGGTAAAGAATGTATTGATAATGAATGAGTAATCTGTCTTCTAAATACAGTATTCCCAATGTCAGTGATAGATTGAGTTAAAGAACGTATAGGTAAACTGTCCATCCAAAGAAAACGTTTCTTAGTCGGAGCCATTGAAACTTCTTCCTCTATGGTTGCCCCATTCTCGCAAGAAGAGCATTGATATCAATGTTATTCGCCACGCCAGCGATTGCAATACCACCCCCAGTGGTATGTACCGTCGAAATCTGTTAGTCAACATTCGCCTTACTCTTGTCGTCGTTGATAAGACCAACCAGTGCCGTGCTTTGAATGGTCTTGATTTCCCCGACGTGTTGTTTGGTGTTTTGTGATACGGCGGCCTTGGGCGATTGTTCCGATGCTCGTTCGTCGCCATCGCTCATGACATTTGTTGGTTTCACTTTATCCTCATCCTCGTCTAGTGGCAGGATTGGCTTCGCGAATCTGATCGTCTCTTTGTTATCATTGCGAGGTTCGTTGGTTGTTTCCTTAACAACAAGCATTTGGTCACCGATCTGCTTTGTTGTGCCTTGTTGTTGAGACATCTTGATGCTGAGAAATGTCAGTGGTCGCTCAGCTGCAATGCAATCCAAGATTAATTTGACGTGCAAAGTAGCAGTACCAAGCGTTATGTTCAATAGCTCAATACTTTGGCCCAGCTGCTCGTTCAGTATCCGTATTCGTCCTTGGCGAAAAACACCAATCTTGGCATGGACGAGAAACGATGAGTGCCGCGTCCAGCGGGTTAAGGAAACACTGAAGTTGGTACAGGCCTGGTTACAGTTCTCAAGTGCGTCCTTGATCTCAGTGGAAAGAATGAGTTCTGTAGGGTCCTCTTTGATGGCGAACTCTAGTTTTGCTAGGAGCGGTCTCAGCTGTTGAAGTCCTGTTTGTATTGCCTTCATAGACTCGGGGGCATTGCGGATGTTTTGAATTGTATCGAAAAGCAGGCCCGCCCCCTGTCCTGTGGCGGCAATAATACCAACGAATGCGGCAGTAACGCTCAGGGGTTCTGCCATGGTTTGAGAGGAGACAACAGGGACTGAAGTAACTAGTCCAGAGGTTTGGGTACTGCTTCTTGAAGCGGCAGTCAGCACCAAAGGACTTGTTGGACCAACGTTACTGCCCAAACCCGGGTAAGTTTCAATGCTGGGGCTGGGTAAGATTGCTGGGGAGAGGTGGCGGTTTCGTGATGTGCAAGTTAGGCTCCAATGTCTCACCGGTGTAGTCTATGGCCAATGCCAATCACGTATCTGTGATTTCCGTACTTCTATTTTCATCGCCCAAGATCAGGCTCCGGATTTTGAGAAACCCATTGGTACTGGAAGCGACAACTTATCTTGTGCAATCTTACATGAATAAGCCACAATCAGAGGGGGCTCAGCAGACCTTTCGAGCTTTTTCATCGGTGAAGTCGCTCGGTGAATTCACTTTTTTGACTACGGCGCTTATTGCAACGAGGAGGCCATCGAGTTGTACCTGCCCAAGCGAAAGAGCAGCGCTTGGATACCTTTAATTCTCAAACGCCGACAGCAGGATGATAACAGGTTCCTTCTAACCGCCAGTGGGCCATTGCCAAAGCATGTCCGCACACGCAAGGCAGGCTCAGCGTTGGTATATGCATCAATGGCCGGTAATCTGACAACCGTACGTCTTTTGCTTAGTTTTGGGGCTGACACAAGTATTGAGGATGGTTTTGGAATGACGGCACTCACATGGGCGAGGAAGAAAGGGTTTACGGAAATTGAGAAGGTATTGAAGGCGCACGATGAAGGCAGGACATAATCTTTTGTTTCATAAGTATGATCTAGCTATCTTTACAAACAGTTCATAGACGAACTAACAGAACTGACATTCTGTCTCGTAACCTCAGCGATATCTGACTCATTATTAGCATTCGTAAGCACGCCAGCAAATATATCTGCCGTCCCAATATCCTCAACCTGCCCCAAATTATCAGGTGGAGACCCCAATAGTTCATAGGGCCAGAATGGCACACCTCCATTGTCGTTGAAGAGCGATGAGTCCAACAACGGCATATCGCTAAAGTCGAGTGGTGGAATGTTCGTAATCTCGCATAACGCAGCTCTTAGGTCGACTGGAAACGGCTGCTTGGTGTTGAAGAATGATTCCTGGTCGACCATAATAGCATCCTGCGCTTGGACTTGGTCCTTCAAATCTGCCGCGCCGATGCCAGTTTCGTCGTTCAAGGTGTCTGGTATCAGATCCTTATTCATCGCCGAAAACCGCTTCCGTGATTCTTCATCACCAATTTGGCCAGCGTCTGAACTCATCTTCGCGAAGCTCGTCCTTCCTGCTCTCAAGCTCGGCGGAAAGTCGCATTCATCCGGTAATCGCCCATTGCTGATACTCATGTCAAGAGTCATAACCAACCTCAAATAAGAGCTTGGTCGACTCTTCAGCATATCAAGAGCACTACTCGCCCCAGAATCATCTCTTTGTCGTGCTAAGTCCACCACATGTCGAATGGCTCGCATGACCCAATCTGTGATGTAGTACTTGTTCTTGTAGCTCTTCATTTGTTTGACGAGATTATCAACGTGCTGTTGTTTTTGGGAGGTTTTGGAGTGGAGTTCGACGTCGATCATTTGGAGAGCTAATGGGAAGGCGGTGCAGCCGATTCTGGAGGTGTTAGTGAGACCCTGGTTTGGAGGTAAGGGTACCTACGCTGTCATTGGAAGCCATCTTGATAAACCGAGACGGTCGAATTCGAGAAGACATTCCGTGACGCGGGATGCTGAGCCCTGGAGATCTTCACTTTGGCGACGGAGATGGACGTCTGATTGGGAGGTTGGTACGAGACTTGATCGGAGGATGTTGTAGTGGCAGACTGATAGGCGCGCAGAACTAAAATCGTCAGTGTAACTCTGAAGTCGAGACTGAATGACTCACTGGTAGTACATCTCAATGAGATTCTTGAATAAGATAATGGACTCTGCCATTTCTCCACTCTCGCCCCTCCTCTCCTCCAACGTCCCCTTCGTCTCACCCCAAGCATTATACCACCTTCTCAACTCAATACCACAGACCCCGGCATCTTTCATCCGTCCACTGAGCATCCAAGATGGATTATTATACAGCACCGCAACGACCATTAAAACATCTGTAAGCACAACACAAAGCTCCACAAGCTTCGCCAACAGCTCTGCATGCAGTGTCTTAGTCTCTGAATCATACACATCAGAATTATATAGCTCATCAGACAGGTCCGCACTGCCGAGCACCGAACATCCAGAGAATGAGAAATTCGCGGGCGTGATTTTTATACTTTGTCGAGAGGTAAGCGGCAGGAGGCGATCGCAGATTATGCAGCTCCACCAGAGTCGTTTGAGTGTGTTGCGACGTTTTTGGATCTTGGCGACTTCGGTAGGATTGGAAGGACGCAGAGCAGAGTAGCAGTGGGCTTTTGCGACGCGGGCGTACGATATGGCTATGCCGAGCCAGATTGATCCCAGAGGTTTGTTGCCTGCTATGCAGCGGGGGATGAGGTGGGTGTGGGCGAGGAGGAGGGATGCTTGGGCGATGGCGATGCAAGACTTTTCGACGCTGAAGTCGTAGAGGAGCTTTGCGCGGCGATAGAAGGCCAATTTAGCCTGGTGAACGTCTGGAAAGCCTAGCAACTTGATCGTCTCCGCTGAAACAAACTGAAGTCGTCAGTCAAACACACCATAGTCTTGAACAGATAAACTTACTCCAGACGAGATGAACAAAACACCCTGCAGGACCAACATAGGCATCTCATACTCAACATCCCCCTCGACAGAATTATACGAAAGCCAAAAGTCCTTCTCATTCAGAATCGGAAGCATCGGATGGACATGTAAGAAATACTGTCTCAAAAAGTCATCCAGCGCCGCTCTTTGCGGAACGATAAAACACCCTTGGCTGACAAGGAATTGGAGGTCTTGGGGGAGAAGGTCTTTTGTGTCGGGGACTTGGAGGAAGGCGTAGTCGGGGTGACATGGTGAACTTGGTACTTGGGTGATTTGTTGAGAAGGTAATAAGGCTGTAGATGAGATTGATCCTGGTCTTGGTGCTGCAGGAAGAGGTTGTTGAATTGGTGCTTCAATCGGCTTTTCGGCCGCTGATTCAATTGAGCGTGGTGTAGGCGGAATACTCGGTCTCAATGTCGGATTGGTCGATCTAATAATTAGTTTAATTATCCAGAAGAGATAGCGAAACTCACATTATGCCATGTCGTCGCTTAAAAGTACAGACCTTGTCGTTGTGTCGACAATTGACACAAGGACCCGAAGGATCCTCGATAATACACCGAACTTTCCGGGCGCGACAGAGGTTACACGCCCTGGAGACTCGTTTGCGCGTCGTCTTTGTCTGCTCCATATTGACTCCCTGATATATGGCAGAGTGGAAGTTCCAGTTGAAGAATCGGGTGGGTTATGTTGATTCTAAGTTCACTCAATTACCGCTTCGCGATTGGAAATCTGAAATACGTCAGTCAGTTCCGATGGGATCTGCCGACAGTTCCCCGCAAAATTAGACGTGGAGAGGATGAAGCTAGACTGTTTATGGGGTTGTTAACCCGAAGTGTCCAGTTGTCGGGTTAAGGGTGTAGGGTGGGATGGGAGCATTTAGGCGAGAGGGCCTATCAGAAACGAGTATTTCCATGTCTTTGCCGAGAGATCGAATGGATCGAGGGCAATTCGAGGCGCACGAGCTTGAGGATCAAGAAATAAAGTGCTTCTTCGCGATGAGGCTGTGTTTCTAGAATGATGAAACAAACGTCATGAAGGTTTAAGGTTGGCCGAAACGCATGGCTTTGAGGAGACGGCATTGCCGCCGCTGGCCAAAATGGCATGGGCTGTTGGTTGAAGTTTTGACGACGTCTCCACAGGAGGGACATGGCCCATGTTCATCCACAGATCAAAAATGACAACCAAAAGAATAGGTCCAGGGTAGCTTCTGTCCAACCCAGCCAGCAACACTTCTATCGATCAACAATCATGCTCTCAGCACAGTCAGCAGCGGGGTAAGCGTTGCACGACACCAAACAGCACGATGATGACATACAATCCTATTTATCCGCCTATCAGGATGTCTGAGTGTTTATCTCAGATCATCCTCACTTTCGGACAACATACATAAATTCAACTTTTGCCCCTTTGCCTTTCCAATATTCACCATCTCGTCTCACCATAATCTTGAAGAACTACCAAGATGTCTTCCAACGATCTCCCCGCCCAACTGAAAGCCTCCCTCGAGGCATCCAAGTGCGAGTATCGCAACCTTGGAAAATCTGGCTTGCGTATTTCCGTTCCAGTGTTTGGATGTATGAGTTTTGGCGATAAGAGGACGTTGCCTTGGGTCATTGGTGAAGAAGAGGTATTATCCCCATTCATTTTTGTAGACGGGTACTTACACGCGACAGGCATTGGAACTCCTCAAAGCGGCTTATGATCGTGGTCTCAATACCTGGGACACCGCAAACACCTACAGCAATGGCGTGTCTGAAGAGATCGTCGGAAAAGCATTGAAGAAGTTCAACATTCCTCGCCACAAAGTTCTCATTTTGACAAAATGCCGCTGGGCCGTTGGTGAAGAGCCGTGTACGTCTCACCTCTGACATGCGCCCTCGCCAATACTGACATCGTACAGCCGCTCGACACATCAACTACAAGTCCGAGTTCGCCGTATCAAAAGACTATCAAAACCAATACGGTCTTTCCCGCGCAGCAATCTTCAATCAAGTAAACGCCTCTCTCAAACGTCTCGACACCGATTACATCGATCTTCTTCAGATTCATCGCTACGATGAAGACACGCCTCTCGAAGAAACCATGAAAGCCCTGCACGATCTCGTTCAGTCCGGCAAAGTTCGGTATATCGGGGCAAGTAGCATGTGGGCAACTCAATTCGCACGAATGCAATTCGTCGCTGAGAGGAATGGATGGACACAATTCATCAGTATGCAGAACCACTACAATCTTCTTTACCGCGAGGAAGAGCGTGAGATGATTCGGTATTGCAACGACACTGGTGTCGGAGTGATTCCTTGGGCACCACTATGCCGAGGCCATCTTGCACGACCCCCGAAAGACTTCGGATCTACGGACCGCAGCAAAGGTGAGAAGGAAAGTTCGGGGGAGTTGTCGGATGTCGATAATAAGATTATCGGACGAGTTATGGAAATTGCCGAGAAGAAGGGTTGGGCTATGGCAGAGGTTGCGTTGGCGTGGATCGGGGAGAGGGTCACGAGTCCTATTATCGGATTTAGTAGTGTTGAGAGGATTGACCAGGCTGTGGGTGCTAGAGGAAAGGTCTTGAGTAAGGAAGAAGTTCAGTATCTGGAGGAGTTGTATGAGCCGAAGGCTATCGCGGGACATACTTGACCGAGTCAATCAGCTAGGTATATACACTGAGGCATTTCTGTACTTGGGGGACAATATCTACAAAAACCCATCGCGGCTTCATGAATAGCAGTGCAGCCTTGGCTCAGGCAATCCACCAGAGCCACTAAAGTACCTTTGGCTGCGCAAGCATGGGTGGTCGAAAACATCACTCTGTGCAGATCAAGGGGGACAATAATACAGAAATATTACAGAAGAAATCTGAAACATCAGTCAAGTCTTGAAACTTACCCCTTCAGATCATATTGCGTGTGTCAGTAGTGTTTCGCCGTAATACTTGAGGTTGATGTGTCTCTTCCAGTGTGATCTAGAATATCGGTGAAGTGCCTTTAGCATACCAGATGCAAATGCCTGATGGATTGGCCGATAGCTTGGAATGGTCTTGTGTTGGGAAATAATTTCTTCGGACAAAACCATCTTTTCAAAGAACAATCGCATGTTATTAGATGGGCATGCCGCAGATATAGTAGTAGAACCCACCCTACATAAAGTATTCCCTATTTACCTCTATTCTCAAACACGACCTATTAAGATCTTACCTGAAATATTAAATACTAGCTCGTCGTCGCAGTCCTTCAGTTACTTGAAAGAACTCTTCACTATTCGCCCTCTTCAAACTCCTCAGCTCTTCAACCTCTGCCCTCACCCTGGCCTCAGCCTTAGTTATTAAGTCGGTTTCTCCAAGAGCTTCAATTCGCGTTCTCACAATCTGTATTCACTCATCTCGTTCCTCTTTGGAATCATAAACATCTCCCAAACTACATCCGTCTTCAAAACTACCTTCGGAGGTATCATCATAATCATCGTCAAATTCAATCTGGACTCCCACTTCCGTGCAGCAATCCCCTGTCGTCTCATGTTTATGGTGGCCATTCTCCTCGTTGCAGCGGGTTTTAAGTGCAGCTCGAACACACTGATTCCTGGATCGTAGCTTTTCAAGATTCTCGTCTTCCTCAATAGCCCTCAAAAGGTGAACCCAGCCTTGTTCAATGAACGATTCTCGCTCATTCGCACTTTCAAGTTGGTCTCGGTAGGTATTAATGAAGTAGGCGAGCATGCTAGCAAACCAAACCTCATTCGCAAAGACCCAGTCTGAAGCGGATGTTTGAGTTTTAGTCTCATAAGCCATATCACTCCACGACTTAGACTTGGCAACATCACCACCACTCAACCAAATCTCGCTGACCTTCATATAACTGCGGAAGGGATAAAGCGAAGAGTCTGAAAGCAATCGCGAGGCGGCGTCGGAGGATATCAAACTTGTTGCTTCCAAGTCTCCCTCGTTGAAATAAATCTGGCCTAACATTGCGTAGCCTTCGTAAGCGCGATCGAAGTCATCACTGCGACGCAAGCATGTCTCAATGAATTTCAGTGTGAGTAATGCCATCCTGTCCTTGAACATGGGGACGGTGTTAGACAAGAGCTTTGCTTGTTTCTTCCACCAATCTGCCTCATCCAAGCCTTTCGAGTCTTTGGTCAAATAGAGGAGTGAGTAGCAATGTAGAAATTCGTCATAGCCAGGTTTCATGAGACCAACATTTTCAAGCTTAGAGACGAGAGGTCGAATCACACTAAGTATCGTGTCTCGGTCCAGATTTTCCATTGTCAATGTTACCTCCTTGACCTCCAGCAGTTCGCGAGATAAAGCAATCGATCTATCGTACTGGCCGAAATGGGCTAGGTTCTTTGCCATGTTAAAAAGCCAGTGTTTGCTTACTGACTGTACCTTTTGGATTCCGAAGCGCTTGGCCTCGTCAGTGGCTTCAACGCAGTACCTCATAGCCTCCTCTTCATCTCCGATAGCAGTGAAGGCGTATGATCGAAAGGATTGGATTTGCCACCGAAAATATATATCGTCGGTTTTGGAGCCGACACTTTCGAATACTTGAATGTACTTGTCACATGTAGAAAGGAGTGCGTGGAACCCTCCACTTCGATAAAGAGCAGTGATTCGGATGTTGTACAATTCTAGGATATCCGTCGTCGGCTCTGCTCCTGACTCGTCAAAGATGTCGATACCTTGGCCAGCAACGATAGCTGCAGCTGCGTATTCACCAGCATCTGCAAGCAAAAAGGCTGTACTTCTAAGCCACTTCACTCTGAAAGCGAAACCTCTTTGCGTATGGCCGAGGCTGTAATCCCAGACTAAGCTGGTGCATTTTTCTCTCTCCTTGCCAACGATCTTCTCCAGTGACCTTGCAGACTCTACAGCCTGTTCTGATCTATCGAAACTAACTCGTATGCGCATTTGCATGTTGTAAGCTTCGACCTTGTAGAACTCGGTCTGTGGTCGAACAGGAAGAGAATTGGCAATTTCGATTGCTTTTTCTACCAGCCTCTCTGTATCCTCGCCATAGTCTTGGAATTCATCCATCTTTAAAGCAGCGAAGTTTAGCAAACTGCAAAACTCGTAGAAGTCACTATGGCCCGATGTCTTGGCCATTGAGATAGCTGTAAGCCTCTCTGCCAGAGGCCGCCTATTCTGCTGTCTTGCCGCCCTTGCCGCTATGATTATGAGAAGCGGAGGCAAGGACTTTGCAGATGAGGCTACCAGGTCTGCAGTCGAAGTCTCTAGCAATTTGAACATCTTAGAAACACCTCCAAGACTCCTTGACAGCCTTGAAACAGGGAGTGCGTGAGGATTGCTTAGATATTCAGGGAGCGATGATAACACGGTCTTGTTGGAAGCTTTCATCGTTTGACCTTTGCGGGATTCAATAGCAGCAGCCTTCCGATATGGGACAACGGGCTCATCGTTGTCGTTCGGGAAAAAGATAGCCAGGTTCAACCATGATTTATAACGTTCGTGCTGAATCCCAAAGAGCTGGAGACGACGTCTCAGTTCACCTTTGAAATGTTCGGTCAGATCCTCCAACGGTATCTCGCCCATTACAAGTTCCGTCCAGTAATCAAGGATATCAACTTGTTGGTTCTGTACAGAGTCATTAAACATCACCAAGAGGTATTCAACGAAGACGCAAAATTGATGTGTTCCTAATGATTTGAAAGACTCCTTGGGAATCTGCCTCTTCCGATCTTGAACTTGGCTGAGGTGGAAAGGCAGAAACCTGGACACGTATAAGATGAAAGGAAACCGCCGTGAAAGGGAGAGAGCTCCGTCGTCCGTCAGTGGATAGCCAAGATCAATCGATTCAATATACCTGAAGCAGGCTGAGCGCATAGACTCGTGAGCGTCAGAAAGATCAACTCTGAAGTATGAAATTGCCGAGTCTTCGTGGTCCCATTCGTGCTGAGGCCGCATAAGGAATTCAGATACTGAAGCATGGATCAAATGATATCGACCGTCTGTGACAGCGATTAAGTCTCCGCATCCATCTACGATACCGTCCGTAGTGATGAGATAATCATCGACGGTGCCACCTGAGTTACACTGTGAAGCATATGCATAACACAAGTCCTGACCTGTCATCGGTTCGGGGCAAGCAAGTAGAGCATACAAAAGATACTTTGCACGCTTCATCGATACAGACGGTCTTATGACTGTTCCGCCTGTGCGGGTCATGAGCCGTGCGAACAGACGATGATATTCGCGGTCAAGGTCGTGCGGAACCTGCTTGAGAGTCTCCTTAACTTCTTCAACACTGAAACAACGCCTGAGCTCTTTCAGGGCCAAGGTAACCCAAAGAAACATGATTTGGGACTTCGCCTCTAAAGACGCTTGGATCATATCTCTGACGGTTTGGGAATGTATGGCTAGAGATGTGTCCAGCTCAACTGATATGACCTTCAGCAAGTCATTTCGGATTAAACGGTATGTTATCTCCAACCTTGGGCAGTTCATCTTGAGAATCGTGCGCAGCGATGATTCTCGGCCAGAAAGAAGGACGTGAAGTTTGTTGTGGCCTTTGGCTAGATTCAGAATCGTTGGTAGACTTCCCTCTGTCTGATTGTTCCAGTCGGAGGAGGATTCATCAACACCGTCGATTATGAGGTAGACCTTTCCCTCAATCAATGATAGGGCGATATGAAGCACTCCGGTAAGCACTTGAGTATCAATAACAGCGCTTTTGACCAGGGGTTCGGAGATTCGCTCCAGGTTCTCGTTTTTTATGTAACCCAGGATTTGCCAGACCAGTGTCCGTAAGAGATTGACAAGTTTCTGCTGGGCTTCGCTGCCAGACCAAAACGAAAAGTGCAAAGCTGTCTTCTTTCTTACTCTGAACTCCCCGGCTATGGCCTTCACTAGAACGGACTTTCCACAACCTTTTATGCCAACAATGCATAGGATTCGGTAAAGATAAGAGTCCGGAAGAACGGCTGAGTTTTGCATCCAGTCACAGAATGTTGTATGAGACCATATCCAATCGCAGGTACCAGCAGTCTTGTCTGGAATAAAGCTGCTACCGGAAGGTTGTAAAAGAGCTTTTAGCTCCAGTCGTCTTGTAGTAGACGATCTGATTTCCAGATCTAGGCGATGGTAAGCTATGCACCTATAGAGATTATATGTTCTTACTTCTGGTCACAGCATCTTGTCCATGGGCAATGAGCAGTGTCAAAGATGTTTTCAACTGAGACAGCCGAGTAAAAGCTTCATTCAGTGATTTATCAAGCTTTGTAGATAGGAAGAAAGCCCTCTTTAGGTATCTTGAGGGCTCCTTCGTGATCTCTGAATTTTGAACGAGGTTCCGAAGAGATGAGAGCTCAACCTTGAGTTGTTTCAATGGCGGCGATAGTCGTTGCAATCGAAGCTGGTCTACCCCTCCGTTCTTCCATTTGTTCTGAATATCTTGGAGGATAGACTCTAGGTCTTGCAGTTGAGTAAGCAAGTCCTGGATAGTTTTAGCTGCAACCTTGCCTTTCCTTAGTCCGCGAACACCTGTGGAAACTGCTTTGATAATCTCGATGAGACCTGGGACAGCCGCGATAACGCCGACAATCTCCATGGTGAGCCCAGAATCTTAATCTAAACGGAAAGTCGTTGATGGGAGATGTAGTATTTAGGTGCAATCTCCAATACTTAAGAATCCGCTGAAGCGGGGCTGTGAGGCCACCCAACTCACCAGACTGCATAACTGGGCTGCTTACTTGTGTCTTGCCCATTGGCTGGAAGACCGCCTAGAGGTCGCCTATTATTTACCGTAATATCACTTATCTCGGCCCAGACTGGTAGCTTCCTGCTGGTATTGGAGTTTCCGTCTCTATAACAGACTCCTTAATGACAATCTCAATCTTCAGTCAAGCTCGCAGGATAAAACTGGCAAGTTAGCATTTTACGAGGGGATTAGCTACTTGTGGCTCAAAGATCAGGTGAACCTCCCCTGTAGGATTCTGGCTTATGCGTGTAAGATTTTACAGCACCAATTATCGCATCCAAAACCAATCATGTCCTTCGCCCCCGGAGCCTGATTCTCAAATTTCAAAACCAGAAGCTGGTAAATTACACGTGAAAGCTACTGATAATAGCCAACATCGGTAAACTATTGCAGCCTCATCTAGATAATACTCGCAGAATGGGAGTTGGAAGCAGGTGGAGGTCTACTCTATTGATATCATGGACAATATTAGGGTCTCCAGAGCAGTCGTGAACTTAGTTGTATACATGGTATCTCCAGAGTGAGTTTAGTGTTACATGCATACGAAGAACGAAGTGATTGAATAACTCCATGATCTTCGCAGCACCAACACTAACCCAATAGTTCTCCCCTACTCCTTCTTCCCAACCTCGACAGCTCCATCGCCCTCAGTCTCCCTCTGCTTAACAGCCCAAGCAAGTTCCTCATCCGCCTTAGCAGCCCTCTTCTCATCCTCCTCACCCAACTTAACATTCCTAACAAGATAAACCATCAAAAGCAACAGTCCCGAAACACAAACAGATCCAATAGCAAGAGTCTGCTGCGTCTCACGATAACATTCATCAATAGCGATTCGGTCGGCACTGCCAATAGTATAGTTCTTGGCAACGACGATAGACCCAAAGATCTTGCGACCTTCGGCTTGACCGAAGTTGGCGATGAGTTTTCGTGGGAGGAGTGAGTTCCAGATTGCGCCGCTGACTGTGACGCCAAGATTGGAACCGAAGCCTAGGGAAGAGAGGTATACGGCTGTTGCGATGGCGACTTGTTCGTTTTCGAGAACGGCTTGCAGGGATACTTGGAGGGGGACTTGAGTGAAGCCTCGACCAACACCGAGAAGTGATTTGGTGGTGATGAAGGCAGCCTCGCTAGCGATATGTGTGCCAGAGATGTTTGTCAGGTAAATCGGTAGTCCAGCAGCCAAGATAATACACACAACTCCAGCCATGATCAGAGGCTTCGTGTTCTTAATGAACTTGAGCGACAAGCCAGCGACAAGCGCACCAACGTTATACGCCACGCGCTGCGCATTATCAACTCTTGTCGCAGCACCAGGCGAATAATGACCAGCGACTTGCAAAAAGCTGGAAAGGAAAGGCCGGTAGATACTATCCGACATAGCGATGATAATAACCGATGCGCAAGCGACGATGACGTTGTGTTCGCGGATAGTGCGGTAAGGAATGATGGGGTTGGAAGCGAACTTGCCATCCCAGACAAGAAACGCGATGAAAGTCAAAACACCGAGGATGATAAGGACGATGGAGGATGGGCGACTCCAGCGATCGGTGTTGTTGCGTCCTGCGATTGTCATGGGGAGTAAAGTCATCGCCAAACCCGCAACAAGAAGCAAAGCACCGAAAAGATCCAATTGAGCTCCGACATGCTTTGCTTTTCCCAACGGTCCACTCTGAGCACCGTGCATGAAAGACACCTTCTCAGCGATGAGACCAACACGTTTCGCGCGCCGATTCATCCATACCATGATCCCAATAGTAGGGATCGCAGTAACAGGAAGAATAATACTCCACATACCGTATCCCCATCTCCAAGATGAATTAAGAAGGATATGTTCACCCAGATATGTTCCGCCGTAGAGAGTGGGGATCGCGGAGAGGGACTCGGGAAGAGTGAAAAGGATACCTCTGTTTACGAGGGAGGTTATGTCGGCGATGAAAATCTGTTGGACGATGTTCCAAGCTGAATCGCCTAGTGTATCAAAGATTGTACCAGCCTAAATCGTTAGTATTGGTGATACAAAAGATGAGGGGACTTACGAGAAAGGTATCGACGTTGCGACAGGATGCATACATCGCGTTTCCAATAGCCATAGCGAGGGCACCACCCGCAAAACCCTGGGCTCTACCAAAATGCTACATCCATCAATCAGCACATATCCCACTCTCAAACTCATTGAACACCTACGTTTGCAAGCTTAGCCAAAAGCGGATATGAAACAATCCTGACGATTCCCGCAACGATTGATCCAGTCGCCAGGAGAGAATGAGCCTTGAAGTGACTTGTCGCGTATGGCTCGTAGACATTTTGTGTGTAGACTGTTAGGTTCATGAAGAAGTTCATGAGAAGAAGACTGGAGGCTATTAGCGATGCTGTGGAATCGGATGAGCCGGATGTGACAGGGTGGTGAGGTGACTAACCAGCCGATTGCTACGCCGAGGGTTTTGGTCGTCCATAGTTTGCGAAGGGCTTCGTTTGCAGAGCGAGGTCTTTCGACTTCTGCCGCTTCGGCATCGCGAGTCGCTTCTTCTGCCATTGCGATAATTTGATACAATGATGGCAGAACAACAGAAATTGGAGAACAAATTTTCTCTCCAGGACTGGGCTGACCGGCTGTTATAACTTTCCAATAATCCCCTCAACCAAATCCCCGGAACGTCGCTCATCCCTCTTTATCCCACCCAGTCCAGGATTATCACGAAGATCTTTTCTCATCGTGGTAAGAATAGCTGATTGATAGCAGGTCTTGGCGAAAAGTCTCCCTCTAAATTCTCTTCACATCCCTGCAATCCATGCATTAAGCACGTCGGTTAAAGTTACTGTCGGCCGCTTACTAGAAAACAGTGACCGCCAAGACACTATCACGTAAAAGTTGAGAGGTTATCAGACCTTTCGCATCTTATCAGATGGGCTTTTCAAGAATAAGATCCACATTTAACGTACCATTTGACCCTGAATTGAGTTTGATAAGCGGGGCTAGAGAGGATGGGGTAAGAGGCCGTTGAAGGTGGGATTGTCACTGAAGATGCGGAAGATTCCGCCAACGGAGGAATGGAACGGATGTGTCAGACTTCGGTAGTGATTCACGCGAGATGCAGGGTGGCATGTTGCAGTGTCGTATAGATCCATGTTACCTTGAACTTATGCATATTGAATACTCGTAAAAAGTAAAGAATGAAGAAGCCATAACCATGCTATGCAATTTATCCTTTCCCATGATTCCCCACCAGCTTACTTCTTCTCCTCTGCTCCCTTGGCAATCTTCTCAGCCTCCTCAGTAGCCTCTTCGACAATCCCATCAGTCTCCTCCTTACTAAAAGCATCCGTAAACTTGACCCAACTCCCATGCGCAAGCCCTGTCCCCGCTCCAATTAACAATCCCAACCCAGCAGTAGGAATAGCCACGACACCCGTGAGCAACGCGCCAACACCCATGCCCAATCCACTCGCCACACCAGCACCTATGCCCGTCCCCATAGCACCGCCCTGCAACCAGCCTTTTTCGAGTCGTTCAGCAGTTTTCATAAGCTTAGCTGCTTTTTTATCGATTTCTCTTGCTTCAAATCGAATATTCTCTGCTTCTTCGGGATCGGATTCATTATCTGCTTTTTCGTGGAGCTCAATTGATTTTTCTTGAAGGTTTTTTGCTTCTTCGACGCGGGAGTGGATTTCCTTTACGATGCGGTCTTTGGTAGCCGATGAGGATTCGGTGGGGGTTTCGCCATTTTGGCTGTCGTTTTTGTTGGAGGAGGACATGAATTGGGCGGGGATTGCGCCTGAGAAGATTGAACCCAGTGCTTCGTTCATGGATGTTAAGACAGGGGTATAACAGAGTATAAATAAATGGATTGATAGACTAGGTTGAGATAGTGTTGATAAGAGTGGAATGTGGCTTGTTAGGAAATCTTGTTTGGAGGTTTGCTTGTTTTATGAGATTACAAGTGGGGGTGGCGGATGACGTACATACACGTGTATTTGTCTGCAGCAGGATTATTGCTATGATGCTATCTGACTATCATTGTCATCACGATGTACGACGGGTATCACAGCAGGGGACTTTTCAAGATTTACTTGTGTCTTCTTGTATAAAGGGAGGCAGAGATGGGTGAATTAACGCGGGTTCTAAAGCCACAGCAACAACCGGCCGGTTAGTGCAGGTGGTTAGTTCAACGGAGTATGACGTCGCATTGAAGGTTCAACGGTGGTGAATGAAGCAACGGGCTCAACGTCCGAAAGTAACCACCACGTATCACAGACACCGCCAATTTCTTAAAAAATTGAAAGGAAACTATCGCATCAGCAGTCCATTATTTACTCCCTTGAAATGTCACAATAAACGCGCCTATAATGACCAGCCACAAGTGTCATGCTTTTGCGCGTCAACTACCCTGCACCTTGGCGCGACTGCTTATTAACCCTCCATCGCGGGGAAATCATGCTCCTAATTGGCCAAGACCAGCCGTCATCCCTTAACCATCTCATCCCTTGCACCTCAGGATCATCTCAACACATGTCCTTCCATCTCATCTCTACCATCATCAGCTCAATGGTCCAACCTACCTCTCAATTGATCTTACACTGAACGCCGTAATTGACAGCGAGCCTCTTCCAAAATGTCCCGCCTAGGCTCCCCAGACCCAGGCGCGTCAGACAACCATCGCCTCCTCGACATGGACGGCGAGGCCCAACGCGGAAGACCCGAAGGTGCAGCCGCAGATCTTATGCGTCGACTCGGTGTATCTCCAGAACGAAGAATTAAAGTCACACCCGAGGATGATGCGCGTGTGTTGGGGAGGATTGATATGGTTGTTTTACCTCTTATGCTGGCAGTCTACTTCCTCCAAGGTAAGTGCTGACATGATGAATGAGATTGTTGGTCAGTGGGTTAATATGTGGTAGGCCTCGACAAAGCAACAATCGCATACGCCTCCATCTTCGGCCTGATAGAAGACACCCACTTAAAAGGCAACCAATTCTCATGGCTAAGCAGCATAGTCTACGTCGCCCAACTCATCGCGCAATTTCCTCTCGCATGGCTCCTCGTCAAACTCCCCATTGGAAAATTCACAGCGTGTATGGTAACACTTTGGGGATTGACGTTGACATTTATGGCTGCTGCGCATACTTTTCATAGTTTGTTGTTTGCGAGGTTTTGGTTGGGTGCTTTTGAAGCTAGTATTGCGCCGAGTTTCGTTGCTATTACGCAGATGTTTTGGAGGAGACGGGAGCAGCCGCTTAGAATGAGCTATTGGTATGCTATGAATGGGTTTACGGGTGTTGTAGGTACCTCTTCCCATCTTTCGAGATCTTACTAATAATGGGTAGTTTGGAAGTTTGGCGACGTGGTGGCTTGCCCAACTCCCCCTCGGTCTAAAACCATACCAGGTACCTTCACCATCCTCTCACACATATCATATACTGACATTCTAGACCATATTTGTCGCCTTCGGAATCATCACAGTCTGCTTTTCCACAGTTCTCTTCTCTTACATGCCCGACTCCCCCGCCGAAGCCAAATTCCTCGACAAACACGATAAACTCATCGCTATTGAACGACTGAGGATGAATCAGACGGGTGTCATGTCTCGACAGTGGCGATGGGATCATTTCTGGGAGACGATGAGAGATATGAAGACGTGGCTTTGGTTCGCTCTCATTTTCAGCATCTCGTACGTGAATTCACTATTGGTTGAGGATATTTACTGACCGATTGCAGGGTTCCTTCTGGTGGTGTTGGCTCTTTTGGACCTCTGCTTATTAAATCGTTTGGCTTTGACTCTTTCGAGGCTATTCTGTTTAATGCGCCTTTTGGCATTGTGCAGCTTATTTCTACTGTCGGTGGATCTTATGTTGCGACAAAGTATCACAAGAAAGGTCCCGTCATCGCTTTTCTGGCCATCTTTCCTATTCTTGGATGTATGATTATGCTTTCAACGCCTCATACACCTGATGGTAGGAATACCTTACTTGGAGGATACTACATGATCTCTGTTTTCCCAGGAATTAGTGAGTTTCATGCCTCTTTTACTTTACGAATGCTGACAGGTCAGTCCCGTTGATCTACTCGTGGTCCTCCTCCAACACAGCAGGCGACACCAAAAGCAAATGCAACTCATCAGTCCTCTTCATCGGCCAATCCCTCGGCAACATAATCGGTCCCCTCCTCTACAAACCCAGCGAAGCACCCGAATACCACAGAGGTTTATCCTGGAATTTACTTCTTTACATGGCCATCGAAGGCTTAGTCGTGGTAACGACTATGTACCTCGCCTATCTCAACAAAGACCACAGTCGACGTCGCGTGGCAGCCGGAAAAGATGCTGTTATCGTGGATTATAGCTTGTACTCGCCTGAAGAAGCTGATCGGCTTAGAAAGGCAAAGGGAGCGGATGTTGATGGGAATGTGGGAGATAAGGCTTTTGATGATTTGACGGATTTGATGAATGATGAATTTCTGTTTGTTTTCTAGATGCGGTTAGAGACATGGAGGTGGCCGATTACGTTGACGGTCGATAGCTCCCGATGTTGACTGCCGATTGCTTCCGCGGAACGGGAACCAATCGGATGCGCTGAATATCCGAGTTGGAGTAAGCAGTGAAAATGACGTACCTGCTCCGAGAAGAGTGAAAGTTTTAAGTGAAGCTTGAACAGAAATGATATCTCGAGACTTTTGTAATGGAAAAAGCAAAGAAGTACCGCCGAAGCTGTGTTTATATGGCCTTGAAGCATGGGCATCAAAGCGCAGGTCAAACGGATCTAACACGGATTCACGGCCTTGATTCTGACCAATTACCTCCCCAGAAACGCCAAGTGCCGAGCGCAAATTGTGGGGAGGTTCTTCCTCGGAAGCCATCAATGGTCACTCTGGGGTAAATAATCTGGGGCAATCCAGACCCATTGACGATCAGCCACTATCCGAAGACACAATACAAATACTCTTCGCCATCCTCCTCCATTCCCTAGCCTCTAACCTCCCATCCTACCTCTGTATCATTTATCATGGCTCTTACAGAACTCCTCATCTCGCCCTGGGCACCAGTAGCCCTCCTCGTCGGAGTCTTCGCATGGTACATCCTCCCCTGGATCTCCAACAAAGACCTCCGCGGTATCCCTGCTCCCTTCCCAGCACAGTTCAGCAATCTTTGGCTCCTGTCAACATGTCGAAGAGGAAAGAGATACGAAATCGTTGATGAGGTTCATAAGAAGTTGGGAGTGCTGGTTAGAATTGCGCCTAATCATGTCAGTGTTGCTGATGCGGATGCTATCAACACTATCTATGGTCACGGAAATGGTTTCTTGAAGGCGTGAGTTCCAACGTCACTAAAAGGAAATCAAGGGAGACTAACTAGGGTGCAGGGACTTTTATGATACCTTCGTATCTATCCGTCGTGGTCTTTTCAACACACGCGACAGAGCTGAGCATTCTCGCAAGAGAAAGATTGTTTCGCATACCTTTGCTCCCAAGTCTGTTCTTGAGTTTGAGCCGTACATTCGACAGAACCTTGAGATCTTTATCAAGCAGTGGGATCGTATCTCTGCTAACAAGGAACGCGATGGTTATGGACGCGTTGACTGTCTGAACTGGTGTATGTCTCCTCCAAATCTACTTCCGAGCTTCACTGACAAGTTTTAGTCAACTTTCTCGCTTTCGACATCATCGCTGATCTGGCCTTTGGAAAGCCATTCGGTAAGTCACTTTGACATAATGCTGTGATATGGGCTGACATTTCCAGGCATGCTCGCCTCAGGTGCCGACATCGCTGAAGTAAAAGCCTCCCCAACCAGCCCAACAATCTACGCCCCAGCCGTCGAGATCATGAATCGACGCGGCGAAGTCTCCGCAACCCTCGGCTGTCTCCCCCAACTCAAGCCCTACGCAAAGTATCTCCCCGACCCCTTCTTCAGCCAAGGTCTCCAAGCTGTCGAAAACCTAGCCGGTATCGCCATCGCCCGCGTTAGCGAACGTCTCGAACGCGGCGGCGACTCTACCCGTAAGGATCTGCTCGCTCGTCTCATGCAAGGTCGGGATGAAAAGGGTGAACCGCTTGGTCGGGATGAACTTACCGCTGAGGCGCTTACTCAACTTATTGCGGGCAGTGATACTACTTCCAACTCTTCTTGTGCGCTTTTGTATCATGTTGTTCGCACGCCTGGTGTTATGCAAAAGCTTTATGAGGAGATTACTGCTGCTGTTCCTGAGGGAGAGGCTATTCCTGATTTTGAGGATGTTAAGCATCTTCCCTACCTGGGCTACTGCATCAACGAGACTCTGCGTATTCACTCTCCCTCCGGCATTGGTCTTCCCCGCGAGGTTCCTCCCAACCACAAAGGCGTTACTCTGCACGGACGATACTTTGGACCCGGCACAGTACTCAGCGTTCCTACATACACGATCCACCACTCGACGGAGATTTGGGGACCCGATGCTGATGACTTTAAGCCAGAGCGCTGGGAGACTTTGACGGATAAGCAGAAGAATGCTTTTATTCCTTTCAGTTATGGACCTCGGTCTTGTGTGGGTAGGAATTTGGCGGAGATGCAGATGAGGTTGATTGCTGCTACTTGGATTAAGCGGTATGATGTTATTCTCAGACAGGATGTTATGGAGACTCGGGAGGGATTCTTGAGGAAGCCTATGGGTCTTGATGTCGGATTGGCACGACGATGAATATTTATATGAAAGAAAGATAGTGGATGGAAATAAAAGGCGTTTGGGATTCATTTACTTTACATGCAGGCAGATGAAGTGGAAATACGACGACAAGTATGTCGACCTGGGATCCATTTAACAGTGCCATATTAATTGCACACAAGGGGGACGAAAGTGGTGACAAGAAAAAGCCGCGATTGACATGTTGCAAACCGAGGATGGGTGCGATCAAGAAAGACCTTCAACGTCATATTGTCAGCAGGTTGCATATTAGCCTTTCCCATATCGCTTAGTTGACCGGAGCCTCCCACTGTTATTCACGTTCAGCAGGTTGCATTAGCGCGAAAGATCAACTGACGCAAGTCAGTCAGTCTACTATTACTGTTTTATACATATTTACCAAGGCAATTCCAACTCTCTGTCCGAATTTTGCTTTTCCTTTCTTCCTTACGCCTTTAGAACCTCACCACAACCTACCCACCATGGTCTTCCAAACTGCCCCCAAGCCCAAGTCGTTGCTCGGCTGGCACCGCATTCTCTCCCCCACAGCAAGCGTCAAAGTATCCCCCATTTGCCTAGGCGGAATCAGCATCGGCAACTCATGGAAATTCTATACCGGCAAAAACGAGGATCCCTTCAAACTCCTCGATGCATTTTATGAGTTGGGCGGTAATTTTATCGACATCGCCAGCCTCTACAACTCAGAGCAATCTGAACAATTGATTGGCCAATGGATGGAAGAGCGTGGGGTAAGAGACCAAATGGTCATCGCTACCAAGTACACCGCTGGCTATCGTGCGTATAATCGTGAGAATGAGCCTATTCAGACGAACTTTACTGGAAATTCTGCTAAGAGCATGCACATTTCCGTTCGCGATAGCTTGAAGAAGCTGAGAACTGATTATCTCGACATTCTTTATGTTCATTGGTGGGATTACGCTACGCCTGTGGAGGAGGTGATGAGAGCGCTACACACACACGTCATGGCGAGGGAGGTCCTGTATCTCGGCATTTCCAATACGCCTGCTTGGATTGTCATGAAAGCCAACGCTTGTAAGCTTCACTCGGGATCCTTTGCTTACTGTGACTAATATTGTTAGATGCACGACAGCACGGCCTGACACCTTTCTCAGTGTACCAAGGAAACTGGAATGCAGCCATGCGTGATATGGAGGGGGAAGTCATTCACATGTGTGAGGATCAGGGCATGGCTGTGATCCCATGGGGTGCTCTGGGAAGCGGCTCTTTACTCACAGCTGAACAGCGAAAGGAAAGGGAAAATGACCCGGATGCACCAAAGATTGAGCCTTCAGAGACTGCCTTACGAACAAGCGAAGCACTGGAGAGAATTGCTGCCCGCAAAGGAACCACACTCCAATCTATCGTAGGTCATATCGCCCCCACATCAAACTCAGGACTAAAATCTACAGGCCCTTGCATATTTGTTCCACCAGACGACTTACGTCTTCCCCATCGTCGGCGTCAACACAGTTGAACACATCAAAGCTATGCCTGAAGCACTGCGTATCAAGCTTTCAAAGGAAGAGATTGATGAAATCCATGAAGCGTCTCCTTATAATCCAGGATTTCCTATGAACTTTACGCAGTACATTGAGCCCGTCAAGTATGATTTGTCGTGGACGCCAGCGGATCACCAGCAGTATCAGATGGCGGCGTGGATTGATGCTCCGCCAAAACCACTGGTAAGTAAATTTGACGCCTAGAAATTGTTGGTGAGGAAAGGCTAATCGTTTTCAGCCGTATCAACCGAGGACCGAATAGCTGTGCCATGGAGGAGAAAGATAGTGATAGATCGGTGGTCAATTTCGTCTATAAGATAGTAAACATCGGGTGCGAGTCTTTTTTGTTAAGGCTGCGAATGAACCGGCCGGACTGCAAGATCAAACAATTCTATAGACTTTTGTTGTCTTCAATTGTCTATACATCTACCAGATCCAATGTCAAAGCTCCTCTAGCAACTTCACATCTACTGTTTTCCTTTCTTTGCTTGAGCCCCAGAGTCCTTTGGGTCAACCTTCGCCTTATTCTGATTGACAGGCTTTGCCTTCTTTGTCGGCTCTTGCTCAGTGCCGAGTACTCCGGGATCCACGTTCACTATCTTAGGTGATTTGACCTTCTTGCCAGTTTGAGATTGAAGGTCTGCTGACGATTTCGTTCGACCCTTGATCGAGATCGGCGGTATGATTAAGGTTACGTCCCACCCCGGTTCTACAACGAATCTCCAACAGTTGGGCATTATGATACTGCCCGTGGGACCGATAACGTCGTATTGGCCGTTCAAGATCTGTTGGCCAATTACATCATGCTGTCCGAGTGCCTCTTTCATCTTCTGCTCCATGCCCTGGTCCTTGTCAGCTAGAATACAATTGTACTGTGGGGTTAACTGACCTTCCATTTCCTAATAAGATGGAATGGGAATATGAATTGTTGCCCAACGGCGTTGAACGTGATGGACTCCTTCCCTCCTTTGGTACATTTACAGTCATTTGTCTCTTGTATCGCACTCTGTTCAGTCACTGGATCTTGAATATTTTCCTCCTCAGTGGTCCAGTCACCCAATAGTTTGTCAACGATAGAAGAGCTCACTCCGGGCTCGTATATGGCCATTTGAAACTCTGCTGGGATACAAAGGGTAACCTCTGAGCTGATATCAATTCTCTGAGATTCGGGGCCCTGGTTCGACTGGGCCAAAGGCTCGAACACGAGGTTGTAAAGCCAAGTAGCAGTTT
This sequence comes from Fusarium citri, assembly GCA_004367485.1. Lineage (NCBI taxonomy): Eukaryota > Fungi > Ascomycota > Sordariomycetes > Hypocreales > Nectriaceae > Fusarium > Fusarium citri. The sequence continues at coordinate 92,500 of QHHH01000141.1, forward strand.
CATCGGGGCGCTTTTCCAAGGGTCGAAACGTAATTAGCTTGTTCTTCTCGCCACCTTCAGCATTGTCGTCGTTTTCTAATTGCAGGATAGACCCATCGCGATGTGGAAGTTGCTGCTTCGAAAGCTCCGTGATACGATTACAAGCCGCGTATGTCAGGTTCTCTGCCTGTTGTCGAACGTGTGGAATTTTGGATTCTTTCTTCTTTCCCTCCTTGTTGGCGGGCTTGGCCTTCGTGTTGGCTTTTCCTGACCTTCGTGTTGTCAGTGATAGTCTGGCTATTGCAATTGTCTGTGGTTCCTCACTTCCTTTCCTTTCTCGTCAATGCTGCTAAGAGCAGAGTGTTCTGTATAAGCTGGATGCCACTTTTATGACTCTCGATCACGCTGAGCTTGTACTGAACCTCAGGTCTATTGTACACCCAAAGGAACCTCTGCAGTGCTGTATGACCATCCATGAGGGCTTTAAGGTCCTTATGTATGTCCGATATTCTGCCCATGGTGGAATTGATGATGTTTAATAGACGGCGCTTGCATAGGTCTTTATTCTTTTCCAGGAAGTCGTGTAGCTCTCCCAGAATGAAGGAGAGATCGGATATTCTCGCAGCTATATCCAGTATTTCCCGGGGCGCATTGTGAATTGAAGCGTAAAAACGGTGTAGGTCTTTTGAAAGTGAGGTACCGGCCTTCACGACCTTGAAGATACCTGCCAAGATAGCAACGATAGATAGTGGATCCATGATAAGTAACCCTTGGAATTCGAGCCGTCAAGAACTTAAAAGCTCTAAAGAATCTGGAGTAACTGTGACTTTATCAGATGTAGTTCCAGTCAGATGCGGGGTATAAACGTTCAATCGTTTGCCTGCGCCTCAATGGTTGCCTCTGAGGCACAGCCTACTTTGGGCTGATCTCACCCTGCCTGTTCTCGACATCGCTTACGATTGGGGACTGATACCTGCGAGTAATCAACCCATGCAGTAGGCAGCACTATAAAGAAATATTGCTGCCTAACATAATAATATAAATATCTACTTTAATACTCTTATATCTTACAGGTATAAGATATACGCTCTTAGAGATTTAGTGGTTACTTGACAATATGGCGGTCCTTCCCTTGATTGTGCCTATCTCTGGCCCTGACCTACCAATACTCGCGCAATCTATCGGTTCTTTCAAAGTTGGCCTCGCCATCAACCGCTTTCTCTTTCACGACTGGCCAAATGAAGCCGCCCAGAAACCGGTCTACAGGCAGGCTATAGAGTCTGCTTTCAATGATCCAGCAGCTCAATGTCTTAAAGCTATTGATCAGGAGTCCAGGGAGATCCTTGGATTTATTGTCCTTACTCGGAAACTGCCCAAAGAGGATAGTTCTGCAGAGGAGGAGATTGCTACAGCTCAGGAAATTCCAGAAGGATTGAACCCGGTTGTGCTTTCCACCATTACACAGGCAACGAAGGAGATTAGTCAAGAGACTAATAAGCTTGATCGACTTGGTAAGAATGCTTTCTTTTGACCAGGTTCTTATACTAATAATTACAAAGAAGTAATGTTTCTTTACGTTGACCCCTCGTATCGCAAACATGGCATTGGTTCACTATTGCTGCAGGAAGCTTTCTCAAGGGCTAAAACAGAAGGTGTCGCCCTTTCCCTCTGTTCTGATCCAGCAGCCTATGAATTCTATAGAAAGAGAGGGTTTCAAGATATTGGCCATGCAGATATTGATCTTTCTAGCTGGGCGCCTCCCTTTAGTGGTTATGGTATATATAGGTTTAGTGAAATGGTCTGGAGTTAGGGACTAGATTTTAGTAAGGCTTACTATTCTCGATCGTGGTGATGCCAGGGCCGTTTTTGGTAATATAAGGGATAAGTCGTCAATTTCTCGCTTTAGTCACAAACAGTTTAGACCTATTCCGCCCCAATTATTGCCTACTCATCAGAATGAACCACTGTGCGATTGGCCTTGTGATTTACACTGGCATCTGAACACTCTTGTGTAGTTGGTATTTCTTCAACATCCGAGTGTCGAGTCTCTCTGTCTGGGCTTCAGCAGAGACTCAGTCGGAGGTTCTTGTCGTGACTCCTGGATATCAGTCGACTTGGAGTCCACTGCGAAGAACGTAGCCCCATCGCCGCCCCCATCTTCCAAGCCAGGTCCTTGCCTTCGCAATAACAGTCGAACATTACCAATATCCTTAGACAAAGGCTCTGCCCCCGACGTTTCAGCAGAAGGCACGACAGCGTCAAGTTCAGGATTCCTTGTCGTTCGCAAAATGGTAGAAAAGTTATTCGTATATGAAGCCGAGGCAGCCTTGATGCACAGCAAGCCAATGATAACAACAATCAAAGAACAGAAGATTCCTATTCCATATGCGATGAAAAGGTTGCGAGGCTCGTATGAATAGGCATTTTGCGGGGAGAAGCGCGTGACTGGACCACGAGATGCGGTGGTTTCATTGTGACTAGTAAGATCTGTTAACATCGATTTGTATCGAGGTGTAGGTTTTCACTTACAGAAAATAAGAGTTACCCAACAGACTTATCGTAACATTCTCAAAAAGCTGCTCCAGCGCATCAGCCATGGGTAAATCGCCAACCATAGACTCGGGCTTCTCGTCGTAATAGGAATAATGCATATCCGGCGAGTCAACAAGAACAGTACTTCCTATCCGCGACCGATGCGTTGGATATGAGCCTTTGCCATCAGATCTTTGCGTGCCGATCAACATATCTCCGAGCGCTCCCATGAGGGAAAGGTACGCGGTAACGGGATTGCAATGACTAGTAGGTTCTGAAAAGCAGGGTCTGGCGTCATAGACTGGAACTCCATTGACTTTCTCCGTCTTGTATTTTATGTCTTGCAAGCCGTTGTCGAAGGTGATGTTGAGGGAATATGTCGCGTTGTGGAGTTGACATTCGATAGTCTTGTTCGCTCGGCCAAAAGGTCTATCGGGAGTGAGAACAAAGAATGTAGCGGGTTTGCCACCCGGGTTTCGGTCCGTGATATTCGCGGTGTAGTCCAGAGCCGGCGTCCAATATACTTTTGAGCTATCCAAGACATTATGCAGTCCCTCTATAGCAAACCCGTGCCACTGGCCCTCCTCAGAAGCTGAAGAAGACATGTTCTCAGAAACCGGGACAAAGCCAACGTATGATAGGTAGCCGCTGTCAGATCTCCTGTCGTTGTTGATAAGTCTTTCTACCGCTTGCCTGAATGAGTCGTTCTCGGGAGTGTCGCACGAAAGTGTAGGTCCGTTGAACTCAAGTGAATAAGAGGAATTGGGGAAAGGTGCAGCGATGGGGAGGATGGTGCCTAGGGACGCTACTGGTAGGAGTGTTTTGACAATGTGGGGTGATATGACAATACCGTCTTCTACCCAACTGCCAAACCAGAGACTGCGATCGTAATTGATATTCGGAATGAAACTATCGACGATCGTTACGTTCGCTTCGTTGGATATCTCGATGCTGAGGGTAGCTGGTGTGACGACTGCAATTAATGGAAGAGCCCTTGATGGATGTTAGCAGTGAACGTAAGGTAGTGGCAATAGGCATATTACCAGGCTATCATAGCTATAATAGCAAGAGCCGGCGCAGCCGTCCACAACTCCAATGTGGTAAAATCCCACGCAGTGTGCGACACACCGAACATTGAATTGATACCTTGAATTGTGATAGGCTTGGATCTCAACGTTCGCCAGAGTATTTGGGTATATGCGATTCCGACAGCTGCCGATAAGAATGCTCTTACGAGAAAGGCCATCCCCGTGCCGATACGCAAGAACCATTCTTGCTGGTTTTGACTTTCGACAATCCTGCCATTGATATAGTCGTAGAAGAAATGATGGCCGATTGCGAGTGCTAGTCCTGATAGCAGACTGCCTGTCATCAGGAATAGGGTTAGATTGTGACAGGCCATCTTGCTTCTCTCGAGACAAATAAAACAAATTGTCTTTATTAAATAATCATGATGCTATGGTCCAACCACAAACTGCGTCTGTATTGCGGTGTGGAGCGTAATTTAGGTATGAAATAAGACAGGAATAAGCATCTGACAGGAACAAGGCTCTGCCGGATCTCATTCACTATATAACAAGCACCGACTCCTACGCGTCGGAGCGTTAGTATAGGACGCGGTAATGATTTTCCTCAATATAACAGGGTATTGGCCCTGTTATCCAGCCTACAGCTCGACAGGGCTGTACCAACAGCTACAATGACTGGTTTAAATACTGCCAAGACATGCAGCATGGATCCTTCAAATGCAACAATACTGCCTAGGAAATGACGTCAATCACGGACATCGAGATACATGCAGTGGAACATAGAAGTTAAAATACAGTACCTGAGTGCCACATTGCTGCCAGCTTATGGGGGTCTGTGAGACTGCTGATATTCTAGAAGCGCTATCCGTATTCCCGCTGAATAACCTCATTTCGCCAACTAACCACCAAATGTCGCAGGCGGTGAAAAATCAGCCCCGCCAAGCCAACCTCTGTTTTATAACCAGGATCCCTCAGCCCAGGAGCGGGGTTTCCCTCTTGTCGCAGTCTATGATTCGACAGAACTACCCTTCTTTTCAGCTCCAAGCGACGAAATGAGTTTAGTCTCGTATTATGAGGCTGTGCTTGCGCAATCAGAGGAGATGGCAGCTCGAGATTTCTCCCTTCAATCGCTCTTCCTTCAACAGAGACTGACTATCTAGTGAAAAGCCAACTGAACGACTGTCAAAATGGGCGAAGGCGGTTACATGATTCTCACCAACGGTACGCCGTACCGATGGAAACGATCGGACCAGATGAGCTATCAGATGAAATCTTGGGACTTTCCAGAGGTCATCGAAGCAGGTAAATCTCACTCCTCCCCAACAAAAATAATTTACCAACTGGTTCTTCACAGGCAAGGTCCCTAGAACGTACATCGAGTTCAGTCAAGGCGCGTTCAAGAAACGCTCTGATACTAGTGGCTCGGTAAAGTACACCCTCGAAGGCACAGGATGCAGCTTCACCATTCACGTCCGCGACGACGACGAACGTATCTGGGTGAAGCTCGACTCTCTCGAATCAGTTGGTAACGCCCGCGGTTCGGAGATTCATCTTGGCTGGCGCCATGATAAGTGCCTCACTTGGGTCCTCTCTGGTACGAAGGAAGAATTCCATACGTCGAACCCACCTATGGACTGGATGCAGCAGTGCAGAAAGACAATCGGTCATCTCCCTCTCTCCAAGATCTGTCTTCTCGGAACGCATGATTCTGGCATGTCGACTACTTCACACTCGCTTGTGCCCGTTAGTGTCATCGATCCGTACGTCCTTTGTCAATGCGAGGATATCTACGGACAACTTCAAAAGGGCGCGAGATACTTTGACATTCGTCCTCAGATTTACAAAGGGAAATGGTGCACTGGTCATTACACCGGTAAAGTCGGCGCACGCGGTGAAAACATTGCCGACATCATCGACGGCGTGAACAAATTCACAAAGGACAATGGTGAATTGATCATCATCAACTTCTCGCACTCTTTGCAGTCCGATGTGGAGGAGTGGCGAGAGTTTAACAAGGAGGAATGGCACAACCTGATGAAAGAGCTTCAGAAGTTGAACAACCTCTTCATCATGAACGATAAATCCAAGGCCAAGAATCTTTCTAATGTCAAGGTCGATGAATTTATCGGCAACGGCAAGGCTGCGGTAGTATGCGTCATCGAAGACTGGGGCAGCTTATCCCTTGGTGACTACCTAAACCAAGGATTCTTCAAATCAGGCCAACTCAACATCCGAAACGAATACGCCAACAAGGACGACACAGACGTGATGGTAACCGATCAGATCGAAAAGATGAAACATCACATGTCCTCCAACGATAAGCGCATGTTCCTACTCTCCTGGACTTTGACACAGCAGGTCCCCGAGTGGGTAGGCAGTGTGAGAAGCTTTGCAGGAAGTGTCACCGATACACTCCGGCCAATTAAGCTCTTGGCCAAGGAATGTAACCCGGAGCTTTTCACGAGATTGTTGCCTGAGGTCAGTGAGAGTTCCTTTCCGAATGTGGTTTATATCGATTACTTGGATAGTATGGAGTATGTTGCTTTGGTCGTTGCTATCAATGATAAAGTTTTCAACAACTAGGATGGTTTAAAATACTGAGGGTAAGATACAACGCTTAGGAAGGAACAATGCAATTCTACGGAATCTTGACGACTACTCTGCCGGTGACTTGCTGTGTCTTGAGTTCTTCAATCACGTTTCCGACTTGTTCGAAGTCGAGGAGCTTGACTTCTGGAACTATTGTACCTGCCAACGCATGTTGCAGCAGGTCTTCCATCTGTTCTTCTGTTCCTACCATGACACCAGTAACTGTAAGGTCTATGCGATGTCAGATATCAGTCATCAACTCCAGATGCTATGGGGGACTCACCTCTAGCGGAGCAGATAGTAGCAGACAGAGGAATATTAAAGTCGTTCCTCGGCAACCCGATCGTGATAATTATTCCCATGTTCCTCACCAGGCTCGGTGCTTGAATAAAGGCGTCCTGTGAAGCAGTTACCACTAGCACAGCAGCAGCTCCCTCCCTAGTAATATCCTTCACTGTCTCTTCGGCATCCTCAGTCATAAAATCGATGAAATGCTCAGCGCCGCTGTCCAAGCTCAACCTCCGCTTCGCCTCGCCAGTATCAATAGCAATGACTCGCAGACCCTTGAGTCTGCTGGCAATCTGTACGCCGAGATGTCCAAGACCACCTCCAGAGCCAGAAATGACAACCCAATCGCCCTTTTCGGCAAATCCCTCGAGTTTCGAAACAGCACCGGCCATAGTCAAACCAGCACACAGCAAAGGAGCAGCGACTTCGCCTGGAATGCCATTCGGGATCTCAGTAACGTACCTCGCATCAGCGATCATATACTCCTGTAAAGTTCCAGGAACATGCTTCCCGGTATTCAACTGCATGGGACAGTTATTGTGATAACCCTTCTTGCAGATGCGGCAAGTCCCGCAAGCGCTGTAAAGCCACTTCACACCAACCCTCTTGCCCATTAACCCAGGATGCACGTTCTCCCCACGTTGAACAACCGTTCCAACACCTTCGTGTCCAACAATAGGATCATACGGTCCCCATCCCGACACAGCACGAACTTCCGAACCACTACAGGGTGTTAGCCAAGGACGAACCGCATCCTCATTTGCTTACCAAAGACCTGTAAACTCCAGCTTGATCAGAATCTCATGCTGTTGAGGTTTTTCAACGGGAATATCTGATCGGATTATAATTTTCGCATTATCGCCAGGGTTCTCAATAAGTGCTGCCTTTTGAACTGAAGGTACAGAAGTCATAATGATGGAGTGGTTATCGTTATCTTCGCTTATCACGGGCGCAGGCGGGGTTTAAGTGCCCGGAGGTTGTGGGGCTGAATGTGCCGAGTCAAGTACCGCTCCGAGCAGCCTGCCGATTGGCTAAGGCATTTCAACACCAGAAGAGGTGAACATCATGGTGATGGCTACAACAGCATCAGAGTATCAGAAGAATTGGCCATTAAGAATCTGACACGATATTTTCCCTCTTTTTTTGCCACATTAGATAAGCGTAGGTATCAAGAGGGCGATTCAGTAAGAGGGGAATGAGACCAGAAATAATGTGGCCAAAGAGATGCAAGGTTCACGATGATAAAGTTCTCTTCAAAGTATCGCGACTCCAATCATTACACCTACCGTGGCCTCTTCGATATGCCCTAACACATGGGCTCTCACACAAATAACAATCCCCTTCTTATTTTTCCTTTCCTTTTCTTTCCTTTCCCTCTTTTTTCAACTTTCATCAAGCACATCACATCACGCAACTATCAAACCGGCGCCCTCAACTCTTGGAACCTAAACAACCTGGAGCCCAATCGCCAACATGGCAGAATTTCTTGTTAAGCTGATAGAGAACCTCATTAAGAATTTCTCAGGGCCCGATGTACCTGACCTAAACCAATCCGTTCCATTAGTGAAGTCACTAACATATCCTCACAGACACCCCCCCATATCGCAAACGCGACGGTGCACTTCCAAGACATTGTCCAACAGAATCACTGCGATCCGCGAGCCACAGGTCTCACCCCTTGCATCCAAAAATGTGAGCATGCTTGCGAAGTGACCTTCAAGTTCGACGACCCCAACTGCAGCGAGGGATTCGGCACCGCCACCTTTTCCGACACCTGCTACAAGAACTTCAGAAATGCCAAGTTTCGTAAGAAGTTTCAAGTCAAGGGTTGTACCGACTATGAAGTTTTCTGGGGGACCCACCCTATGCCTCATGGTCATGGCTGGGCGCGCGATATTGCCATTTTGAAGAAGGGTAAGGGTGGGAAGAAGAATATGGCGAAGGGTGAGGGTGACCGTTGCTGGTTTCAGGTCACCAACTGTCATCGCAGCATTGCTAAGCTCGACAGTAGTGGGAAGTCGTGCAAGGTTTCTGGTGGTAGCTGCAGTGGGAAGAAGTTGAAATGTTGCAGGGACCAAACGAAGAGTGGATGTCACATACATTAATCGGGGGACATCTCGGCTTTGTTTCAATGCACACTTTTGTTGGGGTCTATATAGCTACTCACCGGGACTAGTCTAAATTTTAACAATTCCGTCCGACACATTGAATGAAAACACTGTTCTTACTGAATGAGTCTCTATCTCCGGGGAAAGATGAGGTAACTTTGAAAGTAATGGTCAGAGTATCAAACGAATTGATGACCAAGAACAAGGCACGCGACATGGTCGGGTCTCTTAATGCCAAGTTACATAAGCATTTGGCGCATCACGATGACTAGTTGACAACTCAGTAAGACGGGGTTGGTAACTCTGTCGATGTCGTCGAGAGACAAAAGTTCTACGCGTCAGGCATAACCAGCCATCTGTTACATGCAGCTCCTTATTAACCTACCACAAGACAACTTTTATAAACTCCCATACCCTTCTCACTTGCTTTTTTCCCCTCTTTCTTCAACACTCAACAAGCACATCACACAGCTATCAAACAACGACGGAACGCTTCTATAAACACGAACAACCTCTAACACAATCGCCAACATAGACATGGAATTGGGAGGTGTTGCCAACATGAACCTGGGATTAACCTCTGAGCCAATCCCCAACATGAATCTGGGAAAGGGGACAGATGTTATCAACCAATGGGCCCGCAACGAAATCAGGAAAAAGCAAAAAGCTGATGCTCAAGCGGTACCTAACCCAACCAAAGCCATTCTTCTACGGTACTAACACACACTCATAGCGCGCGGACGCCAGAGATGCACTCACGCCCAAGACCCTGGGTTGAGTTCCAAGACATAGGACGGATTAATCACTGCGATACACGATGGCCCGCTTACGAACCGTGTATGGTCCTCTGCGAGTACGCCTGTGAAGTCACCGTCAACTTCCCGGACAGGGACGAATGCAGCGAGGGAAAATCCATCGTCATCTGGCGCGGGAGCTGCAGGGACAATTTTAATAAGGCCAAGGATAATCAACTACATGCAGTGTGGGGATGTACCAACTTTGATATTTACTGGGAGGATATGCCTTTTGACTCCGATGCTGGAATGAAGCGACATCTTATGCTTAAAAAGAAGGCGTACGGGGATTATTACAAGTTTGGTGTTACTGGATGTGATCGCAAGAAGGTTAGTTCGGACTTCTATGCTTGCAAGGCACCAGGTGGTGGTAGTTGCACTGGTAAAATGGAACACTTTCGTAGTGAAGGCTAGGATGAACAGGGTTGTCTTTCGGGCTACTGTTTGGTTCTATTCTGTTCATACCTAGTCGAAGTCTAGCTATTGACCAGAACTAATCTACATGTTCCACGTCTGAGTCGATTAAATAATGACCCTGTTCCCTCATACGAGTCATTGATCGCCTACCCCCAGTACACTCTCTAAGGTCGAGAAAAGTCTGCCAGCTTCAAACCCTGAATCTTGGCCTCCACGTCATCCAACAGCGGGTTGATGAGCTCGCTCAAACAGCAGTGATGCTGAACGACTGTTTGGCAGTGAGAACCTTGCTGTTTGCCCTGAGGGGCACTTCCAAACAAGCCACCACCGTTCGCCTGGACAGGTGAGCTCCCAAACGATCCAGCACCATCTCGCTTGGTGTGCGAAGCTGGGAAAAGACGGCGTCCAACTGCCTTGGTAGGTGTGCTTCCAGACGACTCACTGTCGTATTCCTGGGTAGGCGATCGCTCGTTGGGCCTGCCACCAAAGGGAGAATACAGGGGAGAAGCCGGGGGAGAATCATCAACGACAAATCTTCCCATGTAGCCTAGGTTCTCGTACGCCTTTCTACCCCAAATCTTTGGGTCCTTGTTGGATGGGCCCAAGAGGTTGCTAGCCATTGCTGCGCGGGTACGGACATGTCGAGAAGTCGCAGGCTGGGCCGGTACTGATGGAATTGGGCGAGATGCCATAGGTCGAGATGCCAGAGTCCATCTGCCCGTATGCTCCGAACGAGGTCCATCGTTCTCGAGGCTGAAATACTTCGGAGACTGGGACGCGCGCAAAGTGGCAATGGCATTGTCAAGAGTCAAAGAGGAACCTGGAATCCAAGGTGGCGGGCTGATTTCGGCTTCGTGCATGGCTTGCCGCCAAGCACCCAGCAACATGGATCGACAGCCGTAGCTACAACCCAGCTTCTCCTCGAGCAGATTTGACTGGATATCGGAAAGTCCTTCAATGAGCTCGGTCAAGAGGGATGAGCGCGCGGTTCGAATGGCAGCTATGCTTGTTAGTTGGATACCTAGAAGGGGAGGGCAAACTTACTCAGAACGTCCTCGTGAATGGGCAGATCGTACGTGGGTACATCGCCAGGGCTGTGTCGGATGGCGGTCTCGGTGCTTTGCTCGAAGATGGCCTCGTTGTAGAAAGTGAACGAGACATGGGTGAGCTGGGCCAACTCCTCATCCATAGAGGTAGGTAGTACGTTGATGTCAGTGTAGCGTGAAAGCCAGTTCCTTCCAAAGAAGGCCAGAGCATCATGGCATTCGAGGTACTTGACGATGGAAGCGACATCAGCTAGGGCCTCCAGGCTCACAGTTTCTGGAAGCTCGCGTGTTTTGCCGTGGATGATGGTGAGAACCATGGTGAGCGGCCTGAGCGGAAAGTCCTTGGTCACAGCCCATCTGCCTGGGTTGGGGGTGGCAAAGAGTTCCGTTGCGACACGGCCTGATCCACGCTTAATCTCGTGATAGGAGCAGAGAAAGCGTTCCTCGGTGGGTTCTTCGATTTCATGGATAGTTGACTCGTCATCGGCCTCAGAGGTTGCCGGAGTCGCGAAAGACGTGTCGGCTGACGTCTCGGAAGGAGCATGCTCGCTGGTAGCGGTGTCCTTATCGGTTACGGAATTCTCCGCGGCGCCAAAGACGACCAAGAGGTCACCGTGATAGTCGATCGGAATAACTCCAGTCGACATGATGGAGTGGTGCGAATGAATGTGATTGAGCTGGAGGATGCAAGTTTGGCAGGTGTTGATGTTTTTGCACGGCAATCTCAACGCCCCACCAGTGAAAGAAACACCAACGAGCTGGCAGTGACAGGACGGGTAGATACTGATGTTTGCCCGGCAACCAAGCAAACAATAATGGAACAAAACAATGAATAGATGCGTGTTCGCTGTGATGATGTAATACGATAAACAACAATTCATTGGTGCTTTGCATAGGGCTAGCTGCCCACTCACTCCGCTGCAGTGACCAGCAGTGATGGCGAACTACTTGCAAAAGCTAAACAAATGAAATGAAATTATTTAATGCTTAGAGCGACACTGTTCTCGGTATGTATCCAGGTCCACAATTGACCAGACCCAATGAATCTTGCCCTCATAAAACCAATACATGACATGTTCATGGAACTTGACTGCTTGTCCACTGGGCTCAGCGCCGGCCCAAGTTCTGACCGGAACACCTGTGAACTCGAGCCGAGCAGCGACTCGACTAGATTCTTTGTCCACGAGGAGATCCTGTATGTCGAAGTACAAGCCATCGATGGCTTCCTGACTTTCTTGGATCAGGGATATGTACTCCGCAATAGTCTTCTCGTGAGTATTGTGCGTCACCGTAGGCTTGCACAACCTTTCGAACGTAGCCTCCATTCTTTTATCGTTGATGCTTTTGATGTAGTCGCGATAAATTGAACCGAGATTCATAGTCGTTGAGATTGCACTCTCTAGGAGATGTGCGGGTGTCTCGGTCGCTGAAGACTCTTTTGCACGGCGGGCGTCGTTGTCTTTTAGAGATTTGATAGCTGAGAGTTGGCCGTATTTGAACCATGCTAATGCGATCTCCTGATACTGGACGATGGATGCCTCGGTTCTGATGACTCTGGCAGCGATAGCCTGCGTATCGACATCTACGACGTAACTGTCAATCTTGGCCCAGATATCATTGTTTTCGACATCAGATCGTAATTGGGCGATGAATTCGTCTCGTCGCAGCGATTTATCATTGACTATGACAGTTGACTGGATTAAGGATGTCAGCTTGTCCGACTGTGAACCATGTTGGGCGCTGAGGATTGCTTCTAAAGAGGTAATAATCTCTGATCGTGATAGTGATTTACCCATGATGGAAGTCTAGAGCAGATGATTGTGAGAGTAATGGAATACCATGGGCAATTATGGTAACCGACGGACTTTATACGGATAGGCAAGCTGACAAGCACGTCCTTGACAAATCCTTTGAGTTGGTCATGTGACACCTTGGTCGGTAACATCTAAACCAACCCAAAGATTGCTACATTCAGAAGCAGTGAAGACAAAATGATTTCACATACAGCGGTGTTTCTGTTCAAAGAAAGGAAAGTAAATCCGACAGGGTAATGACTTGATTCAGCTAATTGCGATCGGCTTCTTCTCTTACAGATTGGCGATTTGGACTGCCAATACTTTGTGGCGGTGGCAGACATTGAATAAAAAGGAGACTAAATAACCATGTCTCGCGATATATGACTTTTCTTTGCCAAGTGCAAATAGGAATTATTAATTATTTGGTCTATAGAAATGTCTCAAAGTCCACCGACAATCCGAAGAACCAAGGCAGGCTCTGAACACACACTTACTTGATTGATGCTGCCAATAAGCTCTCATACGGTTTTAGGCAGTAAATTGTAGTCACGAGTGAAAGGCGCCTCGTTTCGTCTTTTCTTGAAGTCAGCCTCGCCAGAAAATACAAAGGTCACTGACACAAACGGTGTCGCGTCCCTCTTATTTAAAATGCTACTAGTAGATTGTAACACCGGACACAGCCCCAGGCAACAGTTCCAAATACGCGGAGAATGGTCCTTTTTTGGAACACGGACGTTGCGTTCGCACTGTCCGTCTCAGCCCTGCGGGTTTCATTGGGTTGAAAATGGCCTCTTTTCATGCAGCCTGCTGACCAAGGCATTCAGTCACACGGCTGAGAACCAACAGGAGTATAGCATTAATGCATTGCCACCTCAGCTTCTCCGCCTTTTGACCGAGTAGCAAGGGAATAGCAACCTGAACATCTGCTGTGCTCAATGATCTCAAGAGAAACTTCATTTTCACATTACCGATAATTTGCCAATCAGCATGCAGCCTTACCGATACAAGCCTCTGCCTAGCAGCAGCAGTATCCGAATTCTAATCTTGCACCCCGCGGCAGATACATCATCTGCGCTTGAATGCGACATAATTACCAATGATCCTCTTACGATTCTACGTGGTTCGGACAACAAGACCTTCGACGCTGTGTCCTACGTCTGGGGTCACGGCGCTCATGACATTCCATTGTACTGCAGATCTGAAGGCACCTACCTCTACATCTCTGGTGTCGTCGATGAGATGCTCCGTATTCTACGAAAGAATGCCAAACAAAGACGACTCTGGGTTGATGCCCTTTGTTTGAATCAGAAAGAGCATTCAAGTCCAACAGATGGGTCAGATATATCACATGGCAGACAAAGTTCATATCTGGCTTGGGCCTGCTGTGGCTAATACGACGCTAGCCTTTTCTTTCCTTCGGGCCCTTGTTGTAAGGTTTGAACCAACACCGGATCAAGCTAGGGATCCAACGACAGAAAAGATTCTCTACACTTTTGAACAAATATTCAAGCACCGCAATATCCAACCGGTTCTTGATCTCCTGGAAAATTCCTGGTTCAGTCGACGATGGACTCTCCAAGAGGGGTTCTTAGCAAGAGACTCCGTTGTCAGATGTGGCAGTAGCAGAATTTCATGGCCTTGGTTCACTGAAGGATTGAAGCTCATTCATAAAAGATCTCAGGAACTACAAGGTATACAGAACAGCCACAGCGCTCTGTATGCTCTCAATGTTCTGCAAGTTCTTCAGAGGCCAGGAGACCTCCTATCTCTTATCTGGACCTTCCACATGAGCCAGTGCTCAGACCACAGAGACAGAATTTATTCACTACTTGGCCTTGCACAGAACATAGATCGAGAGGCCCCTGCCTCCCGAACTGTCAACAGTGACTTCGAGTTCGGCAAAAGCTCGAATCAAGAGCTTCCCATCCCAGACTATGGCCTCAGTATAGATGCTGTATTTCGCGAATTCGCTAGCCATTGCATTTCTACTGGTCGGTTATTGGAAATTCTTTTACACATCGATGGATTTGGCCGCCTATCAGAAGCCAATCCAAAATGGCCGTCATGGGTTCCGAATTGGACAAGAGCAAGAGACAGGAAACCTCACTCGCCCACAGCTATATCAAAGATTGTATCACCCTTTCAATCAATTGACAGGAGCCCCCTTCTCACTTCTTTACACGGAATTGATGTCAACTTAGTCGATTGCTTTTGTCCTCAGCCAATTTGGTACTCAAATAGCAATCATCATGGGCTACTCATCTATGGGGATTCCATTCTGAAGACCGTCAAAGTTTGTGACATATGGCCAGGGAGTAATGATAGCGATCACATGGCCAAATACCTAAACGATTGGATCCATCAAGAAAACATCTTACACCTACCAGATGGGTGCCTGTCTTCTTTTTGGATGGAAGATGAAGTTGCAGAGCGTTTGTTATATCTTGTCGCCGGCAGCGAATTCTTTGGGTATGCGAAGTATATGTCTGTCCGGGCTGGTATGAACACAAAGCCTCCTGACAAGCGGCCTGGGCAAGGTGGTGTCGAGATATTGGGCAGATGCAGCCCACGATGGCTCAAAGGCATTGCAAATATTCTATACCCAATCAAGACCGGCAAAGGATTTTATGAATATACCATGGAACAAATACTAAGGAAAGAACATCTGGATACGAATCATCAACGTAATCCTCCATCTACAGCCGAATGCCGACAAGCGCTGTCGTGTTTCCTTGAGGATGTGTCCAGAATGATGCAGGAAGGAAAGAAACGACTAGTAGTGGCCGACGGTCCCCAGTCTTTCAATATGCGCCGCCACTGGATAGCACCCAGCGATGTCAGAATGGGTGACGTGATTATTGATATTTCAGATTGTGGAAATATCGGCACACTCCTACGACCCATGAATTCCCCCTCTGAGCTGCATGGCCGACCAACATTCCAGCTGATCGGCATCGTCTGGTCACTTGATGACAACGATAAAGAACTTCGTTGCGATAATGGTGGAGGAAAGTTTCTTATCCTCTGAAGATTGGAAATCACAATATATGCATCGCAGTAATGTTATATAGCAAATTCTTGTTCATTGATAATTTAACGGCGGGGTAGCTGCCCTTTCAGATATACCACAACAGTCACTGCCTTCAGAAGGGTAGAAAGGAAAACATAATTACGTCCGACGGCATCACGATTATAGAACAACAGGGAATATCTTAAATATCAGCTAGTAAGTGGTATGTTTGGACAGATTGGCGTATTGAAGAGGAGAGGCAAAGGAATCTGTATCGATAGTGTATATTGTATTATGCAAGTTATATTATCTTGAAAAGACCTGTAATCTGGAATATAAGTGACTAGTCAATGAACAGTAAATTGAACAGTGTTGGACGTTGTAGTATTAAGGGTGCAGTAAGGCTAGAACGTCTAACACTGTTCATTTCACTGTTCATTAACCTGTCCCTTTCTCTGATACCTCTCTCTTACAGATAATCCAACTTGCTCAGGATATAGTAAACAGTTATTTATTATGAGAGCTATTGACGGTTTAGAGATCCGTTTCTTAGACCTTGGCCCCAGGATCCATCCTCGCAGCCGCGACAGAACAAGTCTCCGCGACACTAGAAACAACCTGCCCGTTGGCGGTATAACAATAAACATCCTCATAAACACCCTCCAAGCCTTCAGGCGGTGTCGCCAAGATCTGGTGATACAGCGTGATTTCAGCGACGGCCATCTTTGGATCCGCAAATGACTCGTTGAAATAGACTGTGTTGCGCTGACATTTCCCGTTGTTCAGAAGTTGGGGTATGTTGAGAAGGGAGTGGAATGTGTGTGGTGTGTAGGGACAGTCATTTGTTAACTCGAACAGCATGTCGAAAGCTTCGGCATAGATGCCTGGTCCTGAGACAGTATTTGGGAGGAGGAAGGGTTTGACTTGGACGCTGTACTCGCCGTTGGGAAGGGGTTTTGCGGCGGATGTATCAGGGTCAAATGTGGCTGGGAAGATGGTACTTCCTTCAAAGGGGGAAATACCAGATGCAATAGAAGGTACAATAGCTTGTAGCGCGCGGCCATTGGTGCCTCCGATGTACTGGTTCACAGGGGCACCGATGGGAGTCTCGCCATCCTTGGTAACATCGACATAAGGAACGATCAAGGAGCCTGACATAAGTGATGCGATTTGGAGTGGAATGAGATTTAGGGCTGTCATGCGGATATCATTCTGATAGCCAGCGGTGACAATGATGGGATGCTTTCCTTGTGGGAAAGAGGGAAGGATATCACTGTCGATGTCAAGAGGATCATAACCGGTGATCTCTTTGACAAGGCTCTTGTCAATGGGAACAAGGCAGTATGCTAGTACTAGTTAGCAGAGGGTCGATTGAAAATGTTCGGGTCAGGACGCACTTGAGTTGACCGACATTGTTCTGTTGGCAGGGTTGTACCTAGCCAAGGTATTGGGCCCAGCTTGGGCACTGCCCAAAGTGACCAAGGTGCTGAGCGCTGCAATACCAGAGAACTTCATTTTTGTGGGTGAGATGATGATTGACTATAGTTCAAAGTGTGTGGCAATGGGCTGGATTAAATACATGAAAGGGGAAATCGAGAGAGCGGATCATTGAAACCAATGAACTGCATATAGCGCGTTCATATCGCGACTGTCTCGGAAAAAAGTACTAAGCCCCGGCTCGAATCAAGATTTCGATCGGCTGCATCGCGATGATCTTCGCAGGGATTAAAATGACCGATTTGTCTCAGCGACGGTGACCAATGAGCAGAGGAAAGGCTACTCCCGAGAACATGTCCCAGCCAAGGCCAGATATATGTCTCAGGCAACATGCAAGGGTGGGTAGTAAGACATGACTGCCGCCAGGTTATTTACGATCGAGAACAGGAGTGGGTGATGACTTGGAAATTGAGAGGAATGCTTTGTTTACGCTGGATGCAATGTTGGGACTTATGGAATGGCAACGCCTTATGGGTGCTGGTGTGGATACGTTTGCGCAAGCCACCCGTATCGGCGATTCAGAGGACATTTCTTAGTGATAAGTGGAGGTCGATGAGACAAAGGTCTTATCAGCGCGTTTATGGTCTTTATCTTATCTAATCTGCTAATCTAATCAAGGAAATACCATTTTCAGAGTGGAACGATCGACAGGGCGTGGCTTTCTTTGAGCTTGGACCCCAGTGAATGCCGGGTAGGTGATCGGGTTTCAAGAAGCATTCAGCCCAAACTTTCCAAAGGATTTCCAATGAACTTAGCCGCTGATGTGAAGATTGAAGACCCCGTATTTGTTGCGCCAGTGCTACTTGTTACAAGATATAGACAAACATCGCTGTGTTAAAAGGTAACAAGGTCTTGGAATGATTCCGGCAATGGGAATGCAATTTGGACAAAACCCTTGTGTTATAAAACAAACACCCGTTTCACTGGACAATAAAGAGCCAACATCCATCAATGGGTGAAAAGAGTCCGTATCAGTGAATATCAGAACACTTGAAGAAGTACAGACCAAAGTTCAATTGACTCATTCATTCACGCATTCGGATATCCTCAGAACTTCACGGAGCGTCTCATCAAAGTCACTGTTCTTTCATGCTATTTAGTCTTCACCCTATTCCGCTCAAAATCCAGTTCTCCTCATCCACTACCATCCACTACCATTCGATACACTTCCACTTTTACAACATCATCTACAGTCTACATCTACAGTCTACAGCTTACACATCTTCTCTGACCCAAAACACTCACAACTCACAACTAACAACTCAAACAACACCGCAAAAATGCCTCGCATTATCACCTACACCTGCCTCGGCTGCAGAGCCACCATCGACAACCCAGCCCGCAACGATCCCGCCAATTGGCGCTACGATCCTACCACCGGCGAAACTATGGTCGACATTGAATCTTTCGAGTTCCGTTGTGCACAGTGCAACGGAGGTCAAGCTGAGTTCTTCTACCACCCCGAAGAGCAGCAGCTCATGTCTCAGGGTGCTATTCCTGCACCTGATGGGCCGCATGGTGCTAATGCTCATCAGCGACAGCCTGGTGCTGGACGTCCTGGGCGACGGGAAAGTCGACGACATCGCGGTCATCACCGCGCTCATGGTCAAGGCCAAACTCCTGGCTTTCAGGGTGTGCTTCAGGCTATGGTTCCTCCGGGTATGCTTCCCCCAGGTCTCGCTCCCCAGGGCCGACCCCATCGTGGCCAGGCTCATCATGGTCATGGTCACGCTCACGGCCATCACCACCACCATCACGATAATGACAATGATGACGATTACGACAGTGAAGACGATTATGACAGCGAAGAAAGTCACGAGCCCGATTGCATGAACCATCCCAACAACCGCCACCGTCAGCCCAACCACAACCACGGTCAAATGCGTCAAGGCGGTCCCTCAAGTGGTTCTGGTCGTGCTCCCAACGCTAACCCAATGCAAAACCCAGGTCGTCGCCTCGGTCAAGGCCAGCCTGGTGGTTACGGTCAACCTGGAGCGTACGGCCTTCCTGCCCAGGCACCACATGCTGGTATGGGTCGACCTGGACCTCAGGGTGTTCGTCCTCACGCGCGACCTGATGTTCAGAGAATGCTTAACACATACACTGGTCGTGCTCAGGGACCACCTGGTAGTGTGGAATTGCCCCCGCCTGGAATGTACACTGTTCGTGCTGATGGACGAATTATTGATGATGAGGGATACCCAATGCCTGCTGGATTCAACCCTCCCCCGGGAATGGTAGCTCAGCCGGGCGCTGCTGGTCAAACTCGAGGTCGAGCTCCACCGGCCTACAACGCTGATCCTCATGGCTATGATTACTAGATCATCAGGTCTTGGTGAGTATCGTCTTGAGAAGGATGGCGGCGACGATTTCTAAAGGTAAGTTGTCGGTCAATTACATCATGCAATCGTGGACTCTAACATGTAGAGTTTGTATGTGAGTTTTAACTGGTCTAAACTTTGAGGAAGTATGAAGAACATCGTAGCTGGACTATGACTGTAGTATCTAAAGATTGAGTATTAGAAAAGATAAAAAGAACAAAAAAAGTATGAAAACTCAAACAATTCATTGCGTCCTCGTGATATACTTAAACTCGAATGATCCCAACTTGCATTGAATACGGTAGCACCAGTGAGATCGCACACCACTAGGTTATAGATAAATGACGTAAATATGAGATTCTATGAGCATCCACCCGGTACACGTTTCTTGGTGACCGTTGTGCCCAGGTCGTATTGAACCGAATTGGCTAAAATGAATAAGAACGAGTGATCTGCCGATTCTGCGGGGAAACCGTAGTGGATGCCGCACAAAAGTCCCGAGAGCCCAACCGGAAATAGTTAACCTCGCTTTGACTATTGGAGGTCGTTAAACCCATGACTCTCATGCATTACCGAGGAGCTGGAATAGGCGGCTAAACTGGTGCCTTGTTCCTGATGTATCATGAAACTCTACTGACCCTCTGTTGTCAATTGTCACTTATTCGAAGTTTCACAGAGTCAGTTAGTTACTCATGCTAATGAGCATCTTATCTGAGGCCCCACGAGGACTGTTAAGTGAATCAATCAGGCAAACAATAGCAGGATGGTGTTGCTTACCTGTTTGGACTTGAATCTCTACTATTACCTGAACATCGTGATATAGGTGTTGGTTATTCGTATAGTACCGAATTCAGCCTATATGTGCACCAACCACTATTCTGCCCGCAAAGATCATCGCATCCCCGCACCGCTTCAATCAAAGTATCCCAATTGCGAAAGCAACAGGAAAGTCGTTACATCCAAATGTCGTTCCACCCGCAAAGAAGAAGATGGAAGCAATGTAATTCGACTGCTATTTGCTCGGCTATAGGAACCTTAATGCAAACTCCACAGTAACGGATGATGACGGTAGTGATGATGGCCTGTGAGATGAAACTATAAAAGGAAGTGAGAGAAACAACAGGAATTGATGAAGACATCGGCATTCTTCAGGGAATTCGTGATGATGCTGTCCAAGCTTCAGGTTGCTGCTAGCGCACTCACGCTTCTCAATGGCTTCACATTGGCTGCTGCGCCTTACCAACAGCCCGACTGTACCAAGGAACCTCTCAAGTCAAATGGCATCTGCGACACTTCACTCTCACCCGCTGAGAGAGCTGCAGCTTTAGTTGCAGCTTTCACTCCTCGAGAGAAAGTCAACAACCTCGTCAGGTGAGCTACACGAACACCGGTACGGTTAACGTACTAACTCAACAGCAACGCAACCGGTGCACCGAGGATCGGCCTTCCAAGATACAACTGGTGGAACGAAGCCCTCCACGGCGTCGCCGGTGCTCCAGGCTCTGAATTCGCAGACGAACCACCCTACGATGCCGCAACTTCCTTCCCCATGCCCCTCCTCATGGGTTCTTCGTTCGACGACGCCCTCATCCATGACATCGGCGAAGTCATCGGTATTGAAGCACGCGCTTGGAACAACGGCGGCTACGGAGGCGGCCTAGACTACTGGACTCCCAACGTCAACCCCTTCAAAGATCCCCGCTGGGGTCGCGGTTCCGAAACACCAGGTGAAGATGCTCTTCACGTGAGTCGCTATGCTCGCGCCATGGTTCGTGGCCTGGAAGGCGATAAGAAGCAGCGTCGCATTGTTGCTACGTGCAAGCACTACGCTGGTAATGACTTTGAGGATTGGGGTGGAAAGACGAGACATGATTTCGATGCTAAGATCACACCCCAGGATTTGGCAGAGTATTATGTCCGTCCCTTCCAGGAGTGTACCAGAGACTCCAAGGTTGGAAGTATCATGTGTGCTTATAACGCTGTTAACGGAATTCCTGCTTGTGCGAATTCATATCTGCAGGAGACCCTTCTGAGACAGCATTGGAATTGGACACATACCAACAATTGGATCACCAGTGACTGTGGTGCTATGCAGGATATTTGGCAGCATCACAATTACACCAAGACTGGTGCTCAAGCTGCCAAGGTCGCTTTTGAGAATGGTCAGGATTCTAGCTGCGAGTACGAGACTACCAAGGATATCTCCGACTCGTACGAACAAGGTCTTTTGACTGAGAAGGTCATGGACCGTTCTCTCCAGCGTCTCTTCGAAGGCCTTGTTCACACTGGTTTCTTTGACGACGATAAAGCGGAGTATGCTTCTCTTGACTTTGACGACGTTAACACCAAGCATGCCCAGTCTCTTGCGCTCAAGTCTGCAGTACGCGGCGCAGTTCTTCTCAAAAACGACGGCACTCTTCCTCTCAAGATCAAAAAGGATGAGAGTGTAGCCTTGATTGGTTTCTGGGCTGATGACGAAAAGAAGCTTCAGGGCGGATACAGCGGTCCTGCGCCGTACGTCCGTACTCCCGCGTATGCGGCTAAGAAGTTGGGTCTCAACGCTAATGTCGCATGGGGTCCGACTCTGCAAAACAGCTCTGTTCCTGATAACTGGACTACCAATGCTCTTGAGGCTGCTAAGAAATCCGATTATATCGTTTATCTGGGTGGTCTTGATGATAAGGCTGCTGGTGAGACGCTGGACCGTACAGATCTTGACTGGCCCAAGACTCAATTGGATCTACTCAAGAAGCTGTCCAAGCTTGGCAAGCCTTTAGTTGTTGTTCAGCTTGGCGACCAGGTTGATGATACTCTTTTGTTGAAGAACAAGGCTGTGAACAGTATCCTCTGGGTCAACTTCCCCGCCCAAGAGGGTGGGACAGCAGTTATTGATCTCATCACTGGTCGCAGTGCTCCTGCTGGTCGCCTTCCATTGACGCAATACCCCAGCAAGTATGTCAAGCAGGTTGGCATGTTTGAGATGGAGCTTCGACCTACCAAGGAGAGTCCTGGAAGAACATACCGCTGGTACAAAGAAGCTGTCCTCCCTTTCGGTTTCGGGAAACATTACACCACCTTCAAAGCCAAGTTCGCATCCCAAAAGCTAGAACTGAACATCCAAAAGGTCCTCAAGGACTGCTCCGCAACATACAAGGATACCTGCGCCCTTCCCCCTCTGCCGGTCAGCGTCAAGAACACAGGCCGTACAACATCGGACTTTGTCTCTCTGGTCTTCATCAAGAGCAAAGTCGGACCCAAGCCTTATCCTCTCAAGACTCTTGCAGCGTATACTCGATCGCACGATATCGAGCCCAAGGCGACGAAGGAGGTTAAGTTGGAGTGGACGATGGATAACATCGCTAGACGCGAGAAGAATGGCGACTTGGTAGTTTATCCTGGGACCTATACTTTGATGCTTGATGAGCCTACCCAGGCGGAGATTGAGATTAAGGTAACGGGTGAGAAGGTCGTTTTGGATAAGTGGCCTGAGTACCATGACAATGAGTAAGGTAGGTGGTCTATTCATTTGAAGGGCCCTAGGGCTGAGCTAGTATGTACCAATTGATATCTGGTTGCCCCTTAGTTAGTTACTAAAGTAATGGCTTCGCTTAGCTGATGTCTGATGATCATATTGTTTTCTTCAATCATGCTTCCACCTTTCGCTCCTATCATCTCTCCTTAGGCAGAAACATTACTATTGAAGAAGGTGTGAGAAATGTCACACGAAATCCCTTGATAAAAACTGCCTAAAGGCTGACGTAGGCATGGCCCGCGACTTGTCACTGCCAGCTACACAAGATGAATTGTTGGACATGAACATAAACGGCATGGTCTTGTTACACCACCATGAAAGCAATCCTTTCTCATTCACGATAATCAACCAAGAACTATAAATGAGAGTTTCTTCCCATCATTTTGCCTATCCAAACGGCACCCAAGTTCGCTGCCACTAACGCGTATCGTCAGTCATGTGTAAGGAGTTCAACGAATCATACAGGTGCATCGAATGCGATGAGGAAATCGAACGACGTCGAGGTTTCAAGATGTGCAAGAAGGGTAGAGAGTCAAACGAATGGGGCGCATGTAAAAAGGCTGTGGTAGAACAGCAGGTCTATCGACTAGAACTGCGCAAGGCTTGTGAGGAGGAGAAGAAGAAGAAGGACACATAGTCGATCCAGTAAGGAGGGGGCGCTGAACAAGGTGGTTTCCTAGGTTTATTATCTGTTCTGAGATAGCTGTGAGTATTACGCTGGAGTCTACTCGATTGTTACTCACTGTAGTAAGAAAGGAACTATATCTACCAATCCATCCCCACCATGAAATCAAGATGCGCCAATACCAGACCTCTCAAATATAATTGCCAATTCAACTAAACTAAGCATTCTAGCCCATAATGTGTATCCAAATAGACTATTCATATAAATGCACTAACTGCGACGTTGAAAAGCGCGACGGACAGGATTTCAGAATATGCCACAAAGGAAGGGCTGCGAACAAATGGGGCGTTTGCGGCAAGTCGAATGTCGAGAAAAAGCCTGTCTCTGACGGTTTGTGCAAGCCTTGCGAGGAAAGAAAGAAGGACAAGAAGGACAAGAAGTTGAGATACGGTTCCATATAAGACATCTTAAAGTGACACAAACCATTCGAAGTTGAGAAAGTCTATAGAATGGATAGATCCCCTGCTGATGAATGGACTACGCGACAGTTCTCCAAAAGCCGTGAGACAAATGGTCTGGCTGAAGCCTTATTGTCCAGCACAGCTTCGATTCTACAATTTGAAGCTACAGATGCAAACTATCCTTCATTCCACTTTCGCCAAGACTCATCTCATCTCTCTAAGACCTTTCCCTCTTAGAATCGCAATCGGGATCATGAGAGAGGATGCTTTGAAATAAAGCCCTTGAAATACAACATTCCTCACAGACACTTTCAACACACTTGACTGTTAACGATATTTGACGATACACATCCTTTCTGCCATGTAACCTTGTGCTTTGCATTATGGAAGCAGACCCTTTAAATATAACTGAAATTTCCCTTAGCACTATACTAGATGACTGAGTGTTATTTACATATCTATGCCAGAGCCACTGTACAAATGCCTGAGACGAGCTGTCTTCTCCCTAACTTCAGCGAGGTCCTCGGTGCTAAATATGTCGGATTCTGCCTTTGCGCTGCTAGAAGTAGTTGGGGCTTGCTCAGATCTGCTGACTGACTCGTCCTTGGGGAGTTCCCACACTATGTCATCATGCTGTACGGGATCAATAACTGCCCTTCGCTTATGAAAGCCCTTGATGTCTTGCAGGCCTTTCTCAAGGATCTCCAGTTTCACTTTCAGGCGTTCCCTCTCCATAGAGGACTCATGGGTTTCACCTGCAAGGAGATGTAGGTCTTCATCTTCCATCTTCATGACGTTTGCTGATCTGAAAAGCCCAGGAAGCTTACTTATGAGGCAATCCTCGACCGCCAGAACGCTCACATCATCGATGAACCTCTCCATTGCAACCTAATGAGAGGTTGGAATTGTTAATTTCATGATGAACGTACAGCCGAAGGGTGTAACTTACCTTGTAATATCCTTTCATATAGTCTACTGCCAAGGCACTTCCAAACCGCTCCATGTTTGGCTCAAATCCCTCTTGAAACACCTTCAATAGCTCAAGGGGATTGATGCTGATTTTCTTGTCGGAACCGTCAAAGCGGTTCTGCCCAAACATGTTATTGATTCGTGCTATGGTATTACGCTTGTGGCGTCTTTGCTGGATCCGCTGAACGTTCCGGGTAAGCTGTGAGTTGTTTGTGATTGGGTGCTGTGCGGCTGATTCGAGTAATGTGTTAATCTGCGCAATCATCTTCGTCTCGAGTTCGTTGATTCCTTTACTAATGTATTTGAGAACGCCCTTGGAAACTTCACTTGCCGTGGTATGCCCCACTATCAGCTCTGTCGTTACTTCCACTGCCTCGAGGATGTCTTCGGCAAGGGACATCACGATCTTCTTCCAGGGCGTGCATTGCTCAACAAAAAGATCGTTAACGATGAGGGGGTTAAAAAGACCCGGTAGCTCACGACCTTTGCCGTAAACAAGACGGTCAGCAACCTGATTAATAAAATCAGACCGAGAAATCTCGGGCACATCACGACAACCGATGTCATCTTCATCTTCACTCTCGGAATCAACGATCTGCTGGCTATGACCACTCAGCCGCATTTCCTCCGAAAAAACATTAAGCTGCCTACATACAACTGCGCGTAGCCTTCTGTTGAATGTAGCCTTGTCATTCCGACTACCGAAGAATTGATCGGTGTAGGTGCCATCAACTGCATGTCTCATCAGGCTCGTGTATTCTTCACTCACTCGCAGTAAGTAGCTCCGTTGCTGCTGCGGGGTTCCTCGAACTGGGCCGAGACCATCGAGCCTTTCAGCGCAATCACGAATACCAGCTTCCACGTCCTGTTCAAGACTTGGAAGTTGTGCAAGGATTTGATCTTTCAAGACTATGCTCAATCTGACCCGCAGTGCCGCCACTCCGCAGTGCAAAGAGTCAACAGAATCCCACAATCCATGAGAGAAAAAGGCTCTTTCTATCTCGTCGCGCTGTGCTGAAGTAACATCACGCTCCTTGAAATCCCGATTTTTCAAAACATGCCAACCGAGACGAAGCTCCTCTTCGGCGTTTTTAGCGAGACGAACAAAGTAATCCTCAGAATGGGAGCCGACATCCAAGGTGTCAGGTTTTGTAATAAGGCCCATGGTTCTTAAGCCATTTGGATCGGCGTTCTTGGCCATCTTGGTGACTTCTTGCAGCACGTACTCGTACTTAGCTGACACGACAGCGAGTATAATGCTGCGCGGTCGCACCATATACGACGCCACCATGTCGTGGACAATGTCGATGTCAGTGTCAGACTGTTCTTTGTTTCCTCCCCTGAAGAGTCCAGGGAGATCGACCATAGTTAGATGTGGCTGATCCGGCCCAGTGAGCTCGATACGAAGTGTGTCTTCGTAAAACTCGCCAGTGCCACCTGGGATAGCCATGGCAGATTCCGCTTCCACCGTTATGACACCCAGCCCCACGTTAGCTAGGCTTTCGTTTGGCCGCCATGTTTCGAGTCGTTCCTTATCCTCACCAAAGCGATTCTTGCCTGGTGTGATAGAAACCTCGGCATCAGTCCTGTGACCTCGACGAAGCACTAGCTCCGTAGCAAACCGGGTACAGCGGCCGTCTTTGATGGGGAAAGACAGGCCAGAGATGGCCTCGAGGACAGAGCTCTTTCCTGCCGACTGGTCTCCACAAACGATAATCTCGGGCAGATCAATATAACGACTGACTCCATGTAATCGAAGATTGTCGATAATGTCCAGGAGATCACGGTAGTCTCCCCTGGCCATATTCGTGTCGGGAATAGATGTCTCCATTTCTAACCGTAGATGTTAAGACGGTATCAAGAGCTGTTTGGTACGATCGTTAGTAGAATTATTTTCTCATTCATATACCAAGGGAACAGAACGTATTGGGAACCAACCCCCCAAATCTCGGCTGGAAGCATCGCCATGGTACGATGGTCGGCCTCCCACAGCCTTGGGCATCAACGCATCTGCGCTGCTTATGTGCATGATCACCTGTCACGCCGAAGATGATTGGACTGTCGCATACCGTTGACGCCTTGACCTGGCTTTTGTCTTCTGATTTGTCGAACCCCGCTCTCCATGGTGTTGCGTTTTATATTTGTGGTGTGAGAAAGTGAGGCTTGTATTCGAGTAACTTCAATGAATTCTTATCTGATGTGACCATGACAAAGACTTGGCATCCCTACGATGCCCATATCAAATACCCAATCGTAGGGTCCGGTAGTTAGTCGTTCCCCGACTTGAAGGAAATTCCCGCTTATCACCAGACGTGTCACTAGCAGATCCCGAGTAGAGTAGAAGGAAATTCCCATGTTCACATCGTAGCTTGTTGATTCATTCTGAATCTTCAGAAGAACTACCGTCAACGGCCGTGACCTTTCTCTGACCTGCTCCTACCGATCGCAATTCCGTAGGCACTGTAGCCGTCGCCGTTAAAGACGGCCCTGCAGTCGAATCATGGTTCCAAAGCCGCCGGGGAACAGTAAGGCCATGCTTCAGGTCGCGCGTTGCTAATTCTTCAATTTCTTTGCTCAGCTTCATGAAAGGAGTTCTTATCGATGTTTCAGTAGTCCCATAGTATGGTGGTGGCATCCACGATGGATAGATCTTTTGGTGGGACGCCGAAGTCTGAAGTCTCAATGGATGGAGGCGCATGTACTTATCGCAGAGGAAGCATGCCTTTTTGCTCGTTCCAATAAACCGCATGCAGGGATTGCGAGCGGGGTTACCTTCATAGAATACAACAAGTTGCATTTCGGCATGAAGTGTCATTTTCAAGCGACAAGCTTGACGTAGCCGTGCTTCAAGGTTCGACGTATCCAAACGACTCTCCAACTGCTCCATCACTGGGCGCGTATCTCCCCCGACAAGCTTTCCGACGGTCAACAGTGGATTTTCCGTGTTGGGATATGTAAACCGAAGCTGGTTAGGGGCCTTGATTTCTTGGACGGAGATTTTCAAAAATATTTGAGGCTCCTTGATGGCAAGCTTTACCATGGATTTGATCGCAGAATGGTAGCGAGCAACCTTGTGTAGATGATGCAGCCAAGATTGGTTTCCCGTGTCATCATCACGCAGTAGAGCTTTCAGTTGCTCAGCATGATGCCACCTGGCATGCGCCGCCCAATCAATAAATAAAGCTGCAGTTGCAGCACTCCAATTCCGAGGAGTAGCGGCGAAAGGATGGTTTGCCACCCAACCTAAGAACTTCTCTGCCTTGGCCCGACTGTTATGGAGTCTAGAACTGGCTTTTTGTAGAGATTCTCGGATGCCTCGTTTCTCAATTTTTTCGGCGATCGACAATATTCGGTCTCTATCGAGCTTGACAACCAGCTGTAGTATCTCAGTCTCTGCATGCGCCGAGATCTTCTCTGTAACACTCGCGACATCAGTAAAATTCATCAGACTGTTGAGAAACTAAGTACCCTTTCTAGCCACGTCTCGAAGTATTTGGAGGACATTTTCAAGGCTTGCCAGAACATTCGGGCAGAAGCCATGGTTTCGCGCCACACGTAGTATGTTCCCCGTTTGTTGATTTGTTTCTAAACACACAGCTGCGGCTGTTTCTGCCCCCTTGTCCGAGGTGGCGCAAATAAGAGCAAATGAGTCGAGAAATTTTTGCTTGAGTTGCGACGCGCTCAAAAGACTGCTATCTGGATTCTCGTTGAGTAATCTAGTCGGGTCGCCTCGAATGGGGTCAATCAAACGTAGCAACGCAGAATACAACACAAATTGATTGAGTCCACTGCCACGGATCTCAATGAGTTTCCCTTTTTTATTCATATTGAGTGAATTTTGAAAGTGTTTGTTGGAAATTGTTGGAGTTGTGCGGACGAAGAGTCTTGTCGTTAGAAAGCGTTGTCCTGAACCCAAGTGCGGGGATTTGAGGCTACACGATCTTATTTATGTACGACAGGTACGAAAGGACTTTTGTCTAACCCTAAAGGCGTCTTTATGTGCTGATGCCTGACCACTGATACCTGATAGGCCGGGCCGTATTGGTATAGTCCTGTTGTATGAGCTGATGTAGTGCTGATGGAAATTTTAAGTCTCTTACCTAAACAATCCTTCCAATCAACCACCTCTACTATATATAGTTCAAACACTGAGTTTCATATAATGCATAGATCATAAACATCAACTACCCCCTTGAGAACTAGGCCAGGAGAAATTTATTTATGTTTTGGGAAACGCAAGTACGGAATTCCTGTTAACTCTTCTAAATCTGACTCTAAATTGGACTTTCTTGACTACAAGTATCCCTATGAGCTTGCTCTGGAAGGCTTTGTAGATATGTCATTCCATGCAAGTTTAACGCCGCGACCGTGACGATCAAGAAACGCTCCATCATCAGAAGAGACTCGTGTATCCCGTCCGCCATATTGAACGCTTCC
The DNA here is from genome assembly GCA_004367485.1 of Fusarium citri. NCBI lineage: Eukaryota > Fungi > Ascomycota > Sordariomycetes > Hypocreales > Nectriaceae > Fusarium > Fusarium citri. The sequence goes on from QHHH01000141.1 coordinate 121,929, forward strand.
TCGGTCCAAGTCTGTAAGTGCGTTGATGGTGGCGTTATAGCTTGCCTGATCTATTTGACCACCAACGTAACGTGCTTGGCCCTGCAGATTGACTCTCCTTGCTAGAACCAAGTCCTTCACAGTTGAAACTGTAATACCATAACTATTATCAGTCATAGTTATGTCTTCAAATACATTGACACGTTCTTTAGCCAAGTCCTCGCCAGCATCGGCAACCACGTTCATACATTGACGAATGCTTTCCCTCGTTTCTCGTAGTTGCGCCAATTGTATGATGTCGTCTTCGGATAGATTCGTTTTGACTTTCATAGCATCCATTCTTTCATCAATCTTGTTCCCATGGCTTTTAAGACGTGATTCCAACAGACTGATAGAGCTCTTAGCGGAACTCAAACTACTCCTTATGTATTTATCCGCTGTAGGCTGCTGAGAGAACTGCTGAGTTTCGCTGGTTGTGGATTCAAGCGATTCAATATGTTCAGACAGCTCAATGCAGATCTGGAGGCCTTTTCGAGTGCTTTCTTTCTCTTCAAAGAGAGCAAGCCAATCAGCGCTATCAGACTCGACAGTATTGGTATTAGGGGCGGTCAAGCTTTGTACTCTCTCATCCAGCCGCTGCATGTGTTTCTGGAGATCGGAAGTTGTATCATCTATCATATCTTTGTATTCCTCGATGGCATTGCGCGTAACAGCCGTAATCGTTCTATGGGATTTATTATCAGCCAGATCCAGAAACCGACGACGAGCAAGAAACCCCACATATTAGCGTTAGCCAATGCTATATTAATTGTGGATTTATATCCAGCAAGCATCTCTTTGAAGTCTATGATGTCTCCTTTCAGGTACTGCTGGCCGATCCAGTCCCGTAAGCTAGGCCGAGTTCCATCAGAGTGTTTTGTACAACGAGCAATGAGCTTATGATATTCTTCACAAGTCTTTCCACAACGCAGGAGAGGTAATTCAAGCGAATCGAACTTAATGTCAGGGTAATTTGTAACCGTTTCCAGGAGGGATTGCAAAACTCCAGTTAGATCACTCAGCTCAGTTTTGAGTGCGCGTGCATTAGCATCCTGGGTTTTAAAACTGCGAACCGTTTTAAAAAGAACTGTGCTCGATTTAAACGCGAACGTTACCAAGGTTAAAACCCCAGAAGTGACACCGATGATTTCTGCCATTGTCGTGATATCTTGCGAGTTGTGACTGATGAAATAAGGGACTGGGAGCTGAGCTTGAGAAAGAGACTAAATGATTGAAAGCCTGTTTAATGCCGCACGATTGACTAGATGAGCATAAAAAACATCTCTGATACTATGACCCCGCGCCGACAGTCACGTGTCACCTACGGTCTGCGACCGACCAACCACAGCGGTCAACAAACCGGAGAACCAATTGCATGGCCCTGTAAATGCCTTCGGACGAATGTCCGCATACATAACCGCATGTCGTTAGTACCTTTCTTACAATTCGAAGAAACTAGCATGATTGGACTTGAGGTTTAGATAGGAAAACCCATCATTGAAAAATTAAGATAGCCGTACCTAGAATTTCAGGACGTGGATTATCCTGAGGAATCACCGTTAAAGGTAAACTTCGGATTGCCTAGCTATATGATCTCGAATCTGACTTACGCCTGTGCAAAGTTCCCGTCTTTGACCTTGCGTATACCCTACGCATTCTGTCTGGGCGGACCCAACAACGTAGTGAGCAAATGACTTACACGCAGATCAGTCGTCTTCGTAGCCTCTGCCTTAACATGGATTAGACTGATCACTTTGTCAGCCGTCTCGTTAAGGATTGATTCCTCGTTCTCTTGGATCAACGCTTGCATAAATTCAACAAGTTCACAAACTATCGCTAAATGTTTAGGAATTTTAATACTTTCTTTGCGTAGAAAAGCTGCTAACTTAAGAAATAATGCAATAAGGAAGGTACTTTTAGTAGCTTAGTATTTTTGATACTTGAAGAACGGTTCACAATCACTCCATCTCGCCTTCCCACCACAGATGTCACCGTCTCTGAATTAACTATTCCCAATTTCTCAAGAGACAGATTCCATAAGCTCTACACACAAAACCTTCAACATCAGCAATCATGTGCTGGTCTCTCACAGTCCGCCTCTCTTGCGTGGACTGCGGCAAGGTGATTAACACCAAGAAATATTACAGTATGTTTGAAACAGGTCGAGAAGCCAACTTTTTGGCATCTGTTGCAATGAGAAAGTGGAGCATCTAGCTCGTCCTGGTGTTTACATTGAGTGTTCCACTAAGAGAGAGCGCAGAAAGCAGGAGGACGAAGAGGAGAAGAAATCGAAAGAGATGGAAGAGGAGGCGAATGAGGAGTAAGGGAGGCGCGGATTGCAGTGGAATCTTGAGGTTCCCTGGAGGATGTTGTCGAGTGCATATTTCAGGGGTGAAGGAGACGACAGAGCCTTGGTTGGATTTGCTGCAGGCAGCACATCAAGTAGATCAAGTTAGAGAAATAAAAGTCCAGGTGGACTTAAAGCTCTAGTGTGTTTCTTATATTGACTTGTGAAAATTAATATGTATGTTCTCAAACTTCTATTCAAAACGCCCTGCCCGAAAATGCTTGTGCGGAGGTGCCCTGCTGAGTGCACACGTATCGCGTAATGCTTTGCCTTTACGCCTCTTTCGTTCTATCCTTGTCAAGACCGGCACTTCTCTCCTCATCGGGGACTGTCTTGGGCTCTGAAGGTGTCTTCTTTTGTAGAGCAACCCAGACAGCCGAACCAATAATGAGAGCGCTACCAATGAAGCTGGCGGGTGGAGGAGTACTTCCCCATATGACACGGTCAATGATGACTGCATAGACCAGTTGGACGTACTATTGACAAGTTAGACCATGCATCATCACCATCATAACGAAAGAACACTTACGATCAGGTTGGTTGCTCTGCCGGCTTTCTCTCTTTGCAGACCTTCAGTGAGGAGTACCTGGAATAAGAAGCCCGAAACACCGATTGAGAGAAGAACAGCCCTGCGACCATGTTAGTATTCGTCTAGCTCGAGCATTATTGTCCATGGAACTTACCACTCGGCGAAACTTTTGGGAATCTCAAACTGCAGATCGGGGTGGATTGTGATTATGAGGAAAGAGCCAACAGTGGCCAAGACGGCAAAGTAGTTAACGCTCACAAGCGAATGAGCTCGCTTTCCAATAACACGAATCGTCGAGTACGCGGTGGCAGCAGCGATGGAGCCAAAGATGGAACAGCAAATGGCGATAGTGCGTTCTTGAGGTGTCGCCTTAGCCGCTGAGATGAGACCTTTAGCAGCAGTAGTTGCTGCAGAGGCATATCCTGTAAGGAAGGAGTCTTTGTTGGGAAAGAGGAAGGCTGGCCGAGCAACAAACAGGACGCCTGTGAAAGCGATGAGACCTGCTAGCGCTTCGTTGACAGTGAAAAGTTCTCTAAGAGCAACCCAAGCGATGAAAGCTGTGAGGGTGGGAACAAGGAACGTGATGACCGTGGCGTCGGACACATCGAGATATGAGAGAGAATCTGGTCCAGTTAGCAAAGCTTCCCATGGCACAACTCAGACTTCGCTTACAGTAGAGGCCAAACAGTCCAACGGATCCAGCAATGCCTCTCAAGAACAACAGTCCCCTGACTTCACGTGGTCCAAGAGGGAAATCAGGAACTTTCTCACGCCACATGTAGAAAGAGCCGATGATGGTTGTGGCCAGCATACGGACGAAGATGATCTGCAAAGCGTGAAACTTTGTTTCGAACCCGGTTGCTAGTAGCCTTGTAGTCATTGACATCTGATATCGTTAGTACGCGTATAGCGAGTGAGTGGCCGGGGGGGGTTCTTACAATCGAGGCGAACAGCTGGGCCAATAGGACATAGAACAGTCCGATGTTCCGAGAATACACATCTTGCAGCTTCTCCCAGAACGAAGGAAACTTGCAATCGTCCATATCAACAGAAACAAAAGAGCTTGTACTCGGGCTGGGTGAGACAGCACCACTGGCAGTCTCGGGAGCCAATAGAGTAGAATTCTCCAACTCGCCTTTCTCATTGGCCTCTGTCCTCATATCGCGAGACATCTTTTTATAACTGCGAAAGAATAGAAACAAATCTACGGCCTGCGTAACTGAAGAATTGACAACCTTGAAATTGAGCACACCTGGGTAACGAATGGAATGAGCAGCTCAGCTGCGGTAAAAAGAACGTGACTGAACGAACGTGGATATTTTTTTCCTTCCTCCGAGGCGCCGGAACCGTTTTAGTTAAATACTAAGCTTAAAACAGCCTAAGATTGACTGATGGGGCCTGTAAAAGGAGTTTAGTAAGTTACTCCACCAATCGCGATACAGCGTTTCGGTGGTCCTGGTCCTGACAATCTCGGACTAAGGTTATTCCCTAGCTAGGTTCAACCGTCTCATTGGCGGAGCGCTCCTGTTTTCGTGATCGGTTGCTGAAAAGAGCCGGCAATCGTACCCTATACTGACAACATCTGTTGCTAAGGCATGTAAGAACGCGGAGACATAGACTAGCTAACTGATGAATACTTTTTTAATATAGTTCTAGTCATTTTTGAGATCTACTTAGTGAATTGATGTTTATATTAATTCATTATGAAGCTTTAGACTAGAAAACATCACAGAAAGGATAACCCCATCAGCGACAGTGTCTTTTGTCTGAACCCCAGAGCGAGAAGATAAACAAGGAGACAAAAAGTAAGCGATCAACCACTCATACCAGTAACTTGCCAATGAATGCAGCTCTTCTTCGGAAATTACTTTTTACTGAAATAGTTACTTTCACTTCTGCTACAACATTTATGTTTAACAGAAAATTTTCAACCGCCAGACCTGTTATTATAACCGTAGGCGAGTGTGACCCCTGTCTAACCCCTGCCAAGTCTACTAATTACCTTTCAGCCCCAGTGGCGTCCAGACTATCGATAACGTTTTTCCAAAAAATCTTGCTAAATTGACTTCTGGACCGTTTCTCAATCAATAGTCCTCAGCTGGCGGACAAAGCAATGAGGACCAATACGGGTCAGGCGCAACTGAAAGGAGGAATTAAATTAGACCGTAGCTTAAATAAAACAAAGCCATTTCCCACTATTTCCATTTGTCTCCTTCACTTGCGCTCGTTTATTTCCAGTGAGCTTCATTGCAGAGATGTCGCGACATCTCGTACGTTCGTTTTTGTTAGCTTCGGCTTTGAGTCCTTTCGTTGATGCTGGACCGTGTCGACCTCATCCGACTTCAGGTTTGAGTCGTAGTGAGAGCTTGACTCAGACGGTCTCTTCATCTCTTGTTTCTTCCTCTGTTTCTCTGATCCATACCGAGAGTGTCTCACACTTGGATACTATCTCTCAAGATGATGCCACTGGAACTGGAGCATCGATCAATCCTACTGATACGAGTCTTACTTTCAGTAACACATACTCGATTTCAACTGCAACCACTCAAGATATCGATGTTTCGACCGACTGGTATCCCTATCTTCCGATCAGTACGTCGACATATGGAGATGGTTCTTCTTCAACAGCGGCGTCCATTAGTTCGCCAGTAGATACCTCTTCTACTAGTGGCTCCGAATCTTCCATCTCGCATAGCACTGACACAGCTACGCTCAGTGTGGGCGAGACTGCGCCGTCCTCTGCGATCTCAACCGATACAACTGCGACGTCTTCAGATACAGCGGTCGAGACCTAACCCACTTTGTCAGCTGCTACAGACACAATGTCTACTGGCAGCGAAACCCAATCTATCTCGGCCGATACCACAGCGACCTCTGGTGAGGCAGACGCGTCTTCGACGATCGGGACCGAGACTACGACTTCTATCGCTGTAGACACGACTGTAGGGACAAGTGGAACCGACTCATCTCTTGCCCCCTCGAGCGGTATAACCACAGCCGGGGAAGCCTCTTCAGCAACTACCTCAGCTACTTCTACGGATACCACGGAAACATCTAAGGCGGCAGAGACTACAACAGCAATCTCTAGTGATCACAGTACCACCGGCACAGACTCTTCCACATCCACCATGACCTCGAGTGAGACCGCCGCGACGTCCAGTCAAACTGATAGTATTGCTGTAACTCAAACTGGTACTTCTACAACAACCACTGATATTACCCTGACCGAAACGACCGCAATATTCAAGGAAATGGATACCACGACGATAGCCTACGGTGATACCACTACTAAACCTGACCCCTTGACCTCTACAACCGAGACTGCTTTGACAGAGACTACTGCCACCTCTGGTCAGACCACGGCGACAACATCAGGTGATTCCACTGCTAGTACCGAAGCTTCCTCTACTACTGAGGTTACTGGGTCGGAGACCACCATGACAACCAAGGCGACAGACACTACAACGACAACCTCTGGTGACCTTACTACTACAACGGTGACTGGTCCTTTCACCTCCACTACTCAGGCTACTTCGACCGATACCACGATTACCTCCAGTGAGACGGACGCTTCCACTACTGCAACCTCGGCTGATTCCGTCACGTCCACTACTGAGACTGCCTCAACAGACACAACTGTGACCACCACTGGGACAGAGACCTCCGGTACTACAACATCGGGCGAGCCGACTAGTACTGTGACTGATACTCTCACATCCACAACTGAGACGGCTTCTACAGATAGCACTACGACAGAGACTAGTATGAGCTTGAGTGGGACCACGACGGCATCTTTTAGTGGTTTCACCACGACTGAGACCACTGCGTTCTCATCCATCACCGAGGCTACTTCCACAACTTCCGAGACCTCCTCAGCGGCGGTGCCTGTCTGTACTCCTGGATTCCCCATCTCACCTCCACCTCAGGGTCTCGAGTGTAATAAAAAGGGCCAGACAAGTGGTCATGAGAACATCATCTCGTGGTGGGACGCTGGCGAACTCACAAAAAGTATTGATAACTGTTACAACGCCTGCAAGACCACGCCCCAGTGCGGGTCTATCGTGTTTTGGAAGGAGACAGCTTGTGAGCTCTGGAGGGGCAAGCCTGGCAAGACTGACGGCGCTGGTACTGACCACGGATGGTATGACATCAGGTGCTTCTGCGGAGAAGACACTACCGAGCCTGAGCCCACCTGTACCAACAATCTCAAGAGTCCAGCTCCAGCGAACAAGATCTGCGGCAAGACTGGTTATACTGGTGGGACCTACACCGGCCAAGGGTCGACGAACTCTCTAGAAGCTTGTGCAAAATCATGCAAATCCAACAATCAATGTACCAGCTTCACTTTCGAATCCAACAGTGCTTGCTTCTTGTACTCAGGAGCTTTGGGAGAAAGGAGTGACCTACCAACTACTTGGATGTCATATGAACTAGACTGCTTTTGCGACCTCGATAAATCAGATCCTGAACCAGAGCCTGAGACTGGCTGCAAACTCAGGAGCCCGCTTCCTCAGAACAAGTTCTGCGGCGTGACTGGGTACGCTACTGGGATAAACATTGACTTCGTTCGTGATGGTCCGAACGAATCACGAGAAGCCTGCGCGCAAGCCTGCAAGTCAGAAGCTCAATGTACTCACTTCCACTTTGAGGTCAACAGCAGATGTTCCCTGCTTTCAGGTACCATGACTGCCACGGATGGGCAAGATCTTGGTGCTCAGTGGTATGACAGGAACTGCTGGTCATGCCCATCAGACGAGCCGGAACCCAACCCACCAACCGAGCCTGAACTTACCTGCAAGAACAACATTATCAACCCTATCCCTGACTATCGTGTCTGCGGCGCAACAGGGTGGGCAGGTGGCTTATATCTGGAGGGTCCCGGCCCGGAGGGTTCCACCAAATCGCTCCTCGCCTGTGCGAAAGCATGCACTAACGGTCGATGCAGAGCCTTCAAATTTGAGGCTGACCAGGAATGCACGTTCTATGTGGGTACTGGTTTGACTCAACCCGACGGTACAGCAACGAGCTACAAGTGGTATCAGCCGGAATGCTTTTGCGATCTTGACAAGGTAGAGCCTGAGCCTAATGTACCAACTCAACCTGAACCTACCTGCAAGAACAACATCGTCAACCCTATTCCCGAAGAAATGGTTTGCGGCGAGAAGGGAAATGGCAATGGCGTATATGACAAAGGCCCCGGTCCAGACGGCTCCTCCAAATCCCTTCGAGCTTGCGCAGACGCGTGTATAACAAGTGACGACTGTACCTTCTTCCAATTTGAGGCTGACCAGCATTGTGAGTTCTACGTTGGTCGTCTTAATAATTTGGATAACACACAAACAAGCTACAAGTGGTATGACAAGAATTGCTTTTGCGATCTTGACAAGCCGGCACCCACAGATCCCGAGACAACACCCGAGCCTGAAACCACCTGCAAGAACAACATCATCAGTCCTATCCCGGAGAATCGTTGGTGTGGAACAGAGGGAGAATATTACTTGGCCTCTGGGGGTGCCAGTCCACAGGATTCGTCTAGGTCACTTTGGGCTTGTGCCAATGCATGCAAAAGTGATCCCAGTCGATGCGGTGTCTTCAAGTTCGAGGCTGGCAAGGAATGTTCCTTCTTTGTCGGTGGTATGATCTCACCGCATAGTACGACAGCAAACTCAAGGTGGTATCACAGGGACTGCTTTTGCGACCTCGACAAGCCAGAACCCATTGAGCCTGAGACCAATCCACCCGAGCCGCAGCCTCAGTGCGTCACCAACGCCCTAAAACCTTCACCCAAGGACTCTGCCTGCGGTGCAATGGGTAATCCGACGACTCGGGGACGGGAGGAAATCGGATCCAGTACAGAGACCTCGGTAAAAGGTTGTCGAGACGCATGCCACAAGCAAGCGGGGTGTGATTCGTTCCAACTCGAAGAGGGCTTCAACTGTTACCTTTTCAAGGGTAAAGTTGGTGCCACAGATGGCAGAACAACAGCGGAGGTGTGGTACGACATGTCCTGCTTCTGCGACCTTGAGGCACAGCCTACCGACCCTGGTGATGAGGAGGTCTGTGTTGACGAGGTTCACAAAACCCAGGTTTGTGGTTTGGAGGGACAGCCTATGTATGGATGCATCGAAGATGTGACCGAGAACTCATCCGATCCCGAACTTATCAAGTCTCTCGATGCCTGTAGGGCCCACTGCAAGAGCGTTGGCTGCGATTCTATTGCTTTCAAGAAGGACTGGGGTTGCGCTGTATTCAAGGGCGGACTTGGCGGCATGGAGGCAGACAACACCTTCCCCGGACTTAAGTGGTACGACATGTCCTGTTTTGCTGAGGAGCCCACGAAGGATGTCTGCATTGGGGAACCCTTGAATCCTTTACCTACGAATACTGTTTGCGGCAAACCTGGCGATGTGGACACGAATAGCTTGAGTAACAAACGTCTTAAGACGGACGTGAGTCTGGCGGAATGCTACAAAGCCTGCAAGGCTGCGAGCGACTGCGATGTTTTCAACTTCCACAATCAGGTATGCGAACTCTACAAAACCATGAGCCAGTTCTCAGCCGCATCTGTGGCCTTCACCGGAAGTACAATCCAATGGTGGCAACCAAGCTGTTTCTGCGACGACACCAAGACCGATACCAAGGATCCTGAACCGATCTGTGTCAACAACATGCTGAGCCCTCAACCCAACAACAGTAACTGCGGTGCAACAGGAAGTATCCTAACAGACGGTATCTCTCTGGACGTACTCGACTGGGGTGACGATACCTCTCTAAAAGCTTGCAGCGATAGCTGTAAGGCTTTCGAGGGGTGCAAGTCCTTTACATTCTTGGAGCAGAACTTCTGTATGTTCTTCGAGGCTAGTGTTGGTCCAACGGATGGATCGGCCACTGAACATGCGTATTACGACATGTCTTGCTTCTGCGACTCGAAATATCCCAGTGGAGATTGAGAAGATGGTCATATCGGACGCAGAAATGATGGGGAGACATAGCCAGTGGGGGGAAGGGTGTCGGTGTTCAATTCTTGTTATCATAGTTATTCTTGTGTTGAGTAAATACCCATAATTACAATGCACTATAGGGAAGAAGCGTCGAGTAGGTATGTAACGCTTAATTTCGTTCGTGTCGATGGTCCTAGTTCTATCACAAAGCACCCCCAGGAAATCAGCATTGGGCGGGTTATAATGTTTCTCCAACGGAATTGATGTTTCGGTACTGAATCAGAAATTCGGGCTTTTGAGGCTTGCCAGGTGAAGATACTAGTATTGACTTTTGTAATATGGCAAAAGATCATCGCTCTTTCCAGCTCTCTTTCTTCAACCTACGCTTTCCAACGCCGCCACCACTAACTTGAGGACTCCAGTAAAATTAGTAGTCTATGTCGAACTGCTGTTTCTATACATTTGCTGTTGCCTCGTGTCTGGGAAACGCCAGTATAGCTATCATGGCGCTTGCTATACGGAAGTCTCAGTAGGTGTTCAGCGTTCGGCAGGAAAAGACCGGGCTTACTACCAGACCTACGGCCTACAGAAATTGAGTTCGCAGGGGGGTCGATGATTTCGTTGGGCAGTAACAACACTAGAGATCGGCAATGCTAATACCGAAAGTTAGAGGCTGAGAGGGGACCTTTTGAGCTTGAAATCAGGCGCTACATATGTGCCACAGAGGGACTTACTGCTTGTTAAACCATTCACAAGGAATGAAGATTTATCTTAATTTAAATGTCATATCCAGAATATTGTTCTGAAGATAAGACTTCCATCATGAACTGGAATTTTCAAGCACTATAACTTGAATGCTTACACTGTACCTGTTTTTACCTTACCTTGCCCTAATATCGGGTTTTAGTTGATTACAATAGGCGTTACTTTTATTTGATTTTCTTCCTCCTTCCACTAACATCAACACATCGCAAAACCACTTAGGTCATCCTAAATACTGTAGTCAGCTTGAGCTCAGAGGTATGCAAGAGGACAAATGAAGTATACACAACACCAGCATACATATTTCTAAGCCTACAAGACTGAATGAATTACTTACTGCTTTCAGCCATCCGCACCAATCAATCTCTGAACTACTGATCTTTCAGCTATGCGCCCCAATCAATCCCAGAATTACCGATCTCTCAGCCATCCGCCCCAATCAATCTATGCGGGGAAAATGAGACCCCGAGTCACGTTGCATACAGGTACAGGGGTGCCTACATCTTTGCTCAGTAACCTGATTGTACTAGTCTGAAAACGCTATCCTCGGATCCGCCTCCGTGGTTCAAACAGGCAATATACCATCTCGGACTCGGGGATCGTGCATCGCTTTCCAGAAACGAATTTCAAGGTCGTACTATAATATTCATAATTTCTCCACCAATGCTATGTTGGCGCATATAATGCACACTGCAGAATAGGACGAATTTCACTACAGAATTGGAAGTAGAACTCAGCCTGATAGGATGAAATGAAACATACTAGTACTAGCACGATGGACATATATATATATCGACTATTTTACGCGTATTGAATGCTTTACGAGTATCGGCTTTCAGCTCATTCTCCACCAACTAGCCCTTCTCTTCATTATCAACCTCGAAAATGAAGTTCTTGAACAACGATCTACTTGCTTCCAGCACCCTGCTTCTGGCTACCCTTGGCGGTGCCTCAGCCCAATGTTCCCTCCCCACTAGCTACCGTTGGACATCAAGTGGCCCTCTTGCTCAACCTGCAAATGGCTGGAACAGTCTCAAGGACTTTACCGTTGCTCCTTACAACGGCCAGCAGCTAGTCTACGCTACTGCCTATGGCCAAGGTGGCTGGAAGTCTATGGGTTTCAGCCCTGTGTCGGATCTTAACAACCTCGGATCTGCTTCACAGACTCTTCAGACCGGTACAGCTGTGGCCCCAACCCTGTTCTATTTCAGGCCTAAGGGTATTTGGATCTTGGCCCATCAGTGGGGCCCTACCAAGTTCTCGTATAGGACTTCGAATAACCCTACCAACGTCAACGGATGGTCTCAGCCGCAACCTCTGTTTACTGGAGAAATTGCCAATGCCCCATTCGGTCCAATCGATCAAACTGTCATTGGCGATAGCAGAAACATGTACCTATTCTTCTGCGGCGATAACGGCAGAATTTATCGCGCGTCCATGCCTATTGGTAATTCTCCCTGCAATTGAACTTCACGACTTGATAATTAACCTTAAATAGGCAACTTCCCCGGTAACTTTGGATCAAACTCCCAGATCATCCTCCAAGATACCGAAGACAATCTCTTCGAGGCGGTCCAGGTTTACACCGTTCAAGGACAGAACAAATACCTCATGATCGTTGAGGCCAAGGGAAGAAACGGTCGTTTCTTCCGATCCTTCACTGCGAACAGCCTTGATGGTCAGTGGACTGTCAACGCTGGAACCGAAAGCAACCCCTTTGCCGGCAAGGCAAACTCAGGCGCCACCTGGACCAACGATATCAGCCATGGCGAGCTGATTCGTACTGCCAACGATGAGACATTCCCCATTGACCCTTGCAACCTGAAGCTTCTGTACCAAGGACGCAACCCTAGCATTAACGTCGACTACAACCTTCTACCATACCGTCCCGGTCTTCTGACACTCCGACGATAGATCGCGGGTGTGTTCTGTCTATAAGATGTCTGTCCTTACAGGTATAGTTAGGTAGCTCATAGTGGTTCACTCATTGAATAGTCAATCAAAACATATTACTTGATGATAAATTCCTCTATGCGACGTAGACAGCTACTCCTCCTGCCCAGATCACCAGCTCGTGACTATTAGTCCTCCGACTCATGCTTAAAGGTCGATCTCATAACATCAATCAAAGCCCGATTCGTAACACCAACAACCTTCCCATCCTCAACCTCAAAAGTGAATTCATCACTATCATCCCAGAACCCAACGCTCTCCCAAGTCGTGCAGCCATCATCAAACAGACCTTCTCCTCCTTCAACCGCGGCGCGAGGGCCGATGGGTGGAATCTGAGGAATGGCGCGATAAGAGATGAGCTGCTTTGACCCCTCGACTGACTTGGCCCCAATAGGATACAGACGAACGAGCACCTCGTCGCCAAAGAATTCGCCCAAGCCAGGAAGAGTCAGATTACCACGCCACTCAGTTCCGTTGATGAAGAATGAGTCCAGACCAAGGCCAGGTCGTCCCTCCTCGACACTGATTGTCAAGTTCGTTCCTTCACGCTTGTCATCAACATAAACACCAGGATAAGTCCTCTTCGCATTCTCCCAACCAGCCCACTCAGCCGCTGTGACAAAAGCAGTACCAACAGCGTTCCTAAGCGGAATTCTCGCACCAACGGCTCCCTCGCCAGCAGTAAGAATGGAAAATCCAATACCATGATCAGGCGAGAGGGCTATGACTGCAGCGTAGCCAGCGTTACCACCGAGCTTAGTGTAGAGGTCTGAGACGCGGGTACGGTTGGAGTTGGGAGAGACGGGTAGAGTAAAACGGTAAATCTCCCAAGGGGCTCCAACGCTTGTTGTTAGAGAAGCTGTGTTGCCTAGGGGCTTCATCCAGCGGCGGGTGTCAGCTGGAGAGAGGAGCTCGGAGTTTAGGATGGAAAGACCGAGTTTTCGGAGGTCGGCACCGTTGGAGTAGACGCCGCCAGTACTGTAGTGATAATAAGTTTATGATGTTCATAGGAGAGAATGGTGACTTACCCTGCGAGAACCTGTCTATCCTGGCCCCACGATGACACTGATGCATCTCCAGGGATAGCCAAAACGTTACGGTTATCACCCTCAGGTTCCACAGAGCCCGAGACATTGAGACCTAGAGGCTCAGACAGAACGCTCTGAATGGCATCATTGTAGGGCATTCCGGTGAGACGATGGAGGATACCACCGAGCATAGCGTAGCCACCATCGGAGTAAACCGGAACTTCGAATGGGAGCACAACAGGACGCTTTCGCTCCTTCATGGCGGTAAGGAAGTCTATCCAGAGTGTTAGAAAGCTGTTGGGAAAGGATTGGGATTACTTACCCTCAAATTTACATCCTGGAGCAGTATCGTTTAAACAGAGAGTAGAAATCTCAAGAGCTGCGAACCATTAGCATCATCCAACCAACATTATCAAGATCGTTGAAACTTACGAACACCTCCCGAACCACCCTGCTGCGACAGAAGCGCCCCCACAGTGACATCCTCCCAAATAATTTTCTCAAGCGGCTCACTCTTGTTATTCCCCGCCAACTCCGGCAAGATCTCGGTAACGGGCTTATCCCAGACATCAAAACCCTCCTTGGCAAGTATGGCATAAGCAGTGAAAAGCTTACTCACGCTGCCAGTACGGAACACAGTGCCGTCATTAAGCTTACCCGTGGACAATGTATCGTTGAGGGCTTCGGCGGCGTGATAGTATGAATACAAACTCTCGTTTGTAGCTGTAGAGAAGACGTTGATGGCGAAGGATGTATGCGTTTCGTTCAGGATCTCGTTCTTGAAAAACGATTCAATGATGGCGGGAAAGCCGGCTGTTGCGTTTTTGATGGCTTTGAAAGTAGAGAGGTCGAAGCCGGAGGGCGTTACGGGGCCGAGAATGGGACATTCTTCTGTTGGAATGGCCAGGCCATTTTGAACAAGACCAGAAAGTAGTGCTAAAGAAAGAGTCTTCATTATGATGGTAATTGATGAAGAAGTTGTTTGAACAGAAAGTCAATTAATTGCATTCTTAAGCATCTCTTATATACAGCTCTTCAATTGTCATGTTCCAAGCCTTTGACGTCGTTCCCGTAACTCAAAAATTCAGCCTTGGAGCTCCCCAAGCAAATTACCCTTTCTGGAGTCTTGTGCCGCTATGGCAAAGACCAATCTTCGCTAAGCCCTGCCAGCGATCGACGTTTAAATGTCCCTTTTTAGTGTAAACGCGCCGCTGGGATCCACTACGGTAATGCTTACTTTTTGTTGACGAGTTATCGTGATGGCTTCAATGGAGACCTACAGAGCGGATTGAATAAGTGCTTACTTGCAATTGAAGAATACGGAAGTATAGCGCGAGCGTAACGGGAATAGAAAAAATGGCCGCTGGACGGATGCACGGCAATGGCGATGTACTCAGCCTGGATACGTGGAAGTATATACGTCATTTTAGGTACAGCAATTCAATTGACCGTTCTCGGATTGAGCAAAAGCAAGAAATAGATTAATTAGACTAGGTGGCTGTGTGCATAGACGTAACCTGAGTGGTTCCAGTATGAATAGTATCTGATTAAGCTCCAATCGTTGCATCATTAATCCAGGTACCCGACAACTCATCACCTTCGACCTATCAAAGCGCGACCCAAACAACAGACACCATGACAAATCCAATCGTCAGGAACATCTGAACTCTTTCGGCCGAGCCAGCGCTATCATCATCACCGCCCGCTGCCGCAGTTGGCCCAGTCGAACCACCACCAGCTTGGCCTCCTCCTTGTCCACCTCCCTGCGGTGAAAGCCCACTCGCAGTAGGCTCAGCCGGAGAAAACGACAAAACACACTCCGCATCCAAAGCAAGTGTATCGCCAACATCATTCGTGACTTCCATCTCAGGACACGAGAATGTCGCATCTTCACCTGCTACCGTCACCGTCTGAGTTCCAGTCCGTGTATACACTTCTGTCTTCCAGAGTGTGCTTGTGTAAGTGGTCGACGGATTGCAAGAAGCTTGTCGAGCCAAAAGACCACGGTGGACTGGCGCAGGTGCTGTCGGTTCTGCGACATCGCGACGAGCACGACCGCCCGTGCTTGTCTCTCCAGGAGGTTCATAGTGCAGAACACACCCAGTATCAAGCTCCAGCGTCGCACCCACGTCATTCGTAGCCGTCATAGGAACACAGCTAAACTCGGGTGCATTCCCAGTATCAGGCTCAATGTCATCCGTAACCCTGACAGTCCTCATAGCAGTCGTAGTGAATGCATACGTCGAAGTGATGGTCCTTGTAGGAACGGGACAAGCCTTGCAGTAACCGTCCGATCCACAGTATCCACTCGATCGACAGCATTCATTCTCGCAACATGTCGTTCCTTTCTCACAACCACCGTTCTTGCAACACTTCTCAGTCGAAGGATTCGCGCAACCTCTGGTGGCACAACACTCATCACCCTTGTCGCAAGCCCAAACAGTACCAGGTCCCGTACAGCATGTCGCCTTCTTAGGATCATAGCATTTACTGTTCCCGCATCGCTTCTGCCCAGCAGGACAGCATCCACCACCTGGCTGACAATCATATCCCTTTGGGCAGTGAACACCCGAACTTCCACAGCAGACGGATGTCTTGGGGTTGTAGCACGCTGATGAACCGCACTTGGATTCACCAGCGTCACAACAACCACCTTCGACGCAGGTCTTGCCTTTGGAGCAGGCTATGCCGCTCGAGCAGCAGATTTGGGACGATGGGTCGTAGCATTTGCTTGAGCCGCATTGTTGAGTGTTGCCGCGGCAGCAACCGCCTGATACGCAGGTGTCGCCTCCTGGACAGCATCGTAAGCCATTGGAACAAGGGTCTACCACTGTCAGCAGTGTATCGCATCCAAGGTGGCTTGCACTTACAGTATCCTGGATTAACACATTGTCTTTGTCTTGCGTGTAGGCCAAAGGATTGTAGCTGGTTGTTGTCTTCAAACAATTCTGTGAAGTTGGATACGCTGTCGGGAAGAAGGATGTCGTTCATGGCTGCGTCAGATAAAGCGATCATCTCAGAACCGGTTTTCAGCTCTAGCATGTCTGAGCCGAAGGCGATAGCGAGCTGTACCCAAAGGGCCAGCGGCATAATGCGTCGTCGCAACATTGTGAAAGTCTGCAATTGACGGTCGTCTAGAACAGGAACAAGAGCATTACAGTTCACGCCAGAAACCTACAAGAGGAAAAAGGCTGGGCGCAGCATGTCACCACTCATTTATATCTCGCCGTTGACTCGACCCCTCTTTTGCAAATGCAGCCTTGTGGTATGATATCCCCTGATTTCACGTCCGCTAAGGAAACTAACGTGCAGATCGAAAAGTGTTTAATCGCTGTTCGTTGGGCCTTGCCAGGCGTTAACCCGAGATTGTGAAAGAATCAAGGCGGAGGTGGCACTCTAAATTACAGGAATGGTTAGGCTTGCATTAGCTCTGTTTGTAGCTTATTGTGGCGTTCACTCTAATTGTGGTGATGGGCGTTGAGGCTTTATTTCAGGTCGATTCAACGGCTTGAAACTTGCTCTTGTCGTCCTCACAACTTATAGCAGATGGCTCAGTATCTGTTGCAACTATCGGCATGTTCTACTGAACTCTTGGATGAGTTCTCGTAATGAAGCTGAACGATCAACCGACGATCCAAAGTGTTGGTGTCTCAGCCGCACCCTAACAGGTAAAGTCGATCAGCAAGGGTCCAAGGCTGATTGCTTGACCCTTGCATTTCCATTACGCCCGATTATAGTTGTTGGTCCAGCGGTCTCAGTACTACGTAGTCCAATGCGTCGTTCAAGCATTCGATCAGCAGTCCCGTGTCCCTTAATTTCCACCTGATCGTGTCGATCAACAATTGCCTACCCCGAGGTCGAACGTTATGTGCTGGCAAAGTTTAATTGATCGTCGTCTTTAAATTTGAGCTTATTTTTGTCCCTCGGTGCTGTAGCCTTCCGGATACGAATTACCACCCTGGGGTAGTCTCGGTAGCAATAATCCATTACATCAAAATTTGCCGATCTGTCACCAACCAAATTCCTCTGTTCTCGCTAGGGTAGGCAGCAATTAGACCCAACCCTGACAGTTCATCATGCAGGACAGACACCGAGGTCTAGATGACCGGGACAGGCTTCTACTTCCAAGGATAGTTGAGGTCTACAGAACAATACCAAGAGCGAGCCCTTAACTGTTTGTGAAATATGTACCCAACTAGACCTGTCCAACACCCCCATTTGCAAGTCTTTTAGTCTGCGCGTGCAATCTAGCCAGCTCAGTACCGTTACCTTTGTCAAAAGCATTCTCGAAACCATCAATTAACCCCATAGTATCCTCAGCAAGATCCAAAAACCGCGCCCAAGTCTTTGTAATGTCGTTCAAGGTGCGCTGCTTGTGTGTTAAGCGCAAAGTATTTTGGAATCCCTTGAGTAAAGCGTTGCGCACAAGCTCGACCGCCATATTGTCATTGTGCTCTGGGAATGAAAATCCAAAGGTCCCAGCAAGCTCATGTTGAACAACTTGTGGCTCTTGGACACAATCTTGATGCAACCAAGAGAGTAAGTCATTGAGACTCTTCAACACTTCATCATCGCTGGGAGCCGCGACATTGTCATTGTCGCGTCATGCGGTAAGCAGGACTGGTGAGCCGCTGTCTATTCCGCCCTCTGGATCAATATCGGGCCTCTGTTGCTCTTGCTCCTTTTCTTGTTCACCGCTTTTATCACGGTCATCCTCATCTTGATTGGTTGTATCATACCCATCATCTTCACTCTCACCTTCATTACTGCTGTCGCCGCACCCATCCCAAAGGAACTCGTCTGTATCGTCTATACCGCCCTCAATCTCGTTGGAGCCGGTGACGCCCGTGTCACCTCTATGCGGCCCTTCATCATGGGAGCACTGGATGGTGGCGAACGATAACCAGGACAGAAGAGTCTGGCACCTTTTCGAAATCGAAGCGGAGTATTCAGGCGCAGAAGCTTCAAGGTGGTTCCTACGCCAAATTTCAAGAGTATCCTCCTTCGGGTGCGACAGGTTCCGTCTCAAGAGCTGTCGAATAGCGCGAAGAGACTGACCATCGGTTGCAGCACACAGAGCATTCGTGTAAAGACCACTGGTCAACCTTCTGTTGAAATCTACTCCCATCAAAAGCAGCGCGCTCACACGGTCTGTATGGCCATGAAGGCAAGCAGCAATCAATGGTGTCAGGCATGTTCCAGTTTCTGCGACAGAGTCCATATCAATGGCATCATGCTTTCGTAGAAATTGAAATGGTCCTGAATCTTGTACGGAGCAAGCCATGATTGTGATATTTTCATACCCCATTGTGGGGTTAAGGCTTACTCCTTCCATGTCTGTTCCCGCCTGAAGTAGAACCACCGCATTTTCGATCCTCTCGTTTGATCATGCCGCCATCAGTGGTGTTCCCTCTGCTGTTTCAGCATTTTTGTTGGCGCCATGACTCAGTAGGAGGCTGATATATCTTTTGTCAGGTCTTGCCGCCGCCTTAACGAGCACGGCATCCAGATCAAAACCGATGGGTGGCACTAGGTGTTTGTATTGGATCTTGCTGGCATCTGGAAACCTGTCTAATAGGAAGTCTCCAAGCTCCCTGTCTTCAGTGAGACAAACATAAAGAAGCGTCAGTCGTGCAACTTCCCCGTAGCATTGCTCCGCGTGTTGACCTTGCTGTGAAGCGTCTGAAAAGAAAATTTTCCAACTCTCAAACCTTATGATGTCCCTGTCTCTAGCATACCTCCAGAAGAGGTATATTTGACAGAGCGTCAATAACTCCTCCTGGCCGATGGCATTATATCCCCGATCAGAAAGTTGATTTGCCAACTTAGCAGCACGTGTGCTGCCCTGCAGTCTTCTCCTCGACCGTACAGGCTCCATGGCTTTGAACAGCTGATTGAGAAGTGTCAGAACATCTTTAGGACGATCTTCGTAATAGCCAAGCGACACTGCAAGTGTCATGTCTTCTTTGATAAACCAATGAAGCTTATTTAGGACCCCGCACAATATGGCTGTTTCAACCAGAACCGTATGTTCATCTTCAAAGTCTATTGCCTCTAGCAACGTCAGAGATTTGACCCAAAACTCTTCACTCACGAATTTCCCTTGGAGCAATGGAATCTGCAGGTAGGAGAGGTCATGTGCCCTGGTGTATGATACATTTAACCTGGCGAGACCAGTAAGTCTGACACTGAGCCAGGTGGTGAAGGCTCGCGGGAAGGATTCATCGACGATAGTTTTGATATCCTTTCGATGAGATGGGGAGAGGGTTTTCTGAAACTGAACGTGCCACTGGTTGCACCCAAAGTACCAAGGCTCATTCATGAAACTCTGTTGGCCGTCACGGAGAGGAAGGGGAAACTTGACCTTCTGACAAATATATGCCCACGGCTCCATAGCGCCCTCGCCTGTTTTATATCGGAACAGAACGCTTGCACAGACCTTTGCCACATCGTAGTGACAGGTGTCTACAAGTTCGGGTTGGTGATTTCTGAGATACTCATCAACGCACAAGTGCGAAAACCGAAATTCGGAGTCCTGTATGGTGACCAGGTGCTGGCAAGCCGTAAAGTTATAACCTGCATCCCCTTCAACACGGTTGGGATAGTCTCCAGGCTGCCCCTGTAGTCGCTGACAGATTGCAGCGATCAGCACCTTTTCGTCACAGGTTCCCATAGCCAGTAGCCACTTGAAAACGCGAGATGCTGTCTCTTTCTGTCTCTTATGAAGAGTCTTGTCAATGCGACGGATGATTTCATTGTATGTATCGATGAGGCCTTCGGAAAGCTCCCTCAACGCTTCCTCAACGGCAAAAACACCCGGAAGGATCCCATCCATTAGTCCATCTAGTAAATGATCGATGTGCAACGTGGCCCATTGAAATCTGTACCGTTTCAGCATCTCCTTGCTTGAGGTTAACAAAGGGTAAGATCACATACTTTCCCTGACTCTTCTCATTGAAACCTTCAGTATTTTCTCTTCCAAGTCTTTATTGATTCTCACCGTGTGGTCTGTCAAGTTGTAGTCATCGATGCGTGCCACGACCATTTTCTCAATATCACTCATATTATCCTCGGCTGATATTTCGATCATGTGTTTGCCAGTAAAGTTGTGCATAATCCGATTTTCATAACGACTTGCCACCACGATTTTGATAGGCAGGTTTCTATCGAGCAGGCGATTGAGAGTCTTGAGCACCTTGCCAATCTCATCACTTGACCTAGTGTCTTCACCAACGCATTCGTCCAGGGCATCCAGGATCAACACTGTCTCTGTAGTTCGCGGTATAAGCTCTAGTAGGAGAACCTCGCAGTCTTCCTCGTATAGCTTAGCTGAAAGCGAACTCGTGGGACTCTTCACTCTGTAGGTTTGGACAAGTTTTTCAGGCAAAGGGTGATATGCAGAGGCTAGCTGCCTAATGAAACTTCGGAATATGTTTTCACCAAATCTCGTGTCGGCGGCGTGTCGCTTGCAGTAGAAATAAGCCACGTGTGGTTTGGCAAATTCGTCTTCAGTTTCTGGGCACTCGCCATATGTGTCGACGAGTCTGGAAATGATAGTCGTCTTCCCGGCTCCAGCTAGATACTAGTTAGCCTACAAGTCCTTGAACTAGGTGATAGGCTATGTGACTCGCAAATTCCCTTAATCCAGAGCAGGCTGGGACCAGAGTCATTGCTCCAAGCCAGATATTCTTGCTTCCTCAGGACCCACTCGGCAGTATCTATTGTCCTCTTATCCTTTGCACTTCGGTGGTGATCTTCCACCCTTGCTGCGGAAAACCAACCCAGCATCTCATCTCGTGTAACATCCGGGCAATTCGTCCTCATAAGGGTTTGAATGTCGTGGACCTTCGACTGTAGGTTTTGGAGTAAAAGAGTTATTCCACTCTGTTGGGATAAGACTCCCGCAATGCTTTCCTGCGTACCCAGAATATGGGCGTTCATATCTTTTACCAAATCGTGGAAAATACTCGCTTGGGAACCTTGATCGATCAATGACTTAATTGCTGAGTCCTGGAACAATTTCTGCTCGTATTTTAAGATATCCTGTTCGAATTCCAATATGTCTTTATCCCAACAAAGACTTGCTTTATTCTTGGTAAAACACTTGCTTGCAAGAACTAAGAACTTGAAGACTCGTTGTTAGGTAGAAATGAGGCACCCCTTGAAAGGCTCAGTTGCAGATTGAGTCAGTGTCTGTTGTCCGGCGGGATCGTAAATGTGCTTCTCATAGGTAGCAGCTCGTCGCATGACGTTCACCGCTGTCTGCAAACCGGAAAATGCTGCCTCGGCTCCCTTCTCACTCATAACAGCAAACTGTTTATGAGAAGTTAAGACAAGAACTACTTCGTTCAGTGACTTCAGTGGAACATACCCGGAGAAGTACTTTGAAGATGCCCCAAACAAGACCCGCTGTTTGGTTGGAAGAGGCTGCAGTATCCCCCACCGATTTGGGCTTATTGACAGTGTCGACAATATTGGCCCAGAAGGAGTTAATCTTTACCTCTTTCCCTAGGAACTTGTAGACCTTTTGTTTCAGTTCAGCAACCTTCTTCTGCTCTCCACAGACCAACAAGAGATCATCCAACGACATCGAAATTTCATTACCGGCTCTGGCCTCTGTATCCTCTTCACTCTGGTGCTTGGCTTTGACGTTAGAAAATTCCTCGGCGATATTAGAATCAAGTCGCTTCGCCAATGCCCATCTTTGAAAGGTGCCCTTTTCCTGGATGGTTAATTTGTGGTATTCATGGTGGCGAAGTGCTTTCAAAGTGTTCTGAGTTTCGCTCAGGATGTCTTGTGACAGGCCTTCTGGCTTCTTTTCAATCAAATCGTCAATGGCTCTTTTGGTCTTTTGGTCAAACTTGGCCCTTAAATCCTCCAGATTCTTCTTTATTCCTTCTTCGAGAGTGTCAAAGGCCGTTTTCAGGTATTCTTTGCGTGGCACTGTAGCCTCCTCATGGGGTGGCTCAGTCATGGTTAAGGATGACAAAGAACGTTACGTGACCAAAATGCAAAGGATTGCTTCCGAGAGAACTTATCGCTACCATTTGCAAGCAGTAGGTAATGGTTGGTATACGTGACAACGGAGTTTCTATCATCAACGAGGCACAGCGAATGTAGTTGGTAATATGAAGTGTGATAGAGTGAGAACAAGTTCAGGGTCAACGAAGCGGGGTCGGTCAGATCAAAAGTGCATAGTGAGGGAATCAGCTACCTGCATACATATTGCTGCGTTGTAGCTATACCACTGGTCCAAATGACAAGTCCTGCATAAGCCACCGTCAGAAGCTGAAAACCACAATAAAGACACTAGAACTGTGATGGTTAGGTTTCTAAACAGGTAAACTAGTCTATACTAGTTTATATTTACAGAGTTATAAGGTATTATACTAAGTAGTAGTAAAGTATTATATCTCTTAATAGTAAAT